>OY755204.1:1650116-2145295 GCA_963576765.1 Draba incana | reverse complement strand
AGGGCTGTTTCCTAACGGAGTTCCTATAATCTGTATTCTCCGCTGGTGGAAAATCGACACTAATTCGGAAGGTACTTGAAATAAAATTAACAAAACACAAAAAAAAAAAAATGTTAGTTTATGGTAATTATATTGTATACCAATTTAGTGACACATAAATAAATTACTCACACAGGTACAAAACTCCATATAGTGGGAAGAAAGAGAGACTTCATGATCAACACAGATATCCCCGAAACACGTTATATGAGATCCATGTAAATTTTCATGCGTTGCCTTAAACCACAATTTTATAAGTACAGATTATTCGTTATCACACAACTAATATGTTAATTTTTCTTCTTTCAGGCTTGGACGTTAAAGAAGCGATCCAAATTCAAGAAAGAGAGAACGCTTTTAATAATGTTTAATTTAAATTTCAGACTATCTCTGTAACTTCTGTTTGTTATGTTTTTGCTTTGTTTAAACTATTATAATATGGCGTGGTTGAACTATTATAGATGTGGTATGTTCGATCTTAAATTATTTGTTTATGCTTGTGCAACAACTAAAAATTACGGAAGATCATTTAGTTTATACTAACAAAACGGGGTCGAATAGGAACATAAATAATTAACATTGTTATCAATATGCAATTTTTGTCAAACAACACATTCGTAGTATATAAGGTATCCTTAATAATGTGAGTTTTATAGAAATGTGTTTTAGCAAAACTACAAAGGTCTTTTAGAGCCTTCGTGAGTTGACATAAAAAAAAAAAAAGGGAACACAAGCCATTTTTAATAATTGACAATATGAGAAATTATTGTTTCACTTAGAACACAATTATGATTTTTGGATCAAAGATGGAGTCGGTCGTCGAGAGATGGATTAACTGTCTTATAACAGGTGGAAGCGGTGATATCCTCTCAAAACCAAGAATTTCCCATCTTTCGTAAGACGACTCTAGTTCCCTTATGGTATTTTCGACAGATCTCTGCCTTAATCCGAGATGTCGCGTCTGTCTCGGATAGCGAACTATATCGAGCAGTATATCGGCATGAAGATTTCATTGTTTACGATATTCAAGGATTAACTAAAGCAAGAAAAGAACGTATCAATTATACCACCAAACTTGCAAATGGACGAACCAAACTATATAATACATACTTCATTTAGAAATGTTTTTGCAATATCACAATGGGTAGATGATAAGGCCAAAAGGTATGGTATTTTTAATCCCTTTGGTTTAAATCGACGATACGAATCTTCGTTAGGATCAGTGGACATAGCTAGAACGAGTTATAGTCTTTGCTCTTTTTGTGTAATCCGGGACTGATATAGTATGTAATAAATTTTGGTGCTTCCCCTTTGTATTTATATAAGATGGAAAACATTGTTATTAACGTAAAAACCAAACTATTTATAGTGAATAAATGTTTCGATATAATACAAAGACACCCTCATCACTGATTCACTGCCGTGATTACTCTGAACATGAATCACTCACACTCTTTATTTTGACAACACCCATAAAGGCATTCCACTGCATGTGCAATCCAATCGTGGTTATTATTTCAAGTAAAGAATTTATGGAGTATACATTTTTTGCAGAAGGATGCATTACGGTAGAACAATTCATAGGTCAGGGCTCTCTGATCGGTGACAACAAAAGCCTGTTAAAAAAACATTTAAAGTATTGACAATGACTAAACAACACAAACATAAAACTATTTTCAATGTAAACTAATTCCGTGGACATGTCTTTAACCTCTCACTTGTGGCTAAGTAATTATAACATTTGATTGGTTTTATTAGAGAATCATTTTAGAGAATATATCAAAAGGATATATACACATTCAATTTCAAGGTCACGAACATGTGTGGACAAACAAACAATAATTAGCTTTAACCTCGTAAGAATTCTAGTCGTTTGTACACAAAACCATTACAATTTTCGATACCATTTCATTATTTGATCAAATGAGGTAATTTTATCGGTTAGATTTCGGATGGACCATATTTTTATTTCCTCAAATGAAGACATCGTTTATTTCCTCAAATGAACCCACTGTTTCGGATGGATCATATTTTATTTTCTCAAATGGAATAATGATATGCAGTTAAAGGAAAAGAAAAACACAGGCATTGATTACAAAAAGTAAGATACCTAACAAACAGAAAAGAATCACAAAATACTTAAAAAATACATGTGAAATATACAACCTAAATAAAGAAATATAAATATTCATGTAGATTAGAGAGGATGAGATTAATTAGAACAAATCCAGTGATAAGATTAGCACAATAACCATAGCTCTTAATCATTCGTTTCTTCGAGAGCCATTATGCTGTTCTCTATGGTTCTGTATGAAATTTCAAAAAAAAAAGTATATTAGATTTAGTTTGATGGAAACCAAAAAAAAAATATAGTAATTTTGCAATTCACTATTACTTACAAATCTGCAAAAGTCTGTGCCTCTCGAATGTTTGGATTAATCATAAACCGGCTATTACCATCAACGGTATGAAACTGTACACCTTTTACGAATAAATTGTTGTAATGTTAATATACAATCACATATAGATCATTATTAAACAATTATCCAAACTATATAATTGGCATACCTGCAAATGCATCGAGTTTCCACCACTGGAGGATAATCAGCACATCCCGACCATAGATAACATTGTCAACACCGTCTTTGATTTACTGTGCTATTTCGCCCCATGCTACGCAAGTTATTATTCTGTTCATGTGGATTTGATTAGTTCAATTAGTTGAATTTTATGTATTAAACTGTAATATAAACAATTATATATTATACCATTCATCGTGAATCGCGAAGGTCAATTTCTTGCAGTTGGGACCATGATTAACCGAATACACATATGTGATCTCACCAGTCCAAACAACATACCCAATCATATCTGTAAATGTTTCAAGATTAATCTATGAATAAAAACAAAATTATAAGAGCAACATGTTCTTACCAAGCAGATAGTTTCTCGCAATTGAGCCTCTCATCAATACTCCGTAGGGCACAAAATTGAAAAAGTATCGTCTGTCCACGTGATTGGTTGGATCGACGTTGGTAGTGTCTATGAACACAATTTTCTTGTTATTATTTACTATGTCTGAGACACCTAGCACATCAACAACTTTAAAATGGTGCACAATTCGCCACTCCATTTCTGCAAACATGTCATTGTATCTTTGTGCTAATCGTCGGGGTACGGTAACATAAATCTTCGTTCGCTGGATATCATATATCAGAAATACAATTGTTATACGTTAACCAATAAAAAGAATATACAAATTGGTAACAAATGAAAAAAATCAAGATCACTAACAAAAGCTTGAAACGAAATCTTTGTTAACTAAACGCAAAAGAAAACACAAAAAGAAAATCGTTGACTACAAAATAAATCACATATACACATGCTAAAAACTATAAAATCATAAATCGAATAAAAGAGAAAAAGCAGAAACGTTCAAAAAGAAGAATAAACCGCATAATTAACTCATGCATGTATTTTCAGTTATAGAATTCGGATTAAGATTTACCAATCCCCATCCGTAGGCTTATAAATTCCTATCCGAAATTTATCATACAGATTTGAACATGCATCTAAAGTTCCAAAACGAAAGTCTTAATCCAACTATTTGTTAAAGACTAATCACACGTATCCATTTGGATTTGGAAAATAACATATATATATATATATATATATATATATATATAGATTTTAATTATCACTTTAAAGTTTAATAACCTGATGATCAACGAAAACCATTTCCATAGTATACCCAAACTCCATCGACCTCTGGAAACACTTCAGGAGTGTCATCACTCTGATACACCAATTTGTAGTAGTGTTGTTGATCTGTGCGAGTGAATGTTGTGGTAATTCATCCATTGATTTTGTTACCAGATTTTCGATTCACACGAACGAAGAGAAGGAAGATTATTTTTCCTTATTTGTTTTGGTTTTATACAGACACGGTTTTTTAACTTCCTTTGTACTACTTTCTGAAATTATAAAATTGATTAACCAACTTAATAGCAAATGGAACAATTATCGGTCATTTTGGAAATATAAATCGTCACATTCGAGAAGAATGAGTAAATTATAAGGAATGGTAAAATTATGCAAATATATTCGTATGGACAAAAATTTTATCATATTGTCTAAATTCCGATTTAACTGGAAAACATATCTAACGATATAAAGGATAATATAGAACCTTACTCAATATATTAACAACGAAATAAAAATGAAAGAATTATTTGTTTTTGATTTATAAGAACTAATAATACAATCTTACTTTAATATCAGTCCCTTAGGAAGAAATAATGCCATTAATAGCCAAAGTAAACCGGGTAATTTAAACCACAAATGTTAATGTCCAAAGATGACCATCGAACATAGCCTAAGTGACAAAAAAACGTGTCATATACCAGATTAAAGACAAAAAGACATGTTTATATATATTGACAAAAAAAAAACCTCGTATATAAATATAGCAAAAGTTATTGATAATAATAATAAAGATAAAAAGCAACAACATGAATATAAAACCACGAAAAAACTCTAACAAATTGTTTGAAAACCTTAAAGATTCTGGAATATCTCTTTGTAAACGACATTGGTGGTTCGTCTAGCTGGTCTACCATTCTCGTCGGTGATCAGTATTTTCAAACCGTTCCTCGTCGTAACTCTAGAAACCGCGACATACAATTGACCATGAGTGAAAACATGCCTAGGTAGATATAAACCAACTTTCTCCAAATTCTGGCCTTGGCTCTTATTGATAGTCATTGCGAAGACCATATTGATAGGATACTGTCTACGTCTCATACGAAAAGGGAACTTTGTTTCTTGAGGGGAACAAAAAATCCTAGGAATATAGACCTTTTTCCCTAACTTATCACCGATTATAAGAACTCCTTCTATGAACCTTACCCCCAATCTCGTAATCAACAACCTCGTACCGTTACACAGACCTCCTTTAGGATCGATGTTACGTATTAACATAACCGGTGCACCAAGCTTGGCACGTATTTCGTGATTAGGCAACCCAGAGATCTTTATACTGTTTAAGAATTCCTGAGAATAGATGAGATCATCTTTAGCACCAACGTCGGATGGTTCAACACTATCAGAACTATAATAAGTAGTTACATCACCTACAAAGGATGTATAAAAATATCAAATATAAAATATTTAATGAATGACATTAACAATGGACAAAATAATTTATACCAACATTACCTGGTAACTGTTGAAACATACACTCGTTAATAATATTAACATCGTCGTTACGGGGACTTAATATTGCTCGAGATTGATAAAATGTAGGATCTGTTTCACCAGAAAACGCCTCTCCATATATCTCTTTAACGATTGCCTTTACCGGGTCATCACACTCGGTAATGAGTAAATCATCAGGTATATCTATTTGAACTTCCCCATCGTTGTGATCACCTATTAAACCATCTCCTACTTGTAAAATCCATCTCGAGAACTCTTCCATATCTTCAGCATCTTTTTTACTTAATCCGCTAGCCAACATACGCATATTTTTTGTAAGACGCAGAACCTTACATTTAGACCACAAATTTGATGAGCTGAGAGAAGCTAACACTGTTTCAACCCTACCACCTTCTGGAACGACTAGTAGGATCTGCCTGAAATCTCCACCGAAAACAATCACTTTACCACCAAAAGGTCGATCACACTTGAGTATATCTCGCATAGTTCGATCCAAGGCCTCAAAACAGTGCTTACTCATCATAGGGGTCTCATCCCAAATGATTAGTTTAGTCATTCTAATCAATTCTGCCTGACGGGATCCATCATCAATAGAACACATCGTACTTTCGTTTATCAAAATTGGAATACCAAATCTTGAATGAGCCAGTCTGCCGCCTTGCAATAACAACGCATCAATACCACTTGAGGCGACATTCAGAACAATTAATCACTTTGATCTCAGAGCAGCACCAAGAATACTCCAGAGATACGTTTTCTGAGTACCTCCGAATCCATATACAAAAAACATCCCACCTACACCACCTTTAACAACATCTAGAACTTCATTATAAACAGATCGCTGCTCTTCGGTTATTTTTAACAATAGTTGAGAATGCTTATCCCTTAATTCATCCTTGTTATAACTCGTCTCTTCTGCAATAAAAGGATTTTTGACGGTGGCCAATAGAACAATATCTAGCTTAGGCATCGTTTTGAAATCAGATAGAGATGTCCCATTCCTTCGTAACAATTTATCTATCTTAACCAAAGCAAGATTTTTAGCCTGAGCTGGGCTGATGATTAAATCTGAAACAATAAGCAATTATAGAATTAGTAATATGTAAAATTATAATAGAAATATTATATACCAAACAATAACCAGAAAACAACTGCTAACAAAAATATAGAAACATACATGGATTTCTGGTTTTCTTGCGTCTTCTCATGAGTATATCTTCAGAAAGTATTTCTGAACAGGCGTCCCAAACCTTCAGAGGACTGATAATACTCTTCGTTGACAACATAATAGCAAACAACCTGCGCAAGTACTTACCAGATGCTACCCAACTTGCCTCTTTAATAGCATCAATATATTCTCTATCATCGTCTAGCAGACCACGTGAGTAACATGCCTCTTGAAACGTTGCGTGAACAATTGAACCAACCGTCTTTATATCATCAAAACACGTTGGTCCTTTAACAATATTTATTAAAACCCTGAGATAATAAATTTCACCCGCGGATTGTGGAACGAAAGTAACACATCCAATTGCAAAACCCTTTTTACGGGGCTTCCAAACCCTTTCTTTTAAATGCCAAACGAATTTTGTTGGAAAATCCGCGTAAGTTAGATCTCTTGCTCCGGGATATATCGCGTTCGCAGCCATCCAAGCCAAAATTTTTGTCTGACCTACTGTTTCACGGTTTATAATTTCATCCGCTGGATCCTCCTCATTATAAACGATCAATTGTTGGTTAGGCAAATGGAACGATAGCTTCTCTACTGGAGTTGTCCGATACTGTGTGGAAAAAGCCAAAATTCTCCAAGTAGACTCACATGCAGATATATATCTAAAAAAAATATAAATATATATATATATATATATAATATAATTGTTACAAAATATAATTATAATATAGAGAACACATTACAACTAACTATAAGATACAAGTGAAAAGATTTAAAATATAGATATACCTGCAATTGAAATGCTGCTGAATTTCGTTAGGTGGTAAATTAGCATCTCCTGTATCCTTTGATACAACAGCTCTTACGTAATCAGGACCCTTTGTTATATACTTGAAAAGGTATTTGATGGAGCGTGTCTGGTTACACCACTCAACATTTATATGAGCACAGTAACGAAGAGATAGGTCTTTGTTATACGGGATAACGTATCCGTTGTCAAAATCCACACCATTCTTTCGTATCACCCTTTTATCGTCTCTCCGTCTATAGTTAGGATAACCCGCATCATCTATGGTGGTAAGAGAACAAAAGGGCATTGGAAAGAATTTAGAACACGATCCATTATGCATGCAGACGGCTTTGGGATTATGCATCCCACACGGACCATGAAGCATAGTCTCACTAACAGCAGTGTAGAGATACGGGTCCAAATCTTTATCTGGAATTTCAGCGCTTATGACTTTGTCTATATGATCATCATTCGGAAGTTTAGATCCAGTTTCGAGAAATAGTACTCAATGGGCATGGGGCAGCCCACGTTTCTGAAACTCGATAGTATAAAGAACTGAAAAAAAGAAATTGATTTAGGATGTTTTTCTGTATATACCTATCTAGTAAATAATCGGTAGATCAAAATCTCCTTTAGAGGAAACTCACCAGAAGCTACAGCACCAAGCGTATCTTCGTTCATCAACTCCTGTACCAAATTATCAAGCTTGATCTTAAAAACACGACAACACATATTTGGCCTATCTTCAGGCTTTAGATTGAATCGGGATAAATACCGTGTGATCTCAGGCCAATTTGGATTACACGTTATCGTAACAAAAAGATCTGGAAAACCATAATACTTGTAAATAGACATAGCGTCTCGATAATGCTGCATCATATAACGTTTGCCATCATATAACAGTTATTGACGATATTCTCGTATGTCTCTGAACGAAGATTTTTTTGATTCAACAAAATATACCGTAATCTATTAGACTCGATCATGGTATAGGCATCCACTAAGAACTGTTGAAACAACTACCCTGTCATGGTAATTATTGGCGACTCACTGCACCTCTCCTGAATACGAAAAGCAAAAAATCTCTCATGGTGATCTTTTTTCGTTTCCTCCCAGTAACATCGAGGAAACCGATATTTATACCCAACCTGAAGCCATCCTCACCGTAAGGGAATAAGAGTGGGTATTGAAGTGAAAGATAAGCTGGATGAAGCTCACTAATGCGATATAAATAACCACGATGTGTTTCGAGAATGATATCACGTGGATCTGTAGCCATATCAAAATCACCTTCTATTAGTCCAGCAACGTCATTCTCTGTTGGAAGGTTATGAGTCCGTCCATCACCAGCTCGTGCAGCAGCCAACCTTAATATAAACTTGCTGTCGACATTTGGCTGAGTGAAGCGCTGACCTACGTTCCTAAACGCTTTGACATGACGATTATGCTTATCCAACATGTTCTTAAGCATGCCAACAATTTTATCTCTACAATTCTCGCTGCAACAAATACATTAAAAATACATTAAGCTAATAATAAAATACCCAAACTATAGACATACAATGTAACATATGATTATTACCCGCTTGGACTGATCCTATTCGGAATCTCGTTCATCGTATCGTGAATATACAATTGAAGAAAAGTGAGTGGTGTGTCAGGGCGAGGTAATAGATCACCGATCTGGTGGTAATTTTCTCCACTTAATTGGAAAACATAAGGTCCTTTACCGTTGTTAATTTTTTTGTTAATGATACCCCCCAACGATGTAAATGAGAACATCATGTTATAAGCTCTTATATACTGGCGAAAATGTTTACACCGAGTATCGTCATTATACATCAAAGCCATGGGAGTCTTAGGTGGAGTCTGAAGTAAAGGAAGATGAACCCTCCCTTTGTGACAGCATAATGTGAACACATGACGCACTTTAACATTTCGTTTAGCAATACGTTCACCCAACCACATATAAACACTACAATCTATGCACGTAAATGTAGGATCTGCATCATCCACATACCCTAGGAATGATTCAGAGGAACTAATTAAGTATAAGAAATATGGAATAAATATGGAATATGGAATACATTATAATTATCTATGTAGCTTGCTATACCATTATCTTCTTCAACTTGGGATAAGGTGTCGATAACCTTTTTGGCTCCTTTTTTTTTACGATCCCTCATACTTGGTCCAGCACGTACGACGGGGCCTCCTTCGTCTTCAGATTCCGAATCAGTAGCCACAAAACACACGAACTCATCAACTTCAGCTTTTTGTTCTAATTCCTCTAGATAAGTTACAAAAAGAAAACATAAATCAACATATCGTGAGAGAACAACGTATATAAAGCATAAACATAATACAATTATAGGGGTATAAACTTTCCACATGGTTTATTATCTAATATATTCCTCTTTTTCCTTAAAATTTGTATTCTCTTCTTCCTAGCATCCCGGTAAGGGCCCCGTATCATATCGTCAAGGGTACGTAAATCATGAACCATGTGTGAGATATAATGTTCTCTCCTGGTAGTGTTACCTGTTATAGTTCAAGAGACACTAACAAACATAAATAAAACATGTAAACACGCGCAACAGTACGGTAGGAGGATACTTTGTTTAAATTATACGTTTTCGATAGACAGATAACTTATCGTAGATAGCTCTCTTATCTCTAACGCCATTTGTTTTCATTGTCAAAATACTCGAAAGCTGAAAACACAAAAAAAGAGATAGCTAATACGAATACCTAACTATCTATCTAAATCTATATATATATATATATACAAATATAATTTCAATAATCATATCTAATGAATATTTGATAGATATACATTTGACAATTATCTCAAATCAAAACTCTCTAAAACGGGTTTTGGAACTTATCATAATGTAAAATTGACATATCTGTAACTTAAACAAATTATAAATATAACAAATATAATGAGAAAGGCAAAAGCTAGTATAGTTAACCTCTAAACAATAATTCTAATGGTATATTTATCTATAAAATAATATATATTGATTTCGTTTTTTTAATACCTGTTACAAAACCAACGACGGTAGATGGCTTATTTTTAACAAAGATGTGACCAATTTAAAATTAGCCTAAAAAAATAGTAGAATAGAGAATATATAATTTTTGATTTCAAAAAACTTTTAATGTATTTGTATCCACATGGAATCAGTTGTCACGGAATCAATTGTTGATATATGTTACCATGTTTGCATATACGAAAACCATATTTGTATACCCAACCTTCCAATGCACAAACAAGAATTACCGTAAAAGGTGTTTATACTATTGGATAATTGGATAATTTTAAGTATAAAGATACAACAACGGTGGAACTATACTATAACGTTAGAAGGATCACAGCCCCCGAACCATACTTCACCTTAATTTTTTTTTTCAAAATCAACTCACCAATCAATCAAATCCAAATCATTATGTTTAAAATAATAATTCGTAGTTGTAAATATTATAAGAAAAGGGAAAATATTCCAAAAGTCAATCTAAAAAATCTTAAAGAAAGATAAAGAGGAAAATCCAAAAGAAAAATAAAAAGGCATAAAACAGATAAAATGAAAGACAAAACAATCTAACGGGCATTTCCAGTTTTAGACTTCTTATTGCTAGGATTATTAAGGCCTTGCAAATTTTGAGTACCATCAACACGGTTTCTTTTCGAAAGATTTTAGACTTCTTATTGCTAGGATTATTAAGGCCTTGCAAATTTTGAGTACCATCAACACGGTTTCTTTTCGAAAGAGGCCTAAGAGGAGGAGTTATAGGAGCATTGATCTTCTCAACTTTAATGTTCTTAACGGGCGTGGTCACCGCAGAAGAACTGTGCACAGCGGGAACATCATGAGATGTCGTAGAAAGAAAACCACTCTCAAATTTGTTATCATTGTCACAGACGGACAACACCTTAGAATCGTGCAGATTGGCAGCACCCACATTGTCGTCGAGTTCCACGATACCAGAAAACTGTTAAACAAACACATACACATAAATATGACTTGACCCAAATAGAATAACCAATAGTGGAAAAAAAATTGAATTTAGATACAAAGCAACATCAGAAAACACAATACCTTGGACGATAACTAAGATTCAAAAGCCTCCACCATGTCTGGCTTATTCTAATATTTTTCAACTTTGTAAGGTAGATTTTGATTCTTAATATTATCAGCACCAATCTTTAGCTTGAAAAGCATCTTCTGTTCTATAAGTTCTTGAATTGCTCCGGGAAGGACATCGTCATCAAGCTAATATGTAGATAAGATTAATTACGAAGCGAACAAACGACTAAAGCTGTATACAAATGAAAACAAAACAAAATAAATACCTCAACGACTTTCTTAGCTAATTCAGCTGCACCATGATATATCGTGGTTTTTACCCATTTAAGACCACGATATAAATCCATGTTTTAGAGTCTTTTTGGAGTTTTCGAGTGTTTTAGTGTTAATCTTAGGTACAAAGGCGTTTTGGACTCAATTGGTGTTTACTGGAACTTTTTGAAGCATAAAAGAATGAGCAGTCAAAATCGTAAATTCGGAGTCAACATTTCAGATCAGTTTCGAGCGACGTGGATGTTGGTGTCGCTCGACACTAAAGATTTTCAAGCGTCGAGCGACAGAGTTATGTGTGTCGCTCGACACGACTACCGGACCAATCCAAAATCATGTTTTCAGATTATTTCCTTTTTGCGTCAGAAAGCCCAGATGTTTGCAATTGGGCCCATGACGGTTTTGTAACCTTATAAATATGTATTTTCAGCCATTGTTTAGGCTTATGCTTTCTTTTATTAAATTGCTTAGACTTATCATTAATAAAACCATGTTTTCTTCTATGATCATGTCTGAGTAGTTCCTTTGTTAGGTTTAGGGTTTTTCAAAGGTGTTTGATGAGTTGCTAATCTGATCTGATTATTAGGATAATATCATTAGAATGTTCTTCATCTTAACTTTTTCTTACTGCTGATTTTAGCCTCGCGAACTGAAATCTGATTTAGGGTAATTAATAGAAACGACAGTTTTATTGATTGTTTGAACTAGTTTTTGATGAGCAAAATTCATATTTGCAAAGACATTTGATTTAGGGTTTTGTGAACAATTGTGCATGAAATTAATGCTTCTTTAAATTAATCTGATTTCGCAACGACAGTTGGTTTTCTAGGATTTAGACATAGAAAATATTCGCAGCGACAGCTGGTTTGTTTTACTTTCGTGTGCATATTCATGAACTGAGCTTAATATTCCTAACAACTGATTTATCTGCAATTCTGATTCACTGTAGAATTTCCTGTGCATAGCTTTTCTCTTAATTGATTTACAACCGTTTTAAATTGCTTATTTACTGCTTTCTTATTATTTCACCAAGCATAATCTGAATTTGATAATCTATTGTGTTTTCCTAGACTCCCTGTGGATTCGATAACCCTAAGTACTGCAATTGACCTCTTAATTTGAGAGAATAGGTCTAGGGTAAATTTGACCCATATCAAATTTTGGCACCGTTGTCAGGGAGTCAATAGCCATTAGATTACTACTATTAGGATTTTGTCTAGGTCTTTTTTTATTTCTTGTTTTTATTTTTGTTTTATTTTGTTTTTGTTTTCGTTTTTCTCTCTTTGTTTTGTGTTTCAGGTACATGCGAAATCGCAATACCAGGAGCAGCCAAGACAAAGAACTTTTGGAACTCGGACTTGAGGAACTAGCCGTCTAGAACGAACCAACAAAAAAGCGACAAAAGAAGCTAAGAAGATGGTTGCAAATACGATTGTGTTCCAGAGAGATGGTGGGTTTTTCGACAGAGAAGGAAACCCGTACAACGAGCTTGGACAGAAGCTCGACGCTGATGGGAATGTGATCGTCGAGCAGATCGACGAGGAACAGCAATGAGCTCGCAAGGAAGAAGAAGCAGAACATGCTCGAGTTCGTGAGGAGCAGCTTCGTGTCGAGCGACACAGAGAGGACGTCGCTCGACACGAACAAAATTTTCAAATCGTTCGACATGCTGATCAGATTGCTCGACGCGATGGAATGCTTGGTGTCGAGCGACAGGAGGATGATGTCGCTCGACACCCTGTCCAGAATCGCACTTTGGCTGATTTTAATCATCCTGAGCAGTTTTACGCGAATCGAGCTGCGATTCGTCCTCCTGCCTTCCAGCATAATGACTTCTAGCTCAAGCCAGCGTATTTCTCCTTTGTGTCTCAAGACCCGTTCTGTGGTCTTCCTCATGAACACCCCATGGACCATATCGAAAGATTTGAAGATCTTGCCTCCAGCATCAAGGCTAACGGACTCTCTGAATACTACCTGTTCTGTAAGCTCTTCTCGTACTCACTGCATAGGGAAGCCAAACGTTGGTTAAGGACGCTTCCTCCAGGCTCGCTAACTACATGGGAAGATACGAAGAATGCTTTCCTGAGCAATTTCTTCGATGATGCAAAGTCTGAGGACCTGAGATACAAGATCACCACCTTCAAATAAGGAGATCTAGAGGCATTCAAAGCTGCGTGGAACAGGTTCAAAGGTTATCAGAGGGACTGTCCACACCATGGTTTCAACGAGGTCCAACTGCTTAATATCTTCTACAGAGGGATTGCACTGCAATACTCTGTGTCTCTGGATGGTGCGAGCAACGGGAATTTCAACACAAATTCTCCAGGGGCTGCCACCCAGCTCATTGAGAACATTGCAAACAACACCAGTGCCAAGAACTTGGACTACGAAAGGAGCAAGTCTGGACAGAGTATCAATGGAAATCAGCTTGCTGAGGTCACAAAGAAACTTGACACTATGACTAGTTTTCTAGCTGGGAAGAAGTCAGTCCACTTTGCGCAGGATTCTGAGTCTGCAGAAGAAGATGTGAACTACCTTCATCAGAACGGATTTCAGAAGTACGGCAGTCAGAAGCCCTTCCAGAACAGATACACCAGAGATTATGGATCATCCTCTCATCAGAAGCCTCCTCCTCCGTCTGCGACCAGTAAAATGGAATCCATGATGGAGCAGCTTCTAGAGGGACAACAAAAGTTAGCTGTGGATTGGAATAGGAAGTTTGATTCGCTCTACACAGACTTAAATGGAAAGATCAAAGCTCTAAGTACTCATGTTAGGAAGCTAGATGTTCAAGTGGCTCAAACTGCAGAATCTGTCAAGAGACAAGAGGGTTTTCTTCTTGCGAAGACAGACTCTAATCCTAAGAGAGCTTGCAATGCTATTCGGGTAAAAGATGACGATTATTTTGACGAATTTGATGCAATTTTTGGAGCTCCAGAGCTAGTGTCGATCGACACTGTGGATGAGTGTCGATCGACACGTGAAGAAATTGCTGTATCTGAAATCGAGGCTTTGATGTCGAGCGATGGGGATGTTAGCGTCGCTCGACACGACAGAAATACAAGTGTCGCTCGACAGACTTCTAGCGTCGCTCGACGCGATGCCCAGCCGAGTCCAAAAATCATGAATTCATCAGTTCAAGCCGAGGAACGAGTTTTCAAGCCTAAGGTCCCATTCCCACAGTCTAGGAAGAGCAAACAAGAGGTCGAGGAAGCCATTTGCAAGAGGATGATTAGGAAGATTATGGTTGAGATGCCTCTTGTTGATGCAATCAAGTTTTCTCCTGTGATAAGACGATATGTCAAGCGAATGATCTCGAATGGAGTTAGTCCAAAGGAAGGTGCGCTGCTGACCAGAGATCTTCAAGCGATACTCCTGAACACAGCTCCAGTCTCCAAGAAGAAGAAAAAGGAGTTATTGGTTTCTGAAGAAGTTAGTGCCATGATCCAGAGTAGGATTCCTGTAAAGCTGCCTGATCCAGGAAGCTTTGTGCTTAATTGTTCAATCTCCAATGAACAGTTTCCTCATTCGCTCTGTGATTCGGGTTCTGGAATTAACTTGATGCCATTGTATGTTGATGCCAGAGTTGGGATGATGGATTTCATGCCAACAAGGATGTCTCTTCTCCTAGCCGATCAATCCAGGAGATTCCCAAAAGGAGTTCTGAAGGATGTGTTGATTTAAATTCAGGATTACATGATTCCTGCAGATTTTGTGGTTTTAGAATACGATGAAGAGCCTCAAGATCCTTTGATTCTGGGAAGATCGTTCTTGGCTACAGCTGGAGTAAATATTGACTGCAGAAGAGGGAAGATCAAGCTTGACCTTGGTGATATTGTCATGGAATTTGACATGGACAATACAAGGAGAAGACCCACCATAGATGGTCAAGCTTTTTCAGTGGATACTTCAGAAGAAGAAGAGCAGATCAAGGAACATTCAGAGGATATACCTATCGCAATCATTGAGGACTTAGTCCTTTCAGAACCATCTCCTGCGAATCCTCAAATGGAGCTAAGGTATGAGTCTCTTGCACTTAATTCTGCACCTCCTGTTTTCATCAAGGATTTAAAATGTGAAAAGCCTGTTACACGCTTACGCGAGCATCGAGTTCCTCGAAAGCTTGGTTCTTCAGATGAATTTGCAGGAAACAGAAAAGAAGAGGTGCAACCAAAAAGGACTTCAAAGCCTTTTGCAAAGTTGCGAATTCTCATTCCCCAAGAGCTTAAAGACAAAGGAGAAGCAGTTCTTCATGAGATGATGGAGAGAACGATAAAGCTTTTCCCTGAGTTTGCATCTGATAAGTCTGGGGGTGCTGAAGCAAAGGTCCGTTTGAAACAAGTTGCTGCGAGCTCTAATACGGATAAAGGAAGTACAATACTTCCTCAAGATCCACCATAAGTTTCGAGTTCCATCACAGTCCAGCTAATGACTGAAAACAAGCGCTTAGTGGGAGGCAACCCACTTGTAAGTATACTAATTATGTGTTTTATTTTGTTTTCTTTTTCAATTTTACGTTTGGTTTTGTTTTTGGTTTTGAGTTTCAGGAAGACCAAACGTTCGAATGCAAGTGAGAATGCTCTTCAACACTCTATGTCGAGCGACGAGCATAACAGTGTCGCTCGACACAAGTAAAATCAAGGTGTCGATCGATGGAGAATTTCAATCACTCGACGTGAAAAATTGAGTGGTGTCGATCGACACAGAGGTCGTGTCGCTCAACACGACCCCTAGGTATGAATTCTCACTTGATTTTTTCATTCGTTTCATTTCTTATTTGTTTTATTTAACCAATCTTAGGCTTATTAACACTGGGGACAGTGTTGTTTATGTCTGGGGGAGGTAGTCGCTGACTTTTGTGTTTTATTTTGGTGTTTTTGAGTCAAATTTAAAATTTTTCGGGTCGAAACTCCCTTTTCCAACTTGCTTTGAACAACACTCAAGGACCATTACATTGCAAGTTGATGGTTTCACAAGGTGGGTAACTGCAAGTGAAGTGGTTTGACGGAGCGAGTTCAGATTTCTGGAGAACGCCAGAAAGGATGTCAAGGACCCCGCACTAATGAATCTCTAATTTCTTGTCTTTGGTGTTGGTAATCCCAAGACTTGATTCAGCTTCCAAACAATTGAAAGCGAGGAAGGACCACTCTTGAAACTTCTTCCCAAATGACGAATTCAACTGTCCTAGATCAAAAAGAAAAAAGCCTCATGACCCTGTCTCCACAAGAACAATAGTAGTGAGAGCTGATCTAGTGATCATAGAGATCCCAAGGAAATAAAAAAAATCTACAGAAAAAAATGCAAGTCCAAAAATCAGAAAAATCTCGAAGAAAAAAAAAAAGTTCAGCAAAAGGCATTGCATCTCTATGATATCCTTAATTGGATACAGTTTAAGAGGGAAGAAAGAGGGTGAAACGCAAGAAAGTGTTCAAGGAAGTGAAAGAATCTAGAAGGTCCAGCGATTGATATTCCCTCGATGAGACCGCACCTAATTAAACTAGAGGGGCTTGCGACTGAAAGTCTGAGATTCTCTAAGGAGTTTGGATTCAATCTGGAGGACTGCTATACTTCTAGGGAAACATCGAAGTATCATCATTGATTTGCAGGTATGTGGATTTAGAAGGAGTGAGAACACTGTTTTGCTTAGGGACAAGCAAAAAGCTAAGTCTGGGGGAGTTGATATATCGTGGTTTTTACCCATTTAAGACCACGATATAAGTCCATGTTTTAGAGTCTTTTTGGTGTTTTCGAGTGTTTTAGTGTTAATCTTAGGTACAAAGGCGTTTTGGACTCAATTGGTGTTTACTGGAACTTTTTGAAGCATAAAAGAATGAGCAGTCAAAATCGTAAATTCGGAGTCAACATTTCAGATCAGTTTCGAGCGACGTGGATGTTGGTGTCGCTCGACACTAAAGATTTTCAAGCGTCGAGCGACAGAGTTATGTGTGTCGCTCGACACGACTACCGGACCAACCCAAAATCATGTTTTCAGATTATTTCCTTTTTGCGTCAAAAAGCCCAGATGTTTGCAATTGGGCCCATGACGGTTTTGTAACCTTATAAATATGTATTTTCAGCCATTGTTTAGGCTTATGCTTTCTTTTATTAAATTGCTTAGACTTATCATTAATAAAACCATGTTTTCTTCTATGATCATGTCTGAGTAGTTCCTTTGTTAGGTTTAGGGTTTTTCAAAGGTGTTTGATGAGTTGCTAATCTGATCTGATTATTAGGATAATATCATTAGAATGTTCTTCATCTTAACTTTTTCTTACTGCTGATTTTAGCCTCGCGAACTGAAATCTGATTTAGGGTAATTAATAGAAACGACAGTTTTATTGATTGTTTGAACTAGTTTTTGATGAGCAAAATTCCTATTTGCAAAGACATTTGATTTAGGGTTTTGTGAACAACTGTGCCTGAAATTAATGCTTGTTTAAATTAATCTGATTTCGCAACGACAGTTGGTTTTCTAGGATTTAGACATAGAAAATATTCGCAGCGACAGCAGGTTTTGTTTTACTTTCGTGTGCATGTTCATGAACTGAGCTTAATATTCCTAACAACTGATTTATCTGCAATTCTGATTCACTGTAGAATTCCCTGTGCCTAGCTTTTCTCTTAATTGATTTACAACCGTTTTAAATTGCTTATTTACTGCTTTCTTATTATTTCACCTAGCATAATCTGAATTTGATAATCTATTGTGTTTTCCTAGACTCCCTGTGGATTCGATAACCCTAAGTACTGCAATTGACCTCTTAATTTGAGAGAGTAGGTCTAGGGTAAGTTTGACCCATATCACACCACATACCAATAAGTTCTTTGCTATGCCATCGAAGAACACTATTTTTATAGGGCCTTTCTTATCATCGCCGATGTTAAACACGAGTCGATAGCTAACAATTAAATAACAGCCAACAACCATTAATATAAGATACACGCACCATCAATACAAGAATAACGTTAACACAAATACGTACCTCGCATCAACCTCAGATATCTTTCCACATTTTGGACAGTCAAACATTGGAACACCACCATTATCAGGATACGGATGGACGCTGACTTTGCAACTATCGCAAACGATATAGTATCACGGTGTATCAACATATTTAATCTCTCCCACAATAACACAAACAGATTCCTGAACGTAAAATTACGTGTGTTAGCGTAAGAACTCTTCTCAGATATCGTCAAAACTAAATACAAATACATTTGAAAAAAAACACAGCAATACAACAATAATACCTCATAGGAGCAGATGATATCATAGAGAGACTTCTTTGAATTCAAGACGAAAAATTCATCATACAACGGGACCGGAAGAACAACACTATCGTCGGCAAGAGCAAGATTATCCGAATCATCCCTGGGAAGAACATTAACAAATGTTATACGTTACAAAAATTCCACATGCAACACATATAACTAATATATAAAATATGTACATACATTGCGTTAAAACGTTGAGCTTCGGGAATATCAAGATTGAATAAAGCTTCAGTGACATCATAAGAACTCGATATATTCCAAACACCTGGAAAAATAATAATATCAAACAACGCATAATTAAATTTTTAGTAAATTAGATAATCATAGGTAGGAGGAAGGGGTCCAAAAAGAACCTTTATATTCTCTGACGGCAACAAATCGAAAAAGACATATAGTCTTCTTGTCAACATATTGGCGTGTAGAAGCCCATAACTGTTTAGCATAATCGCCCCACAAAGTACAACTTAAACTCGAACCACTACAACACCAATGTAGATCATATAACATATAACAACTTAAAAAATTGCCACACGACAAAATATACATATACTTACAGTGCATCCACAAGTTGAACTTCCGATTTGATTAACCTGCTTCCTTTAGAAGTTACCTCTCCTAAAGGTTGTATTTCTATAATCAGGCCGAGAACATCTACACATAATTAAAAAGAAACAAATTGAATCTCCGATGATATAGTATATTACTATAAAAGTCAAAGATAGTAATTTATATTTGCGTACCAACCTATCAAAACGTTCCGATCAAGGAGACCAACAGATATACGAGCAAAATCAGTTATATATCTCTCAGGCAAAGTATTCGGGAAATCAATACAGTCTAAAATATCTGTCGTTCTATAGAAGAATATCTTGGACCAATAATATTCTATAGAAGAATATTATTGGTCCTATATTCTCCAGAATAAAGCCCAACTTTAAACGTATCTAAAATCATAGTTTGTCCTTGAACCAAACGATGGGAAAACATATCAACGTGTTTTTTTTAACAGTTGTATGAATCCGCATACCCTAATAGATAAATAAATCATATAAGCAGAAATAATACTTTTGTAATAATGAATTATACGCAAGATGTTTCAGAGAAGATATTTTATACCTGAGGATCAACTAAGACCATCTCAATAGGTCCACCACCTTAAAACTGCCGCCTCCACAATCTTAAGATCTTAACCTTGACCCGAGATTGGGTCATAGAAGGTTTAATTTTTTCAATTAAAACGATATCAGCTGTTTTCTTTTTGATGAAAGACATGTTTGAGTTCAAGAGTGAATATTCAATACGTGAACACTTCAAAGAAAACACATGCATATATATACACAACTCACAAAACCATATCGTGGTAAATATATTCTCTAAATATTCGATTTATATCTATGATAATGTAAAATCTCTTTTTGTATATATCGTGAATGATTACGATGTTAAATTTCCTTTTGTATATATCATAAACTAACATTATAGTATTTTTAATATTTTTAAATGAGAAATACCAATAAAACACAAACAAATATTATGTTGGTTATATTCCAAATCTGATAACATCCATATATTTAATTGTACACAATAATGTAAAATTTGCTATAATGTATGTTGTATGTACATCTAATACATTTATGTAAATATAAGTTTCTTGTACATATCCAAACAGATATTTATAATTTTTTAAGCTTCCTATAAATGCTAATTAATCAATATCTACAATTTGTACAAATATATCAAATATTCCCCAATAAGCTCTCCAATATAAAGTGAACTTCCATGTAAGGATAAGAATGTAAGAATTGTCTAAGAATTATCACATGAATTGCGGATATTCTAAATTAGATATGCAGAACTACTGAGGAAGAAACCAAACGAATTATAAAGGGCATTATCAATTGAGAAACACGACGAATGAACAATTATTTGGTCGTAACATTAAACCATTCAACTCAATAATAATATTATACTATTTTTATTCAGCTTATCATTATTCATGTCATTCAACTTATTCAATTTGTTTACCGTAATTCGAAGGATAGGTAAGACAATCCAAGAAAAAAAAATAACAAAAAGACCAATTAAATTAAAAGATTGCTAAAACAAAATCTATGAATCGGAGTGGCTTAACTCATCTTCTTCTTCATCAGTGGTATAGTCATCTTCTTCGCCGTCACCAGTATCCTCGTTTCCATCATACTCGTCTCCACTATCTTCAGATTCAGCGATAAAGCAAACTGCATTTTCACTTTGTAGACCATCTTTAGAAATTTCATCATCTATTCGTTCAAGAGGTATAGAATCATAACTACGACGGCGTTTTCGATGAGACCGTTGCAATCGCTTCGTAGGAAATCTGACACATGGAAAAAATTCTCAATACGACAACAAATCCTAAACAATAAAAAAAAATGTAAATTAATTACTTTGATTTGAAAATCTCAAGCTCTGGAATAGATGGATTGAGCATCATTTGCGTGCATCTCGTAGAACAAATGCTATATTCACCTACAAAGTATAAAGTACAACGCTAAGATTATAACGAATAAAGACCTTTTCACTAAAAAGATATTGAGCAATCGACCACAAAACCTCTGCATATATCGAGAATTCCCCATCGTATGACACAAAAGACATCATAATCTTTTAGCATTAACCATCTCTTATAAAACTTTCAAGCCATCAATCCATTCAATTTAATAGAGATACGAAATTTGCTGATAAGATCCAAGAATAGGTTAAGAAACATATACTACATTACCAAAACAATAATTATCAATAAACGTACTTCTCATTTTCAAGACCGAAAGAGATAGTCTCGATAAAACCATGTTCATGAGGACAATCTTCATAATTAATAAAACCATTCGTATCTTCAGATAAAGGATAGCACTCAAACGGCTGCACATGGACAACTTTACCAATAACATCTAAATCCAAAAACATAAACGTTATAATTATTTACGTACAAATATTCACAATCAATTATTTAATAACAAAACATTAGTTCTGTATATATATATATAAATAATCCAACTAACCAATTAAATAATCTTCATAAACCATTCCATGCATGATACGATGAAAGACAACAAAATTAAAATAATTTTGTCCGCAGTCAGATGAAACGAATGTAATCTTCGTAGAACATAGGAACACTATCCTATACACATGCCGAGTCGGTCTGCAACTTCCAAATTCTCCAACGACTTTGAATGTACTAATGGTATACCAATTATTTTTAGAAATCCTACCAATAAATTGGTCATAGACATTACCATGCAAAGTGGCTTGGATTTTGATACCCTAACAATATACAAACCTTTAAATTAGACAACAAAACATGAGCAAATCAAATATTGCGTTAAAATATTGAGCAAGATGCATAAATTTGTTCCATACTTACATCCTTATCAACCAATATTAGATTAAGTGTTTTGCCAACGGTGGATGAAGTAGTAGTCCACAAACGCAATACTTTGACATCTATACACCATTCATAAGTAGAAGAATCAACACAAGAGAGACTCATTGTATCTTAAAATAAAATATTATGTATGCTTGGGAAGGAGGTATATATATACTACTACGATGTGGAGGTTGATGTATATTATACAAACTATTTACGAAAACTTGATAATATAGAATATTAGCAAATTTCCATTAAAATCAGAAATAAATCCGTTATTTTTTATAAAATCAATTTATAACATACGGGAATTTTATATTTCTTTGGAACAACCAATGATGTAATACATGCAAATATAAAAACAAATCTACTAAAACGGAAAAACCCTTAACGATAAAATGGAATAACAAACCTCATGTACATCTCGTAAAGCCATATTTGTAGCGTATATCAGAAAACATATATATCCTAATAACTCCATTAACATTTCCCGTAAAAATTATTTTGGGTATAAATATCAATTTAAGTCGTTTAAAAAATGTTATATTTGTTTGATTACACAGATATTATTTGGCAACTACATGCAACATTAATTAGTTATTATAAAAATAGGATAAATCGATAATATTAAAACTTCAAGATCACTAACAAAAGCAAACGGATACTTCTTCTTTGACAAATCGGTACGAACACGAATGAGCAAATTATTGATGGATAGTATTAAAACTTTATAGTGGCGAAAAACATGTAATGAAACTAAGTTATCAAAGTGAGTGATACAGAAAATGGTAAGGTTACAAGCCGAATTTCGCTTAAACATAACCACGATTGTAGGAGGAACAAATTCATCATCCATTTGTTCAGAAGCTAAAATTAAGTCCGATATACTTCGAGGAATTGGTGCAATCTTATCAAAATAAAGCTCGATCCATTTTGTATAAGGAGATTCCAGACGCTTAAGCTTTAACTCAAGAGCACGCTCTTCAAACTCAAGTCGTTCAACATCATACAATAGACGCTTCTTCTTTTCAACAACCTTCTCATGTGCGAGACACACTTTATTGTACTTCTTTTGCAACTAAAATTATAAATGGATTAGACCAAAGAACAATTCGTAGGAGTAAATATTAAACAAAAAAAATGCGCCAAAAGTTTTCAAACACCTTTTTCAGAAAATATTCACATTGTGTCGAACGCTGAGCTCGTGCAATCAAAAGCTGCGGGATCTTCAACCCCATGGGCACAAACGGCGTTGGAACCAAAGGGAAATTGTTCGAGTACTCAGACATGATTGGTTCTACACAACAACCTACAACCAAACGAAAACAGAAAACAAAAAAATGTCGCTACATTTATATAAAAGCATGATTATAAATTAGCGCTAATCACCCACAAACCCATTAGTTCAGTCCCCTAATGCTAGAACATAAAACTCTGCAAGGTTATACAATGGTTAGCCAACGTCTCGACACCAAACCGAGTACAATAATTGGAAATCTTCGTCAATCGGATCCATATAAAATTTTATTTTAGTGAATAACACACCGAGAATATCAGTAAATCATCAGATGATACAAATACAAATTAACATGCAAAAACGCAAATCAATTTCCAGTTGCAAATACCATGAACTCTTCACTAATATATTACAATCTACATATAAATCATATAAATCTTACCGGATTTGATCGATTTCTCGGTGGTTTGATACAAATTCCGTTTGATTCCCAAAACAGTCAGATGGTTCGAATCAAATTCTGATGGATCTCATAATAAAACTCGATCAACTCCAAGCAGAAATTCAATCAACTTTTGCAGATGTTGATTTATTTTGAAAGAAAGAAAAGGGGATCGTGAGAGAGAGAGAGAAGCACACCGACAGTAAAATTAAAAAAAGAAATGGGGAATAGACACGTCCTTTTTTCTTTGTATTTTCCTCTCATCCAATTAGACACATTTTTAAAAACATAGGTTGGAACAAAACAAAGTTGAGAAGTAATCAAAATAGCAAAAAAAAAAAAAAAAACATGAAAAAATCATCAAGAAATCTCGCAAAGAAATCTCGAAACATCTTGCTTCATGATCGGATAACTCTAGCACCTAGCGTAGTGTCTCAGTATAAAGACCAACAAAAGATAATCTGAAAACAGAAAAACAAACACACAACAAAAACAGTCATTATTGTAGACAACGAAGACCAAGCCATACAGTAAATTAATCTAAACTCACCCCAAGCCAAAAGCATAACTTGCATCATGGAAAACAACCATGGTAGAATAACACCTAAAAACAAAAGTTAATAAATAACTAAGGAAAAACAAACATTATATAAAAACATTTTAAAATTATATAATCACTCCTAACCTCCAAGACGGTGACCGATGACACATCAAAACATAGTATCGAAACCACATACTCCAATCCAAACATCTATAACTTCTAGATATTTGGTAACCGGCAAAAATTTCCTAGAAAATAAAGGAAATTAACAGCGATAAATACCAAGTATATACAACAAACGGGTACTACAAAACGTGTATAAGATATAAACTTACGTGGTCATTGCTAGTATGGAATATAGGATGAAGATTAAACATAAACCCAGTATAATTACGCAAGGTAAACCACTTGTAGCCTATACATGTTAAATATTTTAAATTTACGAAACATTAGACATAAAATCAAATGAAAATATAATTACAACGTACCGATGTAAAACCATGGATAACCATAAGAAGATGGTAATCGAGCAACAAAATTAAGACGGGATAAGAGACGAATATAACCTAAAGTTTAAAAGACAAATATACAGAAAATATTATACCTAAAGCAATCAAGTGTATAAGATATTCAAACGTAGTTAACCCAAAACACTTACCTGCATATCCTTGTAGTATAGTACACGGTCCACAAACCAAGAAATAATATAAATATATCATATGAGCTAAATGAATAAAAAACATGCTTTAGGTTACTTATGACAATGCATTATAGACAATATTAGAGTATACTGCAAGCAAACATGTATAACTTAAAGAAAAACAAACGTACCCCGTTTCATATCCCAACGAAGTCTCCTATAAAATCTAAAGATCGAACGCTTAGAATCTGGAAAACAAATCCTTCAAAATCAATATAAACATATTACGAAAACACGATATATTGGATGCTTCGGTTACAGAATCGTAATCAGACCTTGCTGTTGCCGCTTATATATTTTAAAGGGAGACAATTCTGCAATTGTTTGTAAGATGAAACACCAAAACTATCAGAAACCGAAAAGAATAAAAAAAAAAACACAAAGTCTTAAAAACATAAAAGACAAAATCATATATAGTTTTATACGTACTCCAGTCCATAGCGATCGAAAGACTCTCTAATCCAGATAGACCTCAATACGGAGAAAAAAAGAAACACGACACGATGAATACTAAACCAAAGTAGGCACAAACCAAAAAAACTCGAGGAAAACAATGACCTCGAATTTATACCGAGATAAGAATATGAGAGCGGAGGGTTGCTGGTTACGATGGCTATAACACATATATATACTATATAAGATATTAGGGTTCTGGTTGATGACCGATTGACATAAAAAAAGTTATAGATATACACGAATCATACAATTAGGAAATTTAACATTTTCAGTATACTTCGACAATTATCATTAAAAAAAAAGGGGAAATTCTACATTTTCAAATTTATAAGAGGCCGAGGCCCATGTAGTCTATACGAACCCACCCAGAACAAACCCACGATCGAAATCGAAACGCAAGCCCACATCCACGCGGAAGACAAATCGACGATCGAGATGTAATTTCACGAAATCGACGGTTCATAACAACGATGGCAGAGGAGGTAAATATATTGATTTGGCCAGGGACAAAATTATAATTAACCACCTCAAATTGAATCTGAGGATGCCACGTCAGCGTTTTTCCACCACATTTAATAAATTGATTGACATTACAAACTTCGAACATCATCTTCAACCGTATTTGATTACACATATAACGATTTTTTCTAATGATTTATTCAATGCTGATCCTAACAACCTTCTTAGCTCTAGTTGCAGAGGTGCTCGAACCGGTCCGGGTTTGGTCCACAGATGGAAAAAGCCACTTTCTAAAATTATGATCAGAGCCTGTAACAATTGTAGAGTGAACAAAACAATACAGTTAAAATGGTCTAAAACTCAGAATGAGGTTAAGAATTTTACTAACCAATGGATTCATGCTTGTCAAGAAATGAATTTCCTTTCCATGCTTCTTCAAAGCCACTTAGTTCATCTAAAAAAACAAAAAAAAAAACCAAAGACTAGAGTCTTTTAGATTCTTATCAATCAAAGAGCTTAACTTATGATTAGTTAGTGTAGATTCTATAGACCGACCTTCATCGAGGTTGTGAAGAGTCTGTGTCAACTCTACCCCACCGCTAGAGTTAAGCTTCCTAGTAACCGAATGACCCTGAATACACCAAATACCAAACCATCAAACTCAAACATTTGAATCAAGAACTGGTCTACTAACATCAATACAATGAAATACGGATTACGAGTTTCGGGCCAGAACCTCCTGATAATTTTATAAAAAAAAACTCTATAATTTAATAATATCGAGACAAGCCCTAACCAAACCCTCATACTCATACATTTGAACCAAAAATTGTTCTACTTACTACAATACAATGACAACTCTATAAATTAATAACGTCTGGGACGACAATATTTTAATTTATAAAGATATTAACTGTATTGAAAACTTAATTTACGACCAAAGAAATTTATTAATTTATCGAGTTTCTACACTAGTATAATATCACCTTATCATTGATTCTTCTAGAGATCCGATGAGTAGCTTCACCCGTAGTTTTATCGGCTTCTTTGCTTTCCTCAACCACAATCTAGAAAAAAAAGAAACCGGTTAGTATGCGTAAAACTCTTCCTGTTAATAGAAAATATTCGAAAAGAGAGACCGACATACGCCATCACTTCCAGCTCTTCTTGTTCTAGTAGATGTATAATAAGCACCATCTATACCACCATACGTAACCTTCGAGGTATGATGTCTAAACGTGTTAGCTCGAGACCTCGTACTTTCTCGAAATCACTCCTTTGTTGATTCACATTCCTAATCTTCCTTTCCGCTACAACAAAACCAAACATATATTAGATAAAGCCGTAAATATATATAGATTGTGGTTTAAAGCCTAGGAAAATTACAGGCTTCGGTTCAAACCTAATAATCTAATAATGTTTAAAAGTATTTACCATCAAAATCATCTTCAGGATACACATATTAGATAAAGCCGTAAATAAATATATGTTGTGGTTTAAGGCCGAGTAAAATTACAGGCTTCGGTCCAGAACCTTATAATCTAATAATGTTTTAAAAGTATTTACCATCAGAATCATCTTCAGGGTACTCAACGGATGGTTGATTCGATAAACGAGCATTGTCACTATCGATATCTTTCTTATCTTCGACTTCTTGATCAGATGGTAATTCTTCAATAGTTAACTTTTTACCACCATTATTGTTCTCTTGTGAATTACTACTAAAGGAAGCATTCGAAGTAAAAGTGCTTGGTTCGAGTAAATCTTCGAATGGCCTAGACAAGAAAGGATCATCAAAAGGATCTCTTCCTCCAAACAAACTACTACCTCTAAATCCACCAATATTCCCCAACCTACCACCAAATCGATTTCTCATTTTCGGTTATCTCTGCAATATTTTTTTTGTAACAGAATTCAAATTTCACCAAACTTTGAATAAACAATCGAATAAAGTTATTCGAAGAACAAGAGCTAAGAAAAAAGAAAGTACCTGCGAGAGAATCCGAGAAGAGCCTAGAAAAATCCACAAACAATTCTCTTATTTTGCACTCTGTTTATACTCCCTCCGTTTCATTATATAAGATTTTTAAGAGAATTTTTTTAGTTTCAGTTTATAAGATGTTTTACTAGTTTCTATGCAAATTTTAATGTGATTTGATATTTTTGTCCTTTGAAATTCTGTAGTCTTATATATGATTGGTTGAGTTATAATTTTAATTAATTATTAAATGAGATTTTGTTTGTATTTATTGTTTTCTTAATTCTCGCAAAATAAATAAAAAAAATTTATATAATGAAACGGAAGGAGTATATATGGACTCGATCTCAAGATGAACGTTTGAGATGGAGACACGTGTCGTTTACCCACATAACCGAGAAGCTTCTTCATCATTCTTCATGAATTTTACATTTTGACCACAAGAAAATATCCAATTACAAAGTAAAAGAAAGCATTTTCAAACAAAAAGGAATAAACTTTACGGTAAAAAAAAAATCAGTTACAATGAGACTTGCTCTGCTCTACATTAAGATCATATGCAAACACTATTCAAGAAACAAAGAACATATGGTTTTACAATATTTTTTTGCTCTCCGCGATCTTCTTTTCCGTGGGAAGAAATGACACCGGGGTATAGCGAGAAGCGATTCTTTAAAGTTAGTAGATTTTTCTACTCCAAAGTCATTCCTCTGTTATCTCTAAGGTAATGTTGTTACAGGTACAAGAAACCATCTTTTTCTCTTTGTTCAGAAATCTTGGGAATCAAAATCGGGTTTCGAAGGGTATTCGAATCCTTGAAGTTCCGGCATTCGTCTTAAATCTTCTTCCGAGTATGCTGGAATCAACCAGTATCTTTTATCCATCCCAAATACCTTTATATAAACCCCGAAAAATGGTTTAGAACATAAAGAAACTAAAGAACTTGACAAGTCGAAAACTTTTAATCAAATCAAAGTCTGCAACTTACTTGTTCGAAGTTTTTCTTTCGACCGAGGTCATACGGCCATTTTGGACTTGTTTTCTTCTCATATGCCTGCTCAGATAACACCAACGGAAGCTTAACCAGGTGATGCACCAAAACTATTATCGACTAGAGAATAAAATAAAAGAGATAACATACCTCTATAGTTGTGGTATTAGCAGCGACGAGCGAAATGTGCATAATTAAGAAACCCATAACGCTTAAAGCAAACGCCAAGTTTAAAACTGCGATATGATAATATCGATTGATAAGTGGAACCGGTAAATCGATTAGACATCATAAGATTGGAAACTGAAAACGTACCAAATGCAAGAAAAGTTGTAGCAAGAGTGCCTGGAGTTCCAGGTATCTCTTCATCGCTAAAGAACGCTATGAAGTGCGGCATGAGAAGTAAAGTTACAAGAGTTGTTTCTAAAAAGGTGTAAAGCTGCATTTGATAACACAACACCAATGGTGATCAAAGTAGACTTATCAAGAAAAGAAGAAAGTTGAGTAAATAGATCAAAAGTAGACTTACCAAGAAGAGAAGAAAATACTTATAGTTAAGCGCGCCGACACAGTTAACAACCCAAACACAATGGTGATCCATTTTCAACACACACCGACCACCTGAATTATACGTAAAACACAATCAGCGTCCTGATTCTCCTTCGACATATGCTATCAAGATAAAATAGAAAGCCTGTGTGTGTGTGTGAATGAGAGATCTTACAAACAGAGCAATGATGACAACGAGGTGGTTTAGGTTGATTGCATTTCCTACAAAACCGAGTTCTTTGATTCGAAGAATCGGGCTGTAACCCGCCAAACTCCAAACTATTTAACGGATCAGACTCGCCTCGTTCTTCGTCTGAAGCTGACCTCCAATTAGGAGGCACAACACCAGGATCAGTAAACACAACAGAGAAGTAACTCCACAAAAGCATCCCCAACTGCATCAATAACACACACACACACACACATACCATTATCACTTTCACATCAATCAAACACCAAAAACCAACAAACAAAGAGCAAGAATTACATACAAACCAAAAAAAACTTTATTGAAACCCAACAACTAGAACAAGATTTAACATACAAACCAACAAAGAAAAAACTAATGAACAATTCATAAAAACCAAACAATGAAACATTATCACTTAAACAGTAAATCAAGCACGAAACTTTATTGAAACCCAACAATGAGAAGCTGAAGCTATGACTGAAGAATCCATAATCACAGTAACAATTGAAACAAACAGAGAAATGGGTTTTACCAAAAAATGGAAAAGGAGTATAATTGCAAAAGCAGTAAGAGAAGTGAATCCTCCATCTGATAGAGCAGGACCGTAATTGGTCCAAACGACAGCGTAATAGGTAACACCAACAACACCTAAGACGAGAAGGATCATGATCGATCCGAGTCCTCGTAAAGCTGTACAGAATTTGAAGACGTTCCACGCCATTGTAGTACCAGATCTATGCATACTCATTCAAATCACGATCGAATGGGGGAAAAAATCGATTTCTAGATCGGTTTTGAGGCAGAGAGGATTTTGAATTCGACGAGGAAGCTTGGAATCTGGGGTTTTAATCTTGAATTGGAAAAACGATGTGATTCAAGACGAAGAAGCTACGAACTTGATGAATTGCATATTTCTACTCCAATTTTTGTCTTTTGTTTTGTTTTTCATTTTCGAGCTAACTAAAACATTTCGGATGATATATCATTTTCAACGATTAGTTAGACTTAGACATAATTAGTCGATTAATGGCATATAATATGTGAATTAAAATTATTGTCATTACAAAATATAGAGAATTATATTATTTTTACTTGATTCGACTAAGGTACTATGACAGAATTTAAATTAGGATGTTAACATCTTAGTTTAATCCACAATTTTCTAATGAATAAACTAAATTAGGTTTTTGTTTTCGTTATGTATAGAACACATGCAAGACCGTATTAGTATTACTATTTAATGAGTTGTGTGGCCAAAAGATATGCAAAATCTCTACATAACCCATAAAGGAATAATCGCTCACTTCTCGAATCCCATTCTCTCATAGTTTAGAAAATTAAAATTCGTCCTGTTAATCTAATTTTCTTTGCAATGTGTTCTTTTTTTTTTTTTTGTCAACTGCAATGTGTTCTTATTTTAGTTTCCATAGAATGAATTTTAATATTTCAGTTTTGTTTCTTCAGACTTTCTTGTGTTGTATTGGTATATGGGCCACAATCTTTTTCATCATAAATGGGCTTATGATATGAAGCTGGCCCAATTGCCATTCTTTCTTCCTTGCTACGCAAGCTACAAGCAAAAAGGAAACAAAAAGAGACTAGACAAGTATTCTTTTTTTTTTTGTAAAAATATGTAAAATTGATACAAAAATCGGTTTTACAATCGCAACGTTTTTGTTTGTAAAGAAAATTCTCTAAATAATAAAGGTAAAGAAATTTTTTCAAAGATTACTCATCTTGAGGCAAACCAAATCTCCATGAAAGATGCATATCTTTCCTTTCCATCATCTCTAATCGTCGAAATGCGATTACGGATGCTTTTGTCAATCACTGAGGCGAGACGAAGAGAAGGAATACTAGGCTCGCCATGTCTCCTTCCGTTACGCTACCGCCATATCGTATGAATTGCCACCTGAAATGCATAACGCACCAAGAACAAGACCGGTTTTGGTAAAGTGTTGTCCACAATGAGTTTCATCACATCCCCCCAAGCGAATGCAAATTTATCTCCTAGAAGCTGTTTCACAAGCATTTCCCACACTTCTTTTGAGTAAGAGCACTCAAAGAAAAGGTGGTTACGGCTTTCCACATCATCATTGCACAAACCACACATGGGATTAATTCCCACATTCCAAGACAACATTCTATCACCGGTGCTCAAACGGTTTAGAGTAGCAATCCACACAAGAACAGAGTATTTCGGAGTGGCCTTGGGGAACCATACACCTCTATACCAGTCCTTATGTGGTTGTGCCTCCCTAATAGATTTCCATGTCTCATGCGTATTGAAACATGGTCGAAATGTGTCCCGTTTACCTTTCCAAAGCACAACATCATCTTGCCCAGACTGCCTTATGCTACGGAACATATCCAGCTGGTCCTCAATGTTGTTTAAGATCTCTACTCGATGCCTTCTTCTCCATCGAGTGGCTGCTTCAGCGACTGTTGAATAGAGTTGAATACCCAAGTCGATACAACCTCTCGTTCCAACAATGTCCAACAATCTGCCCATGGGAGACCACGAGTCATACCAAAACATAGTGTTATGGCCGTCTCGGATGTCCACTTTAACGAACGTTCCAGCTAGGTCCCGATACTTTAGAAGTTTTTTCCACATCCAAGAACCGAGTGAGCTGCTCTCCTTTAAGAACCATAACGAGCCCTTCCTAATAAGGTAAATCCGAATCCATTGCACCCAAAGAGAGTTTGATGACACAATTCTCCAAATAAGTTTCAAACACGATACCTTGTTTGCTTCTTTTAACGATTTGATTCCCAAACCTCCTTCCTCTTTAGGTAGACATACATCCTTCCATGCTACTTTGGCTTTCTTAGAATTTAACTCAGGGCCCGACCAAAGAAAAGCTGCACACAACTTATCAATTTCTTTGATGCATGCACATGGCAACCGGAAGGCCGAAATCCAAAAATTCGTGAGAGTGCGAATAATTGAATTTAGGAGCTGTAAACGGCCTGCAAAAGAGTGTTGCCTAGCACTCCACGTCCCTATTCGTGACCGGATCTTCTCTAGCAGAGGATTATAGTTATCTACCGTCATTTTCTTTGTCAATAGAGGAAGCCCGAGATATCTAACCGGTAATAAACCAGCAGCAAATGGAAAGCTTTCCAAAATCTCCTCCTTATCTCTATCAATCACACCAGCCATGAAAAGAGTAGATTTCTCAAGGCTAATGTTCAATCCCGAGACCTCAGCAAACCGCTTAAAAACCTCCAAAATCCCTTCAATCGAACGTTTCCTCCCATCCGTGAAAACCAATAAGTCATCCGCAAAGCAAAGATGCGTAAGTCTCAATGTTTTACAATATGGATGATAACCAAAAGTACAGATAGCTGCTCCTTTATCGATCATCTTTGACAAAACATTCATGCAGATTACAAATAAATACGGAGATAATGAGCATCCTTGACGCAACCCTCGTTCACTCATAAACAGGCCCGCTAACTCCCCATTGACTTGGACTGAGAAAGATGCCGTGGTGACACAAAGCTCTATCCAGCGAATGAATTGTTGCGGTAGCTTAAGCGCATATAACGTGGCGAAGAGGAAAGGCCATTGACCTGAGTCAAACACTTTGGAGATGTCAATCTTCATTGCGCTTCGAGGAGAAACCGAATCCTTATGATAGTTCTTCACTAACTCACTGGCTAGGAGCACATTTTCCATGAGCAATCTATCCTTAACGAACGCTGATTGATTAGGAGAAATGAACTTCGGGAGGAGTTTCTTGAGTCGATTTGCCAAGATTTTTGAAATAATCTTGTAAACTACATTATAGCAGGATATCGGTCTATAATCTTTCATTTATAAAGCTTGACTCGTCTTTGGGATCAATGCCAAAATAGTGGTATTAACCCCCTTCGGAATGAAACTCGTCAAAAAGAAAGATTGGACAGCAACAACCAAATCTTTACCTACAATATGCCACGAGTCCTTGAAGAACTCCACGGTATAGCCATCTGGACCCGGAGATTTATCGGATGGCATTGCGAAGAGAACATCTTTAACTTCCTTGTCTGTTACTTCCTTTATCAAACGCTCAGCGTCCTCAACATCACACTGAAAATTCAGTAAAGAATGCAGCTCCTCCTCCGTAATACCTTGATAATTATCAGGCTTTAATGTTAAAAAATTATGAAAATGTGACTCGGCCACCATCTTCATTTCCTTTTGCGAATCAACAACATCCTCAGCAGGTGTCTTGATTTCTTTAATAGCATTACGGGCCTTCCGAACAGTTACTGCTCTGTAGAAACTTTTATTATTTCCATCTCCAACCAGAAGCCAATGGAGTTTTGACTTTTGTTTCAAATATTTCTCCTCAACATCCGCTAAAGTGCTCCATCTAAAAAAAGCCCTCTCTTCCGCAACCATTGACAGTGAGGATGGGTTCTTAACAGTTTCCTCTTGACGAGCATACAACTCTACATAAGCTTGCCTTGTTTTCTGTGTTAAATCCCCAATCAGTTTCCTCCCTAACCGCTTTAACTCCGGCTTTAACCCTTTCAATTTCTTTGAGAAACGGAACATAGCATATGTGGAATGATGAAGTTCCTTTGTTTCTTCCCAATATTTCTCCATCACTTGTCCAAACTCAGGGACCTTTGAGACCGCATTCACAAATTTGAAAGGCTTGCGATGCTTTAGCTTATCTGCAGAAATTTTAATCCGACAACGCAGGTGATCCGAGCAATCTCCTGCCTCGAAAACTCTATAAGCTTCCTCATAATCGGTTAACCAAACATTATTCACCAAGACTCTGTCCAGTTTTTTACATATTAATTCCTCCTGTCTCTTGTTACACCATGTATAGAGCGGACCATGAGTATGCATATCCGTTAAAGAACAGTAATTCACCACATCCTGAAAATCTCGCATCCCCACAGGTACCACCGGAGACACTTCATAAGAAGAGTGTTCCTCAATGTCGAGAATCTCGTTGAAATCACCAAAAATTATCCATGGCTTGTTTCTAAACAATGGAGAGATATGATGACTTCTAAGATCATCCCACAACATTTTCCTCTCCTCCGGAGTATTCAAAGCATAAACAAAAGAGCAAAAAAACTCTCTTTCCAAACCTTCTAGCAGCACCGAACATGTAACCAACTGACTACTTGTGAAACAAGGAGTCACTCGAACATTTGGTCTCCAAACAACCCATATTCTTCCTCTTCTATGAGAATCATAGTTTGAAAGATATGACCAGTCACGAAAAACCTCTTTAACAATACCATCAGCCTTCCTCTCCTTCACTCTTGTCTCCAAAAGAGACCCAAATTGCAAATCATACTTATTTACCCAATTACGGACAACGGAATGTTTAGTTAACTTGTTGAAACCACAAACATTCCAAAAGAAGCTCGACGTTAATGATTAGAGGGGGGAATCCTTTTACTCACACCCTCTTGGGTTTGATCCCTTGAAGTTTGAGCGTTCAGATTTGTGACATACTTGTGTGCGGTTTTGGAATTCCGAGACAAGGTTTGGCGAGGAATGAATTCCACCTGACTAGCCCCCGGTTTTGTTTTTCTTTTTTCCAGTCTCGGCTTAGACAACCACCATAGCCTCTGAATTTTTGTTTTTATCTTGTTTTGGAGAAGTAAATGTTTCCTCCTCAATCTGCGTTTCTTCTACTTCTTCACCATCCGTCTCTACTGCATTCTCTCCGTCATCTAAGCTTAAAGCAGAATAAGAATTAGAGAGCATTGACTGGACTGGTGAAATTTCCCCCGCGTTCCTCTCCGGGGCTCTTGAAGATTTTGTTGGCGTGATCCATACCGAATCATCCTCTGTTTTCCCTTTGTCCTCTGTTTCAGTAACCTCTGTTTTTTTTATTCAAAGGAGATTTCTCTTCAACAATCACTCCCTTGTTAGACTCTGATCCGTTCTCTGCAATAATTAACGTGTCTTGACATTTCCTAGCCGGAGAAGATTCCCCAACAACCGTTTTTTCCAAAACCACACGAGCAGAACTAACATTCTTTGCAGGTGATTTTTCTTTATCTTTCTTTTTACCAACCACACATGTATCATTGCCATGACCCCACTTACCACACCTACCACATCTTGGTGGAAGCCAAGGATAAGTGAAGTGATTTCCGTGTCCATCTCACCCTTCTCTTCTCCGGTGAAAGAGAAAGAAGTTGGTAATTCTTTCGTCAAATCTGTAATAACAAACAGCTGCGCCTCCTCCAGATTTTTGCATGCCTCTGTTGTTGGATAAACACGATCCAACTTCCCTACACCCGAGGCTAGACACTCCAACCCCTTATCCGTATACATAGAAGGCGGCACATTTTTAAGAATCACCCAAAGCGGTATTGAGGACAATGCCGGCTGAGCTTCTTCCGCAAAAGGAGTCCACTTCGAAACTACCATAGGAATACCAACAATATTCCACATTCCCCGGTTTAGCACACGATGCCTCATCGTTGCATTGCGAATTCGGAACTTAACTGTTTCCTTATTGACCACCGAAACATCGATCATATTCGTTTTATCCCCAAGTCTCCAAATATTATTCACAATCTTGTGAATTTTTGCTACATGAGGAGCAGCATTAAGAAATTTTCCGATAATGAAATCATCCCAAAGAGGTTTGGCATCTTTGAAAACATCTTTAGGGACAATAACCTTACGTTCCCCATTCGTCTCCGTAAAAACGTAGTCCTTACAGCTGTACTCTTTTTTTTTGACCACTTTGGCCCATGATTTCTTCTCCCCCAAACTTACCGAGGACTTTTCCTTCTCCCCTGAAACAGGGACAATCATAGTATACGCCACATCTTCCACTTTCTGATCTTCCCCCACCCTCATACCTTCGGCCAACAATCCCTTCTCCTTCGAACTCATCTGCTCATCTCCAGACAAACCTCCTGTATCCTTCGAACCCACGAGCTTTACCGACGCTTCCGGAACCACCTCCTCTGATGACCGTGGCGGAGATCCCGCCGGCGGCATCAGTCTTCAACGAGAAGAAACCCTAGAAAATAATAACCCTAATCGCCTCCAGAATCTCCCTTGCCACGTCAGCTTTTGTTTTAACCCTCGTTTCACCGACTAGACAAGTATTCAACGATAAGGAAATTAAGAAACATGCAAGACAAGAGCAACAAGGAAATATTGCACCGTCTATTGGCCCTATATAAAGAAGATGTATGTTAACGTCAAAAGCATCCGAGACAAGCATAAGAGAGAGCAGGGTTACAAAGAGAGAAAGAGAGAACGTTCATAGAGAAGATAGAGTTTGAGTCTTTATCTTCTAGTTTTCTTCTTTCTTCTAGTTTTCTTCTTTCTTCTTTGTTGTTTCCCTTAGAAGTTTTGTACCTATAAACAAAACCAAGAGTTCTTGTAAGAACCTTGATTGATAGTGAAGTTGAGGGGCAAAATTCCCCCTCCCAGAGGTACCGAAAGGGGACTGGGTTAAAAGTTTTTTGTGTTTTTAAGTTTTGCTAAATTCATCTCAAATCTAGTTAAGATCAAAGCACTAAGATTGGTTAAAAAATCCTAACATGTTGCTCGAGTTTCTAGATATGTTGATCGAACAATTTCCGTGACTATTTTTTAGATTTCAAAATCAAATGTTTGGGGAATCACTAAGGCTTTTAGATTAAGATTTTTGGCTTTGTCTATTTCTTCTTGTTTTTGATTTTGATCAAAATAGAGATCTTAATCACTATGCTTTTGAGATGTAGATAAGCGTAAAGTTCCGGTGAATCTCATAATCACATGAACATAATCACTGTCTATGTGAGTGATACGGTCAAATTTACCCTAGACCTAAACTCTCTCAAATTAAGAGATCAGTTGCAGCACTTAGGGTTATCGATCCACAGGAAGTCAAGGGAAACACAATAGATTTCAGGATTCAGATTAAGCTAGGCAAATAATATGAAAGCAAGTAAATCAAAGCAATTAAAACGAGTTGTAAATCAATTAGAGAAATAGCTAGGCACAGGGAAATCTCCAGTGAATCAAAATTGCAGACAAATCAGTTATTAGGAATATTAAAGCACAGTTCTTGAACATGAACACGAAAGTAAAACAAACCAGCTCTCGCTGCGAATATTATCTATGAATAAATCCAAGAAAACCAAATTCATTTGCGAATCCTATGAATCTAAACAAGCATTAATCTCAGGTTCAATTGTTCACAAAACCCTAAACCAAATCCCTTTGCGAATAGAAATTTTGCTCATCAAAGACTAGATCAGGAAATCAATCAAACTCTCGTTTCTATTAATTATCCTAAGATCAGATTCAAGGTAGCTAATCAAGAATCAGCAATAACAGCAAGTCAAGATGAAGAACATTCTAAGCATATTATCCTAATAAACAGATCAGATCAGCAATTCATCAAACACTTTCGAATAATCCCTAAACCTAACAAAGGAAACTACTCAGACATATCAAAAGATGAAAGCATGGTTTTTATTAAAGATATATCAAAGAGTAATGTAAAAATAAAGTGTCCCCATTAAACAATGGCCTAAAAACGTATATATAAAGGTTCTAAACCGACTACAATAGAAAAGTAAACATCTGGAACTTTCTTCGCGAAAAAGGAAATCTTCGATTTGGGCTTTTTCTTCATTAAGCACCCGTGTCGATCGACACCCATATGGTGTCGATCGACACCACACTCTCTGCCAAAATTCTTGTCTCGTGTAAAACTTGTGTCGATCGACATACTTGATCAGTGTCGATCGACGCTTGTACTTCTGTCCGATTTTGACTTGATCTTTTCAGCACTTTCCTCCTCGAAACTCCAAAATGCTCCAAAAGCTCCAGTAAACATCTTTTCTGTTCCAATCGGTCCAGATCCTGTAAAGACACTAAAACAATACCAAAAACACCAAAAGATACTAAAACAGGGACTTATATCATGGCTTAAACTGGGTAAAAACCATGATATATCAGTGAGTTAGATATAAAACAAGAAATTGATGAAAACTATGCATATCAACCCAAATAGTTTTTTCTATAAGTCTATGAATGCAATTGTGTTTTTCTTTTTTTTTTTGATATATGTGTACATAATTTGTATTTTTAGTTGATTGTGAAGTTACGTAATCCCGATAAATTCGACATATAAATAGACTTTTATCTGCTCTAAAAAGCCATACCGAAAAAAAGAATTGAAAGTAAAATGAACAGGTTTATCATCCATCTTATCATAATTATTTTTTTCAAAACATGGTGAAGCTTTATTTGATGTTATCGATTTTGTGAGCATGCATATGAGAATAAACAAGTCCAAAATGGCCGTATGACCTCGATCGAAAGAAAAACTTTGAACAAGTAAAGTTTAGACTTTGATTTGACACGGAGCATTAGTGGCTTGTGACGTGGGCGGATTAGTATCTGAAGTCGAAGAATTTACACAGAAAGCAAATGAAGAAAATATAAATCTCAAAAAATTTCAGTATCTAACTTTTGGTCTCAATGTTCATCAGAAATGTAGACTTCACAGCGACGCTTAAAGTTCGTAACTAATTCCCTTACGAAAATAGTTTAACTCATAAATATTATTATTATTTCCAATAAGGTTTTAAAATGATCAAAAATACATGGTTGATTTTTGGTCATGCTTAAATTTCAGGTGATAGACGCCATGCATGTTACACCAAACAAACTATCTTCAACATGGTTTTGGATTTTGCGAAGATAGTTATGAAGTTCAGAAGTTTGCAACGTACGTATCTCAACTAAAGATGTTTGCCTTCTGAAGTGCCCGACCACGTTTTCAGAAGACTTAGATGAGTCGATTAGGATCCTTGCAAGAAAGAAAGTAAAACAAAAAAGAAGCCCGCAACTAGCAAAATAAGGTTGATTTTCAAAACTAGTAAGATACATGAACCAACAAAATTCTTTTTTATTCGGATTTGCTTCTTAGTTGTCATTGTCAAACATTAAAACAATTTGTTTTTGGCCAAAATAGAACGGGTTTTCCTTTTACGGGTAAAAGAACCATATCCAAACCTAATTTATTTTGTTTTCTCTGTTTTAATTTCCATTGAACTCATGATGCAGCAAGTTTCATCTGAGTCACTAATACCTCTCAACCGATTGAGACTCTTGCTTCAATTGGTTTCGAAGCTCTTCGAAGGTGTGCGTTTAGGACAACCAATTCATGGCTTGTGTATCAAGATTGGAATTGAGTCGCATGCGCATAGAAATTTGATAACAATGTACGGAAAGAAGTTAATTGTATCTCTCGAGAGAACATGTTGAGAGTGATAGAGATCATCCCAAGGGAACTATTTTACAAATCTCTCAACTCTATGGTGCATTTTTTTCCCTCAAACCTAAATAAACACAACCCTTTTTCGAGCTAGTTCGACTTCAAAGAAAACTCAAAGACCTCAACGATTTTCATCTCCACCAACGTATTAGTTCCTTTCACTATTGGTTTTTCTAATATAAATATCAAGCCATTCATCAATATATTGATATTATCATATATCAAACAAATACTTCTCCTCATACTTTCCCTCTATACAAAAAGATAAAAATGAATTAACATAATGGTTAGTGAATAGTAACTATTCCGCGCATAGGTCTTTGCTGATCATGAATAACCTACAAAAATGAAACATCTTAATCAAGTGAAATTCCAATTCTAGCAAAAATGATTGAATTTGTGGTAGAAAATTTCGTATTCTGCCAAATAAAAACATTCAAAATAAATCTTTCAATCACCGGACACCACTTAAATCTACAATTATGAATCATTGGAAAAATTCTCTCGAGGAAATGCGTACTCGATCTTATAACTCTTATATCTAATGGTTTGTTTCCTTAGACGAAATATATCTGAACAAAAATTTGTCACCTAGTACGTGTAATAGATTAAACGAGTTAAATAAAAACTAGAAATAAAGCTTTGCAAAAGGCCCGTCTAGCTCAGTTGGTAGAGCGCAAGGCTCTTAACCTTGTGGTCGTGGGTTCGAGCCCCACGGTGGGCGATCTTTTTATTATTTTTACATTTCTACAAGTCTTTTTTTCCATTAAATAAATGAAGAAAAAGGAAAATGAAGTAATAACAAATTTTTTTTTTCCCTTCTTCTTTCGTCAACAAGAACGAACATGTTACAAAACGGAGATGGCCAATAAAAGAAATGATATTTTCAAATTTCATATACAAAATATTAACCACAAAATCCCATAAGAGTTTAAAGAAAGCCTCTTGCTTTGCAGCTCTTTATAGCTCCACTAAATATTTCCTCGGCTCCATACTTAAACTCGAACCCTTCACTCCTTAGCTTCTTCGACGATAGAGTCATCCTCTTCTCTACTTGATAATTCTTTAAACTTTACGTACATAAGAAAAAAAATATAAATCAAATGATTAGAGAAACCAATAAAATAAGTACACAATGAGTTATCCTTGTCATAAATTTACTTACTCAATTGAAGGTAGCTGAAACTGAGGAAATTTCGTAGACAAAAACTCAAAGACTTCGTCGATCTTCATTTCCACCGACGAACATATATATCTTCCTTTTGCTATTGGTTTTTCTAATAGAAATACCATTGCCCTTGCCACATCATCAATATGCACCATGTTGTAAGTATCGAATAAATACTTCTCCTTGTAATTTCCTGCAACAAAAAAAAATTATACAGTGAACACTAACACATGTTTACACGTATTTTAACAACAACATATTCTATCCCTTAATAAAAAAAAAAATCTTCATATTAAACATGTGTTAATAACTTTGCATGCTGTATTTTTGTCTTTCCTGTGTTGGAGGATTTTTAGAGAAAATCAAGTCGTCGTATTTTAATATGCTGTATTTTTATAGATATAAGAGTTAAGTACCAAAGATCATGGCAAGAGAGATGAAGACGGAGGAAGGCAACGACGGAGATATAAAAGGTCCGACGACTAGAGGAATCACAAGCGTCACAACCTCCAATCCATTCTTACCGCCGAACTCAAGCGCCGCCGTTTCCGCCGCCATTTTCGACACAACATAAGAGCTACTCACTCTCTTCTCTTTCTGATTCCTAAACACTTCCACATCGCTCCAAACGCTCTCATCTACTTCTCCACCTCCTCCGCCGCCGCTTCCAACGCCGTAGAAAACCGTTACCGCGCTTGACGTGTAAAAAAAGCGTTTTACGGTTTTAGCGTCCAAACACGATTTTAATATCCCCATGAGACCTTGCACGGTGCGTTTTGTAACGGTCTCTTCGGTTTCGTTATTGTTTTGGTCCATTGGATGTGCCACGTGGAAAACCGCTTTGCATCCTTCGATCGCCGGTCTAAAACTTTCCGGTTCGTTTAGATCGGCGGTGAATATTTTAAGCCTCTCCGATGCAAATGGTAGTTCGGTTAGGTAGCTTATATCTTTCTTATTCCCTTCTGTATTATAAACCATAAAATACAAAAAAATGAAATAATTAACATCATTTATATCGTATGGTTATTAGTTATTGATCATATAATATATGGTTGACTTGGTATATAGTAGATGCATGGAAGATGGAACATGACATAGCTATATGGGAGCTTCAAGATCCTACAATCTGACAGACAATTCCAGCCAAGTACAATAAATTTTTCACATCCGTAACAAAAATATATATATTAATTGTCGATCCAAAAATCAACTTTAAATGTTATCGTACCAATAAATATAAACCATAGTCTTATCTATCTTTCTTTGTACTTCATGACTTTAAACCTACCAATCAACCACTACAAAACAACAATTTTATTTGCATTTGGTAAGACAACACTAATAGTTCAACTTTGAAATATGAAACCGATTTCTGTGGACTTCGGAAGATTAGTTTGAGTTTTGGTTTGGGATTTTTCCAGTTAACAAAAAAATGGAATTTAAAGGAACCGGTTCGAACCTGGATTGGTTCGAACAGTGGCTCGAACGGAGTAGCCACGTTGAAGGAGACGCATGATGAGCCAAGAAGCAACAAAACCAGTCCCTCCCGTTACGCAAACGAACCCCGTTCCGTCCAACAGAGACGACGCCGTTTCATCACCACCAAACTTTCTCTCTCCTCCACCTTTCTTGTCATTTTCTTCTTCTTCTCTCCCCATTTCTCTCTCTCTCTCTGTTTGAGATGTGTAGGAACCTCTCTCTCTAAAAGGGTTCTTAAATAACGGAACCTACGTCATTTACTCAGTCACACCTATCCGCGTGACATGTTCCCCGTTTTGCCCTCTTCTCTCTTTATTACAAATTTTGTTTTATTATATCCGTTATATATGCTGCATATTTTACAGATCATTTATATCAGTACTATATACAATAATTCACATTCTATGTCCGTTTATTACAAACATTGTTATTGGATTCCGTTATTTTCATTCTTTCATCCTCTCTGTACAAATGAGCTTTGTTTTTTACTACTATATAGTTTTGGCTTCTAGTGGTGGAATGTATTAGTTATTATATTATATGCATGTTCTAAGCATAGATTAAGGGATATTATTAGGATTATGATTAGATATATATAATAATTAAAAGAATAGAAAGAAGAAGAAAAAAAACGCGTGAATGAGATGGAATTGAAAAGAAAGTATAGGCGTGGCACATGATCTTTCAACTATCTTATTTGTGTGTCTCCACAAAGCTACCGTTTTTCTCGGGACGTTGCTTTGTTTGTGTTGCGAACTATCCTCCTTTTTGTATTTAATTAATTTTTAAGTTTTTGGATCGGTCATTATAAATAAAATTTGTAATCAAGGAAATTATAATATCGTGTAGATATGTCGAAGTCCAAAAATTGCTTTCCGTTTACGACTATGAATTTTAATCTAGCGATATTATTAATGTATGTATAGAGTCTATAAAGTACATAGAGTCTCTTGTAAACAAAGACTCCAAGTACACTAGAGATTCTATATACAAGATTTTTCTATGTACAAAACCTTATATAGATCAATAGATATTGAAAACAACAAGTATATCCAATAAAATTATATCCTAAAACCTAACAAAAAAATCTAAATCTAAAAGCTAGGATTGTGCCACCTAGATAGTTTTTGGTTAGTATATAATTGGTTATACACCCAATTTTTTTTGGGGGGTTATACACCCAATTAATCCTTAATGGGAGTGCTCTAAATGTACCCGGTAAAAAAAGTAAGGGTTGTAGTTTTTTTCAGGCCCGGCTCAGATTAAATATGGGCCTTGTGCCAAAATTTAAAATCTTTTCTATAAGTTTTATAAAATTTAGGGTTTTTTAATAAATAATTAAAAAATTTAGAGCACTTTTTACAAAAAAAAATCAGCTGAAAATCTAAGCCCCACAGTAGGGTCCTGTGCACTTGCACATCCAGCACAGTGTAAGAACCAGCCCTGGTTTTTTTATATTAAATGCCCCTTACCAATCACTTGGTTACTATTTAAAATGAAAGTATAATCAAATGAAGTTAAGTACAAGTTTTTCATATCATCCCATATATATTATTAACTTTGCATGCTAATTAGCTTCTTTTTCTCAAGCACGACTAATCAATTAGTTAAGAGCTCAACTTCCAATTACAACGAAAAACAAAAAGTTACAAACGAGAAAAGAAAATTCTAAAAACTCTAATCAATCATGTGATTTGATAGTTTTCGTTTTTTCCCTTGTATAGCAAAAAAAAAGGAAGATGCATAGGGGAAGACTTCAATTTTGTTGTAACCCGTAAAAGACTTATCCCAAACAGTGATGTTTCTTCAATTCTCATAGAATCTGGATCCACTAGGGCTGGACGTTTGGGTAGCCGATCAGGTTCGAGTCGAGTATTTCGAATATTGGGTACCCGATGTTTAGGGATATGATACTCGATCGGGTATTATATATATTCAGGTTGGGTTTGGTTCGGGTTCGGGTATACCCGAACTATACCCGAAATAGTTTTTTTTTTTTGTCAAAACCTGAAATAGCACTGTAATTAACAAAAAAACATACTTAAAAATGAATATATGAAGTGTAACAGAACAATGCTCAATCAAGTCAAGAAATCGAAGCTACATATGAATGATTAAGTTATAATTCTTAAGAAAAATGTAAAAACAGTGAAGTGTAAAGGAACGGTAACTGTTCAACGGTTTTAATGAAATCATCTTCAAATTTTAAAAATCTAAACAATTCACTCTGGGTTATTAAAAAAAAAAACTTTTCAATTTCAATAAGAAATTGAATTGAGTTTGTCATACAATATTATTAATACTGACCAATTAATCAATGGCATCCAACCCTAATCACTAATGTGTGTGTAAAAAATAAAAAACGGGTACCCGATCGGATATCTGGTATTACCCGATCGGGTACGGATAACCGAACCTTAAGAGATTGAAACCCGATCGGATACTTTCACAATCAAGATCGGGTTCGGGTTCGGGTTTTTTGGGTCGGATTCGGATTCGGTAATCGGGTTCGGATAAAACGCCCAGCTCTAGGATCCACTACGTTTAGATTCTGAAAAAAAAACTATTAATATTACGACTTAACTTTCACTTCTTTCTTTTTGTGGAAATCGGTGATTTAAAGTTTACAATATTTATATACTTTTTATATATTCTCATTTTGGGTCAGATTGGTCACTCTGTTTAAACGGAGCAGTTGAATAGTAAATAATTTTTGATTAAAAATATTATATATTATTTAAAATAGAAATAATAATTTAAATTTTTTAGTTTGATTTTTATATATTTATATTAAAGTTAAGTATATACATATATTTTCAGAAATAAAAAATAAAATATTTTATTTAAAAAAAAAATACAAACGCCCAGGGACGGTTGCTAACGGACTTGCGTCCAAACGAGGTTACCATTCGAAGCCTTTATAGTTTTACAATTCCCTCTATGACTATACAATACGATAGTATAGGGGAACGATGATCCCTACGTTCCTAGAACAGGTCGTAGATGGCTATACTAAAAGTTACAAATATAGTGATATTTCAGTTTTTAAGTCGATTACAGCTATATAGATGTATAAACATTATTACTTTTTTAGTGAATGCGCGTGACAGATGACATTTTAAAAACACCAATTTTTTTTTCTTGGGTTTGGTTCACATCACGATTCTATGGTCCATATTTTGTTCCTCTTATTTTAATTATGAGTCCGATTGGTAACCTAATTTTTTTAAGAGCTAGAACGGTAAGCTAGAGCGGTAAAATATATAGCATAGTGCATGATATGGTTAAATTTACCCTAGACCTACTTTCTCAAATAAAGAAATCAGCTGTAGCACTTAAGGTTATCGAATTCACAGAGAATCAGAAACTCAATAGATTATTAAATTCAGATTAAGCTAAGCAAGATAATAAGAATGCAAAAACAAGTATACAAAGCAATTTAAACGGTTGAAAAAAATTAATTAAAACAAAGCTAGGCACAAGAAAATCTCCAGTGAATCAGAATTGCAGATAAATCAATTGATAGGAATATTAAAGCACAGTTCTTGAACATGAACACGAATATAAAACTAATCAACTTTCGTTGCAGAAGTTATCTATGAATAAATCATAGAAAACCAAATTCCTTTGTGAATCCTATGAATCTAAGCAAGCATTAATTTCAGGTTCAATTGTTCACAAAACCCTAGACCAAATTTCTTTGCGAAAAGAAATTTTGCTCATCAAAGATTAGATCAGGTAATCAATCAACTTTTCGTTTCTATTAATTATCCTAAGATCAGATTTCAGGTCATGAATCTAAAATCAACATTAATCACAAGTCATGATGAAGAACATTCTAAAGATATTATCCTAATAATTAAATCAGATCTAGCACTCATCAAACACCTTTGAAAATCCCTAAACCTAAAAAGAGAATTACTCAGACATATCGAATGAAGAAAACATGATTTTATTAAAAGATATCTCTAAGAAATCAATAGAATAAAGCATAAGCCTAAACAATGGCTTAAAAACGTATATATAAGGTACATAAACCGTCATAGACATAAAAGTTAACATCTGGAATTCCTTCGCAAAAACAGAAATCTTCGATTTGGGCTTTTTGGCTCGTCTGATCAGGGTGTTGATCGACACCCAGAGGTGGTGTCGATCGACACCATCTCTGTTTTCTGAATCCGAACTTTGACACTTTGACGCTCCATTCCGCAATGCTCCAAAACTTCCAGTAAACATCTTTTATGCCTCAAACATCTAAGTACCTGCAAAGACCCTAAAAACAAGTGGAAAACACCAAAAGACTCTAGATATAGGACTTATATCATGGCTTAAACAGGGTAAAAACCATGATATATCAACTCCCCCAAACTTAGCTTTTTGCTTGTCCCTAAGCAAAATAGTGTTATCACTCCTTTAGGAACCACATACCTTGCAAAGCTAATCCGGTGTTACTTTGATGTTTCCCTAGAAGTATAGCAGTCCTCCAGATTGATTCCAAACCCCTTAAAAAATCTCAGACTTTCAGTCGCAAACCCCTTTAGTTTATTAAGTGCGGTCTCATCGAGGGAATATCGATCGCTGGACCTTCTAGATTCTTTCGTTTCCTTGAACACTTTCCTGCGTTTCACCCTCTCTCTTCCCTCTGAAACTGTATCCAATTAAGGATATCATAGAGATGCACTGCCCGTTTTTGAACTTTTTCTTCAGAATTTTTCTGATTTTGGACTTGCACTTTTCTGTAGATTTTTTTTTTATTCGATCCTTGGCATCTCTATGATCAATAGATCAGCGCTCACTACTAGTATTCTTGTGGAGACAGGGTCATGAGGCCTTTTTTTCTTTTTGATCTAGGACAGTTGTATTCGTCATTCGGGAAGAAGTTTCAAGAGCGGTCCGTCCCCGCTTTCAAGTGTTTAGAAGCTGAATCAAGTCTTGCGATTTCCAATGCCCTTGACAAGAGATTAGAGTTTATTAGGGGCGGGGTCTGCAACATCTTTCTGGCGTTCTCCAGAAATTTGAACTCGCTCCGTTAAACCGATCCACTTCCAGTTACCCACCTTGTAAAACCAATTAACTTGCACTAGAAATGGTCCTTGAGTGCTGTTCAAAGTAAGTGAAAAGGGGAGTTTCGACCCGAAAAATCGAAAAACTGACTCATAAAAACTCAAAATAGAAAACATAGTTAGCAACTACCTCCCCCAGACTTATACGACACTGTCCCTAGTGTTATTAAGCCTGAAGAAGGTGAATAAAATAGATAGAAAATGAAATAAATTGAAAAAAGAAAAACTTTGGTACCTGATGGGGTGGTGTCGATCGACACTTGATAAGGGTGTCGATCGACACCCATGAATTTGGTCCAATCGACTAAAAGGTCAATCCACTGTTCATCCGCAATTTTTTTTTCTCGAATAAGAAATCTGAAACACTTAAACTAAAAATAAAAGTTAGTAATAAAAGAAATTTAAAACAAAAATAAAATACTTACTAGTGGGTTGCCTCCCATTCAGCGCTTGTTTTCAGTCCGTTAGCTTGACTGTTTTGAGGAAATAGATGTCTGGAGGATCTGTACTCTTCCATGGAATGATTCCAGGAAAGAGCTTCTGCGTCTTTTGAACCATTTCCTGGATTTCTCCATCTCCTTTCTCTTTTAACGCTTGAGGAACGATAATGCGCATTTTGGCGAATGGCTTTGAGGTCCTTGGACGCTCCTTAGGAATCCCTGCAAAATCATGTAAAGAAAAACCAAGCTTTCGAGGAACTTGTTGCTTGCATGAGCGCGTAACAGCCTTGTGAAGTTTTAAATCAGGAGATTGAGCAATAAGTTCAGGAAGCTCGTACCTTTTTTCTTTGGGAGAATCGTGGGCGGGGAGTTGTGGGATTGTCTATCCAGCAACAGATGAAGGACATGATTCTAACTCCTGGATTGACGCTTCATCCTCTAGAATTTCCACAGAGAAAGTTTGACCATCAATGGTTGATTTTCTCCTAGTGTTCTCCATGACAAAGTCCATGATCACATTTCCTAGATCAAGTTTGATCTTCCCCTTCCTGACATCTATCTGAGCACCAGCAGTAGCTAAGAACGATCTTCCCAAAATCAAAGGATCTTCAGGCTCATCATCATACTCCAAAACCACAAAATCTGCAGGAATTATGCAATTCTGAATTTTGATGGGCACATCCTCTAGAATTCCTTTTGGGAATATCCTGGATCGATCGGCTAGGAGAAGAGACATTCTTGTTGCCTTGAAATCAGTCATACCCAGTTTAAAAGCAACAGATAATGGCATCAAGTTAATACCAGACCCCAAATCACAAAGAGAATGAGGAAACTGCCCTGTTGAAATTGAGCAATTAAACATGAAGTTGCCTGGATCTGGTAGCTTGATTGGGACCCTGCTCTGGATCATAGCACTTACTTCCTCTGAAACCACTATGTCCTTATTCTTCTTCTTAGGCACTGGAGTCGTGTTCAAGAGTATGGCTCTGATATCTCTTGTCAGCAGTGCTCCCTCCTCAGGACTAATACCATTCGCTGCAAGCCGCTTGACGTATCGTTTCAAAGCTGGTGATAGATTTACTGCATCGATTAAAGGCATCTCAACCATGACCTTATCAATAATCCGTTTACAAATCTCCTCCTCAACCTCCTGCTTAGACCTTCTAGCTCTAGGAAAAGGGACTGGAGGCTTGTAGACGTTCTTCTCTGAAGCAATCGCGATGCTGCAAAATCAGGCTCGGTCTGGACAGGGTGTCGATCGATACTCTCCTTAGTGTCAATCGACACTAGCTTCTGGATTCTCAAATCGTGATTTTTTTCAAGTGTTGATCGATGCTCAGTTGCAGTGTCGATCGACACTGGCTCTGCAGACCCAAAAATCACCTCAAACTCATCGAAATAGTCCTCCTGAGTAGTATGAACCGCATTGCAAGCACTCCTTGGGTTAGCATCAGTCTTCGCAGGCAGATAACCCTCTTGCCTCTTGATAAAACTGGTAGTTTGAGCCACCTGAACGTCCAGCTTCTTGACATGAGTGCTTAGCGCTGAAATCTTTCCATCAAGGTCCTGATACATAGTATCCATCTTCCTATTGAAGCTCACAGTCATATTCTGTTGGCCCTCTAGGAGTAGTTCCAGTATATACTTCACCTCATTGTTCTGCTCAGGAGGTTTCTGATAAGAAGAAGAACCGTAGTTCCTGTTGTAATTGTTGCTCTGGAAGGGCTTTTGATAGCCTTGCTGATTGCCGTATTTCTGAAATCCTGATGCATTGATGTAGCTCACATCCTCTACAGTTTCAACTTCCTGAGCAAACTATACTAACTTCTTTCCCACAAGGATACTGCACATAGAATCCAACTTAGCGTTCATCTCAGCCAAATGCTTCCCACCATCCTTGTTCTCGCTCATCTGCTTCCTCTCAAAATCAGCGTTCTTCGTGCTGTTGCTAGAATCCAAGTTCTCGATGAGAGTAACCGCGTCCTCTGGATAGTTGGTATTGAAATTACCACTGCTTGCTGCATCCAAAGCCATCTGATACCTCCAGTTCACTCCTCTATAGAAGATGCCTAACAACTGAACATTGGTGAAGCCATGGTAAGGAAAATCTCTCTGATAAGACTTTAGACGCATCCACGCAGCCCTGAATGCTTCTGTTGGACCTTGACAAAACGTAGTAATCTTTGTTATCAAGTCCTCTGATCTCGCATCATCATAGAAGTAATTTAGGAACGCGTTCTTGGTGTCCTCCCAAGTAGTCAGCGATCCAGGCTCAAGCTGCTTCAACTAGTAAGAAGCATCCCTACTAAGAGAGTATGGGAATAGCTTGCAGAAGAGATAATCGCTGGACACTCCATTAGTCTTGATGCTGGAAGCTAAATCCTCGAAAGTCTCGATGTGGTCCATCGGATGCTCATGAGGAAGACCATGGTAAGGGTTCTGAGCAACCAGGCTGAAGTAAGCAGGCTTCAGCTCAAAATCATTCCTCTGGAAAGCTGGAGGACGAATTGCAGCTTGATTCGCGTAGAACTGATCAGGACGGTTGAAATCAGCCAAAGTCCGTTGCTGATTCGGGACAGGGTGTCGAGCGATACCAGCTTGGCATCGATGGACACCATCAGCTTCTCCTTTTTGTCCACAGGTTGCTCGTTAACTTCCTCGACGACTACAGTTCCATCGTCGTTGATCCTCTGTCCTTGCTCGTTGTATCTCAGTCCTGCCAGATCGCACAAAACTCCATCTTCTCCAGGAATCAGTATAAGCTGTGTTCTAGCAGCCATTGTCGCTGCTCTTCTGTTTTCTCGCTCTAACCGTGCTAGTTCCTGAAGATCGTATCCCACTAGTTCTTTGTCCTTGTTGCTTCTGGTATTGCGATTTTGCATGTACCTGAAACACAAAACAGAAAGACAAACGAAACTAGCAGAAAATAAAAAACAAAAATAAAAACCTAGACAAAATCTTAATAGTACTAATCTAATGGTAATGATTCCCCGGCAACGGCGCCAAATTTTGATATGGTCCAATTAACCCTAGACATACTCTCTCAAATTAAGAGATCAGCTGTAGCACTTAAGGTTATCGAATCCACAGGGAATCAGAAACTCAATAGATTATTAAATTAAGATTAAGCTAAGCAAGATAATAAGAATGCAAAAACAAGTAGACAAAGCAATTTAAACGGTTGAAAAAAATTAATTAAAACAAAGCTAGGCACAGGGAAATCTCCAGTGAATCAAAATTGCAGATAAATCAATTGATAGGAGTATTAAAGCACAATTTCTGAACATGAACACGAATATAAAACTAATCAATTTTCGTTGAAGAAGTTATCTATGAATAAATCCTAGAAAACCAAATTCCTTTGCGAATCCTATGAATCTAAACAAACATTAATTTCAGGTTCAATTGTTCACAAAACCCTAGACCAAATTTCTTTGCGAAAAAGAATTTTGCTCATCAAAGACTAGATCAGGTAATCAATCAAACTGTCGTTTCTATTAGTTATCCTAAGATCAGATTTCAGGTCATGAATCTAAAATCAGCATTAATCACAAGTCAAGATGAAGAACATTCCAAAGATATTATCCTAATAATTAAATCAGATCTAGCACTCATCAAACACCTTTGAAAATCCCTAAACCTAACAAGAGAATTACTCAGACATATGGAATGAAGAAAACATGATTTTATTAAAAGATATCTCTAAGAAATCAATAGAATAAAGCATAAGCCTAAACAATGGCTTAAAAACGTATATATAAGGTACATAAACCGTCAATAGACATAAAAGTAAACATCTGGGATTCCTTCGCAAAAAAAGAAATCTTCGATTTGGGCTTTTTGGCTCGTCTGATCAGGGTGTCGATCGACACCCAGAGGTGGTGTTGATCGACACTAGCTCTGTTTTCTGAATCCGAACTTTGACACTTTGACGCTCCATTCCGCAATGCTCCAAAACTCCCAGTAAACATCTTTTATGCCTCAAACATCTAAGTACCTTCAAAGACTCTAAAAACAACTGGAAAACACCAAAAGACTCTAGATATAGGACTTATATCATGGCTTAAACAGGCTAAAAACCATGATATATCAGTGCAAAGTTGTATAGATAAAATTGTATAGATAAAGTTGTAATAGTGTTGGTATCGCTTTGGTGATTTGTACAATTTAAAACGTTACAAATTATAAAGAGGTTGTACATTTATAAAGATGCTACAAATCTGAGCCTATATATTTTAAATAATACTTTTTAGAAAAAGTAATTTCTTAATACGCTTTGTTTTAACTAAAATTGTTTACATTTTGAAACGGAGAGAAAAAACAAAACAATTTTATAGCTTTCATAAAAGGTTTGATTAGATATTTCGTAGCTCGGGTTTTTTTGTTTTTGTCAAAAGGTTTATGTTGGGTTTTCAATCGTAGTTTATGACTCTGATGTTTTACTTGTTGACATTGGCTTCGTATTTCACCCCCGTGTTCCACTTTTGTATCCCACCAATGTATTTGTTACGAATATACGAAGCTCATTTTGTATATTCTCTCTTTAATACGTATTTATCTTATTAGGCAAATTTCCTTTTGTATAAATGTTAAACCTAAGAGACATATGACGGTTTATAGTTTGTATATATAGTTGCCTTTGGCCGATCAAATAAAATACAGAAAACCTTTTATAGGTTTGAGTTTTCTGACATGGTATCAGAGCTTCTACGCACTCTATTACCTCTCTTTGATTCTTTCTTTCTTTTGTTTGACCTTCTTCGTCGATTTCTTCTCTAATCGCTCGAAGCTTTCTTGTATATAGCTCTTTGCATCATAACCAAAGAAGGTTCCTCCATAAAACCTGAAATCGTGAAAGCAAAAAGCATTGAGATTCGCCGCATAATCTCACCTTATGGCTTTACTTCCAGTGATAATCCTGGTTCGGTGATTTCTCAACCGTTGCTATAAGGCTGGAATTATGATGAGTGGTCCACCAATATGCGTATTTCTCTCTCGGCTCGAAAAAAATTTGGATTTGTTGACGGATCAATTCCAAAACCGAGTGAAGAATCTGGTGATCTTGAAGATTGGTGGACTAACAACGCTCTCGTTGTCTCGTGGATCAAACTAACTATTGATCCTCCTCTGCGTACCTCAATTTCGCACCGAGACGTGGCTTGTGACCTCTGGGATCATATCAAAAAGTGATTCTCTATTAGGAATGGACAGAGAATTCAAAGGCTTAAAGTTGAGTTGGTGACTTGTCGACAACGTGGTTCGACAATTGAAGAATATTATGGGAAGATGATGAGTCTTTGGACATCTTTGGCCGATCATCGTCAAGCCAAAAACTGTGGATGTCCAATTGGTTATGATTTGGAGAAAGAACGTGAAGAGGATAAGCTTCATGAATTTTTGATGGGCCTTGACGAATCAATCTATGGCTCTGTCAAATCAAATCTTCTTTCTCGAGATCTACTTCCCTCACTTGATGAGGCATACAGTATTTTGATTCAAGAAGAGGATTCGAAGAAAGCCGCCAGAGCACTCGATACACGCAACGAGACTATGGCGTTTACGGTTCAAAATTATTCACGTTCCAACGAGATGACTCGTGAAGAACGTGCTGCTCTCTCCTTTGCTCCAGTTGAGGTCGCAACGGACATCTTGCTGAAAATTGCTTCCGAACTTTTGGCTATCCTGAATGGTGGGATGATCGTCCTCGTAATAAGATCACTCCCGGTCGTGGTCGTGGATCTTCATCTTCGGCAGGACGTGGTACTTATGGACGTGGAAAAGGTACAAATCACACTTCTACAGCTCGTGTTAACGCCGTTGTTACGTCTTCTGATCATCATGGCCTTAGTGGTTTGAGCAACGATCAATGGCAGTCACTAATTACGTTCCTCGATCAACGCAAAAAACCTCCCCCTAGTGAACGTTTAACCGGTACGTATTTTCTCTCTTCTTGGATTATTGATACTGGCGCCACGAATCACATGACTGGTTCTCTTGATTCTCTTACCGAATCTACGGATATGTCTCCTATGTCGGTTAAGTAACCGGATGGACGTTTTACGGTTGCTTCCCGGCGGGGTTTAGTACGATTAGGATCCAATCTTACTCTTCAAAATGTTTTGTTTGTTGATGGATTGCAATGCCATTTGATTTCTGTATCACAGTTGACTCGAGAACGGACTTGTATCTTTCATATTACTGATGAGCTTTGCATTATTCAGGACCGCATTACGAAGACCCTGATTGGTGCGGGTGAACAAGTTAATGGATTATACTTTTATCAAGAGATGGAGATTTTTGCAGCAGCTTATCGGACAGAACTTGCTTCTTACGATGTCTGGCTCAAGCGTTTAGGCCATCCCTCGACAAAAGTAGCAGATTTTTTATCGCTTTCTGGCTTTGGTTTTGATAAGAGTAGTATTTTATCTAAGACGTGTGAAACTTGTTTACAAGCAAAACAAACACGAGATGTATTTCATGATAGTTGCAATAAAACGAATGATTTGTTTCAACTTGTTCACTTTGATTTATGGGGGCTTTACCAACTACAGCCCTTTGTGGATCTCGTTACTTTCTAACCATTTTGGATGATTATTCTCGTGGGTTATGGTTATACCTGCTTCCATCCAAACAAGATGTTGCCAAAATTGTTCAAAATTTCATTGCTTTGGTTGAAAAGCAATTTGAAAAATCTGTTAAAACAATTAGAAGCGATAATGGAACTGAATTTCTTTGTCTTTCTGAGTATTTTCGTGAACACGGTATCATTCACGAGACTTCTTGTGTCGGCACACCGCAACAAAATGGTCGCGCCGAATTCAAACACATACATATTCTCAATGTTGCTAGAGCTTTACGGTTTCAATCTAACTTACCAATCTAATTTTGGGGCGAGTGCGTCTTAACGGCGACATATCTTATTAACCGCACTCCCACTCCCTTTCTACAAGGCAAAATGCCTTTTGAATTGATTCACAAGCGACCTCCTCCACTTACACTTTACGAGTTTTCGGATGTCTTGCTTATGCTCACAATCAAAAACATCAAGGTGATAAATTTGCTTCTCGAAGTACTCGCTGCGTATTTATCGGTTATCCTAATGGAAAAAAAGGATGGAGACTTTATGATATTGCTTCTGGTACAATATTCTCTTCACGAGATGTTATTTTTTGTGAAGATAGTTTCCCTTACATTACAGGTGATGAATTTTCTAAGACATCAACAGTTACTGATTCTTCGATTTCATCGCCTCTTTTAACAGATGATGAAGCTCTCTTTGAATCTCACCCCTTAGTTGAGATCTCTGCCTCTCCACATAACATTCCCACTGATTCTCCGGAGTTACATATTGACCCACCAAATTTGCCGGCTTCGTCTACTGATTTGTCACTATCTCCGCCGGTGATATCGTCTTCTCCGCTTGAAATTTCGTCCTCATCCTCTGTTTCATCCAAACCAGCGTCGTCATCACCTCCTGATCATGTCTCCGACGAAAGGGAGGGTAATGATGTTATTCCACCACCAGACGTCTCTGCTAATCCGGATTCCTCAGAACAACTTTGTCGTGGTCATCGTAATCGCATTCGACCAGCTAAGCTTGCCGATTATGTTATCAATACTGTCATGTCTTCACCACCGTTAGCTGATGACGTCTCTTCGATCACGTTTGAGAATGCAAGTTTTGCTATCACAAATTATTTTGATTGTGGTCAATTCTCAAAGGCTCATCGTGTTTTTTTTGCGGCTATAACCGCAGGCATCAAACCGGTTTATTATTCGGATGTTATTAAAGATGAAAACTGGCGTGAAGCAATGCGTAATGAATTGAAGTCTTAGAAGACAATCAGACATGGACCATTGAAACTTTACCAAAAGGAAAAAAGGCAATTGGCACCAAATGGGTTTATCGACTTAAATTTCATTCTGATGGTAGTCTTGAGCGACACAAAGCACGTTTGGTTGTACTCAGTAATAATCAACTTGAAGGTGAGGATTATAAAGAGACTTTTGCTCCCGTTGCAAAAATGATGTATATGCGTTCATTCCTTCAAGTTGTTGTTTCTAGAAACTGGGAGATACACCAAATGGACGTTCACAATGCCTTTTTACATGGCGATTTAGATGAAGAGGTTTATATTCGGCTTCCTCCAGGTTTTCGAGGTTCCGATAAATCCAAAGTTTGTCGTCTTCGTAAGTCTCTTTACGGTTTACGTCAAGCTCCCCGTTGTTGGTTTGCAAAGTTATCTACGGCTTTAGTTGAGTACGGCTTTACACAATATATGGCTGATTACTCATTATTTACAATGGAGACTTCCACATCAAGACTTCATGTTCTCGTCTATGTCGACAACCTTATCATTTCTGGTAGTTCTTCGCTTGTGATTTCCAAATTTAAGGCATATCTAAGCTCTTGTTTTCACATGAAAGACTTAGGTAATCTTAAGTATTTTCTTGGTTTGGAAGTCGCTCGCAGTCCTACTGGCATTTATCTTTCTCAAAGAAAGTACGTATTAGATATTATTACCGAAGCCGGTTTGCTTGCTGCCAAACCACTTGCTTTTCCGATGGATCAAAATCATCGGCTTGCTATTGCTAAAGGACCTACTATTGATGATCCGACTGCCTACCGCCGACTTGTAGGTCGTTTTATTTACTTGGGAGTGACCAGGCCTGATCTTGCTTACCCTATTCACATTCTTAGTCAATTTATGGAAGCACCGAAGCAAGATCATTGGGACGCCGCTCTTCGCGTTGTCCGTTATTTAAAAGGAACTCCAGGACAAGGTATTCTTTTGCGAGCCGACTCTCCGTTATCGTTTAATGCTTGGTGTGACTCGGATTGGGCAGGTTGTCCGCGTACTCGTCGCTTTCTCACCGACTGGTTTATCCAACTTGGAAAATCTCCTGTCTCTTGGAAGACAATCAAGAAACGAGTTGTTTCTCGATCCTCTGCGGAGGCTGAATATAGATGTCTTTCTGATACCGTTCAAGAGATCTTATGGTTGAAAGGTTTATTAGAAGATCTTGGCGTTGAGGAAATTGAACCTATACCTCTTTATTGCGACAGTCTCGCCGCCATTCATCTAGCCGCAAATCCTGTTTTCCATGAACGAACAAAGCATGTGGAAAAGGATTGCCATTTTGTTCGTGATGAGATTATTCGTGGAACTGTCGCTACACAACATGTTGCCACTCGTCAACAACTAGCGGATATTGTCACTAAAGCTCTTGGTAAGAAAGAGTTTACGACATTTCTTGGCAAGTTGGGCATTTGCGATCTTCATGCTCCAAGTTGAGGGAGGGTGTTACGAATATACGAAGCTCATTTTGTATATTCTCTCTTTAATACGTATTTATCTTATTAGGCAAATTTCCTTTTGTATAACTGTTAAACCTAAGAGACCTATGACGGTTTATAGTTTGTATATATAGTTGCCTTTGGCCGATCAAATAAAATACAGAAAACCTTTTATACGTTTGAGTTTTCTGACAGTATTCGATCAATAATATAGTATTTCACATGAAAAAAACAAATTATGGTATTCTAGTCATTGAACTATGGTTATATGACTAGAATACCATATATCTTTCAAAAATTACTCAAATCTTTTCACACCCCTAGTAAATTACGATAAACACCCTTGATTAGTTTTTTTCTTAATTGATGACATGGCCGCTGATTTAGATAACTCAGCCGTGTCATTTAGATAACTCAGACATACCATAAAATCATTTATATAAGATTTAAGACTTACAAAATTATAATTAAGCTCATTTTATTAATATAAAATAAATATAAATCAACTGAATGTGTATAGTTTCTTCAATTTATACAACTAAATGTGTATAAAATCGAAAATGTAATCTAACTTGATCTTGAGATATATGTTAGTGTTACAAGTACTTCAAAATTTACCTTTGATTAGTTTTTCTTAAATTGAAATTATTAATGGCTGAGTTATGTGTTTGTTTGGCGGCTGACTTACCGATATTCCATGTCATCAGTTCTGATTTTCCATGTCATCAGCTCTTATTTTCCATGTCATCTCATTTAGATAACTCAGCCGTGTCATTTAGATAACTCAACCGTGTCATTTAGATAACCCAGCCGTGTCATTTAGATAACTCATCCTAAAATCATTTATATAAGATTTAAGACTTACAAAATTATAATTAATATAAGATGAATATAAATCAACTGAATGTGTATAGTTTCTTTAATTTATACAATTTATACAAAGGAAATTCAGAACGTTTAAGTGTTATAACTCAAAGGAAAAAAAGAAAAAAACCACAAACTTTCTCAACTGTCTTCTCCGTTTAACTTCTCCGTTTAAGATTCTTTCGAAATCAACATTGTTTCTTTCCTCGTGATCGTCTTCTCTCCGCAATTGAAATCGTCTTCCCTCGTGATCGTCTTCTCTTCGCAATCGAAATCGTCTTCCCTCGTACTCGTATTCGTCTTCTCTAATCGGCTGTAATCGTCTTCGAAAGGTAGGTTGTTGTGTTGTGTCTGAGTTAGGGTTTTTTTGCGGCTAAGTTATCAATTATATTGTGGGTGAATTTGGGTTTTTTGCGGCTGAGTTAAAAATTATGTTGTGGCTGAGTTATAAATTGTGTTTGGGTTAGGGTTTTTTGCGGCTGAGTTATAAATTATGTTGTGGCTGAGTTATGGTTATATTGCGGCTGAGTTATATATTATGTTTTGGCTGAGTTAGTATTGCGGCTGAGTTATTTAAGTCTTGTGTGATCAGATGGAACAACATCAAGCACCTGATTACCCTAGAAGATCAAGACGCGCTGCCAATCTAGAAAATAGAGTGCTTAATCACTATTCCTATATGGGAGATTTCGGTTTTGTTAAAGATCAATTAGGACTTGAGGTGTGGGAAGAGCTGAAGAAGTTTCCTGTTGGAATAATTGCTAAGCTATTTGAAGGAAAATGCGGGTGGTCTGCTAGGACTGTACACTATCTACTGTGTAGACAGCTGTATGTAGAGAAGAAGGAGATTTGGTGTGTGGTTGGTGATCAACCTATCAGGTTTAGCTTACTCGAGTTTGGTGAGATCACTGGGTTAAACACAGATCCAGTGCCAATAGAAAGTATTGAACCTGACCAATACAGAGAGTTCTGGGAGGAGTTGAATGTGCCGCATGGGTTTGGACCCTAGCCTGATGAACTGAGGACATCAGTAAGAGGCTGTCGGGCCTGGAGTTTTGAAAAGCGTAAATGGTTAGGGTTGTTTGTTCTTCAAGCCATGGGAATTTATGCTTTGCATCATAATTCTAGGACACCGTTTGAAACTGCAATAAGAGTATTCGATGATAAAGCCATCATGACTTATCCATGGGGTCGGGCTGCATTTGAAGCTCTTGTTGGTAGTATTAAGTCGTTGAATCCAACAGGAAAGACATACTACATCAACGGCATGAGTTACGCTTTATTGGCTTGGTCATATGAATCTGTCAGTTGCTTTCGAGAGCGTTTTGGCAAACTAGTCGGTGGGGACAAAGAAGTTTCGCTTCTTCGATGGGATGCAACGCAGACACGTGTAAGTTTTGATAGTGTCCTGAAGAAGGAGATTAAAGACCATGGTCATGTAAGGTTTTAGGCTGAGTTATTCTTTATTTGATGGCTGAGTTATTCTTTATTTGATGGCTGCGTTATTATTTATTCTACGGCTGAGTTATTATTTATGTGATGGCTGAGTTATGGTAATTTGATGGTTGAGTTATGATTTGTTTGATGGCTGAGTTATTCTTTGTTTGATGGCTGAGTTATTCTTTGTTTGATGGCTGAGTTATTCTTTTTACGGCTGAGTTATGATTATTCGATGGCTGAGTTATGAGTTACTGTTGTAGGTGCGTGTAAGGCATATGGTTTCAAAGGAGTTTGTAGAAGACATGTTTCCTCAGTGGCCGGGTCAAGACGATGACCGACAACTGAATAACCTGATAAGAGACCTACATTCTGGTAGGTATGTAGCAGGTAATTATTGGGATGTGCAGAGGAAGGAGGAGGAGAAGAAAAAACCCAAGTTGGCTATAGTTCCTTATGATTCTGAGTTTGAGCCACCCAAAAAGAAGCAGAAGAAAGATAAGCAACACGAGGGTGAAGCTGCTGATATAGAGAAGAAGGAGGATGCAAAGGGAAAGGGTTTAAGCGAGGATGCGGTGGCTCTGAATACCATAGTCGCTACGCTGGACAAAATTACGAGTAAGTTTGAGAGCAATGACTGTATATTTCGGAAGGTTGACTCTATGTTTGAAGAGTTTGGGTCGAAGTTTGAGGCCATTGATTCCAACTATGGAGAGTTAAACCGAAAATTTGCTGATATGGAGAAGAAAATTGGTGATTATGCCAAAGATGCAGTGGATGAGCGTCTGAAAGTTCTGGGTTTATCGGAAAGTGCCGAAAACTTTGTTCGCAGCCCAAAAATGCAAACATTACCACGGCATAAGTCAGTTAATAGTCCAACGGTTCTTAACTCGGAATCTAAGACCCCTGATAATGTTGTTGATGAGCCGGCTAAGGCCGAAAGTCGAACGCCGCAGTAGTATTTTCCAAAATTGAGGGCCGAAATTACTAAGGGTACTCCTGAGGCGAAAAAGAATTTGTCTGGTAGTGGTCTGCCAGATTTCGTTTCTATTTCTCCTACTAAGTCTCCTGCTAAGCAACCATATGTACGACGCGGCTCCAGGAGGCAAAAACCAAAAGAAAATGAGGCTGCTAAGGCTGATAATGCTGCTAAGAAGAAGGAAGCGGCTGCTGCTAAAAGGAAGGAGAACGCTGCTAAGAAGAAGGAAACGGCTGCGTTAAAGAAGAAGGAAGCGGCTGAGTTAAAGAACAAGGAAGAGAAGGCAGCGGCTGAGTTAAAGAATAAGCCGGCTGAGTTAAAGAAGGAGGTCCAAACAAAGGGTTTACGTGACGGTGTAACCAGAATACCTATTATTCCACCAACTCCTGGGAAGATGAAGGGGAAGACTGGAGGTGAAACTGATCTTGAGGATGTGACCGAGGAAGCGATCGCAAAAGGAAATGAATTATTACCGGAGTCTGATGAGGACGAAGAAGAAAAGCTTAGCTTAGCGAAAATTAAGACTTATCGGGCGAGGGATGTTCAATTTGGTCCAACTGGTTTTGCAGCAAAGACAAGCCGTCCTTTATCAACAGTTTTTCCTTATCTTTTTGGAGACAAAGGGACGATGTGCATGAGGAAGGATGTTGAACCTTCATCAGCAATCTATGATCCTCTCTCACCTGTTGACCCGGATAAATTGGCTAAACTTATGCAACATCTAAGGCGATTCGAGTATGGACTTTTACACCATTTTATTTAATTTTATACAGCTATTAGCAATATTTTCCTCAACTGACTTGTGTTTGATTGTTAGGGACATTCCACTGACATATGGTAGTAACGAGGAAGTTAATTTCTACAGAGTACTCATCAGTGAAAGAGCGCAGTGGCCGAAGCGTGATTATGGATGGTTGTTTGACATTGTAAGTATAAGTTACGGCTGAATTATGATTATTTATGGCTGAGTTATTAGTTAGTTAATGGTTGGGTTATGTTTATTTATGGCTGAGTTATGGTTGTTTGATGGCTGAGTTATGGTTGTTTGATGGCTGGGTTATGGTTGTTTGATGGCTGAGTTATGGTTGTTTGATGGTTGAGTTATTTTTAATAATGGCTGAGTTATGATAATGGATGACTTAATATTCTGTGTACAACATATTGCTTCGTATATCTGAGTCCTCATCAAAAGGTCCATGCAAGATCCCAACCCATTTTGTTCCAAGCGCATTGCCTTTGTGGACCAATGGTTCCTAGGATCATGGGTTGGGGATTTCAATCAGTTCAAGATGAAGCCAAAGGTGTTCAAATTCAAAGACTCAGGCTATGAGTCACTCATAAACGGTGCGATTCCCTCAGACCTTCAGACAAACAAAAAGTGGTTAGAAGATGTTGATCACTTGTACGGAGTTCTTCATACTGCAGGCGAGCATTGGGTGGCGTTTCACGTGGATCTTCTGATGCCTACGATCCCATCATTGGACAGGTAACTCCTGAAAGTCAACAAAAAATGCTAGATGCATTGAGGCCTCTGATGGAAATGATCCCTGCAATGATCAATGCTGTAATTCCTGGCAAAAAAATCGTTTGCAAAAAACAATTTGCGTTCAGATGGAAAAGCGGCAAAAACATTCCCCAAAACACCCAAGTTGGCGATTGTGGGGTGTATTCACTGAAGTTTGTCGAATGTCTAGCGCTTGGTGTAACTTTTGATGGGATATGCGATGTAAATATTCAGGGTTTACGGGTGAAGATGACAGCAGAGATCTTCGATGAAAATGGCTTTGATATGTATGCGCAGTTCAACTGATTTTTTTTATTATTAGGATTTGACTGTAAATGGTATGTTTTTAGTGTATAACTTATGGTTTTTATGATATATTACTCAGCCATTGCGTTTAGATAACTCAGCCATACCCTAAAATCGGAAATATAATTTGAAGACGTATGGTATGTTTAGATAACTCAGTCGTGTCATTTAGATAACTCAGCCGTATCGTAATACCATAACTCAGCCATGAAGTTATACCATAACTCAGCCGTATCGAAATGTTTGATGAGTTAGTCCCTGACTTATGTGATGGCTGACTTATTGTTATGTTTATGTGATGGCTGACTTATGCTAAATTTAAATCTCAGAAGAAGTAAATATGTAGATGCGCGGGAAAAATCCCGCTAAAAATCCACAACAGTGCCGTTGACCAGTAAATGGCCCGGATTAAATGTTGCAAGTTTCATTTGAGCCTATATATACTTGTTATATGGCTCATTTGTATGTATCCAATTATCAAATAAAAATCAGAAAAGTCTTTGTTCTTCCCCTTATGCGCTTAATCTAACACATATTTGGGTGATTTCTCTTGCAAGCGAATGATTGCCTAAATCATGGTGTTAAGTTCTCATACATGGTTGAATTTACACCGGGAAGAAAATATGTTGGGACGGACGGCCGTGAAAATATCTTGAAGAGTTGAAGAAGAAAATAGATTGGGACGGACGGCCGACCAAGGACCAAACTTGAAGAATTGAAGAAGAAATTGGTTGGATTATAATGTAATGGCTTATTTATATGCGTTGTAAGAAGGAAGAGATTATAAATGTAATTGGTTGGGTTATAATGTAATGGCTGATTTATAATGATTAAGTAATTGTGTAATGGCCATAATATAAACATAAATCAGACATCACATAAACATAAGTCTGCCATATCATAAACATAAAACTAAGTCAGCCATCATATAAACAAAAATCAACCGTGTCGTGACGTTTCGTCTTTCTATACCATAACTCAGCCGTGTCACAACGTTTCGTGTTTCTATACTATAACTCAGCCGTGTCAATTAAAGCCATGTAAGTTCACTGCTTTGGTAATCCCTGTTAAGGAACACGGTCAAGCCTCGGGCTTTAAGGTGGTTGGTTAGAACTAGTGAGACTAGTGCTATTGAGAGGAAGGAATGGAGAGTTTGTGTGTATTCGTCTGACTCGGGTGTATGGAGTCAAAAGCAGCTTTTCCCGTTGTTAGATTCCGAGATCATCTATCTTTGGCCCTGAATCCGCCGTATCGTAATACCATAACTCAACAATTTTTGTTTTTGGTATTAGGATTTGACTGTAAATGGTATGTTTGTTGTGTATAACTTATGGTTTTTTTGATATATTACTCAGCCATTGCGTTTAGATAACTCAGCCATACCCTAAAATCGGAAATGTAATTTGAAGACATGGTATGTTTAGATAACTCAGCCGTATTATTTAGATAACTCAGCCATACCCTAAAACCATTTATATAAGATTTAAGACTTACAAAATTATAATTAAGCTCATTTTATTAATATAAAATGAATATAAATCAACTGAATGTGTATAGTTTGTTCAATTTATACAACTGAATGTGTATGAAATCGAAAATGTGATCTAACTTGATCTTGAGATATATGTTGTCTTACAAGTACTTCAAACATTACCTATAGATAATTAAGACCCAAAATCATATACAATAAACCATATACAATTTTTTCAATTGAATGTGTATAATTTGATTCAGTTGAGACTATAAATCATATACTTTTTAAATGTTATACATTAAACCCTAAACCATGATCCCTAAACCTTAAACCCTAAATCCATAACTCAGCCGTGAAGTTCCTATAACTCAGCCGTCAAGTGTAAAATTTTAAGTTGAGACGTTTCGTCTTCCAACGAAGTTGGTAGTAGTCGCGGGTTAACGAACAGTCGTTTAGAAACGGGTGCCAAGAAACAGTTACAAAACCAATGAACTAAAAACAACACGCAAGGATTCAATGAACACTTCCCCAAAATTTGAATGGGTGCCAATGAACAGTCCTTTATATATATCCAAATCCTCTTAACTTCCACTACCATCATCCATATCCTCCAAACTTCCAAAAAGAATTTTCTTTCCTATGAAATTTGCAGGAACCATGGTCTGGTTTTGGTTTGTTCTTATACTGCCTATTCTAGCAATAGTTCTGTTGAAGAGGAAAAATTCCGCCAAACCAACAGTGTATCTGAACTCGTTGCCAAATGAGATTCTCGAAGAGATATGTGCAGTTGTTGGGTCTTCTTCCATTTCCGACATCGACAATCTCCATCAAGTGTCAAAGGCTTTAAGAAATTGTTGCGACAAAAAATGGGTTGTAGAAAGAGTAACACTTCGTGACGTTCCATTCCTTCCATGGTTTCCTCACAATTTTTAAGCATTTTCCAAATTCTTCGATAGGTGCTTAAGGAATGGAAACCCTGAGGCTCTATACCGCAAAGGTGTCTACAACTATTTTGATATAGGCCAAAATGTGCTTTGTCTAGATGATGTAGAAGGAGATAAAGGCAGGGCATGTTTAGCTAAAGCTGCAAAGAAAGGCAATAAAAAAGCTCGGTATGTCTATGGAATGGTTTGCATAGCAGAAGGAGCAACGAAAGTGGAAGGTCTAAAAGTATTGTCTTCGTTATTAAAACCTATGATGTCAACGACAATGGAGGAGATGCCGAAACTTCGAAAAAATGTTCGTGATGAGATTGAGTGGGGTGGCAAACGGAAGATGAGAGAGCTGAAAGAAAGTTACACTTATGGAGGTTGCAATTGCAATGGTGGGACGACGAATTTCTTGAAAAGCAATTGTGCTTGGAATGGTTATGGTATTAACGAAGACATAAGTACTTCTTCTGCTTCATTTTGTGAGATTTGTTTTTGGGATTATGAAATTGGTTTTTTTTAGAAATAATATAAGGATAATGTGGATGTGATTTGTTTCTTCTTTTTATTATTTATTAATGTTTTTGGTTTAAACATAACTCAGTCGTCTTAACCATAACTCAGCCGTCTTAACCATAACTCAGCCGTCTCACTTTGTTTTTGTTTACAAGTTTTAAAATGTAAACCATAACTCAGCCGTGATTAACATAACTCAGCCGTCAAGTTTAATAACTCAGCCGTGATAACTAATAACTCAGCCGTGTCGCGACGTTTCATCTTTCTATACCATAACTCAGCTGTGTCGCGATGTTTCGTCTTTCTATACCATAACTCAGCCGTGTGACGACGTTTCGTCATTCTATTTTGAGCGGGAAAAATCCCGCCAAAAATCCATAACTCAACCATAATAATGAATCCACAACTTAGCCGTAATGTAAACAAAATCCATAACTCATCCATAATAATGGAGGCAACGCCAAGAGGAAGACTCCCAGAGGAGCTACTGACTATGATAGTTACCGGTATACCTCTGAAAACTCAGGCCAGATTCAAATGCGTCTCCAAACCATGGAAAGCCCTAATCGAATCTCCCTACTTCCGCCGTCTCTTCGTCACTCTCCACATGGACTTATCTATCTGGTCACTCATGGTCCCTAACGCACAGGTCGAATTCGGTTTCCACTGTTACGAGTTATGGAACATTTCCAACTCTCCAGGTTCTTATCTCACCCCAGATCCCACGAATCTCCCTACTTTTTATCGAGCTTCTTCTAATGGATTGGTTTTGGTCGAGATTGGTCGCGATTCTCTCAAATCCTTTGTTGGTAATCCGGGTTTACAAAACTGGGTCGAGATCCCTCACCCTCCTCAGCCATATAAGTTCACTGCTTTGGCAACCCCTGTTGAGGAAGACGGTAAAGCCTCGAGCTTTAAGGTGGTTAGGACTTGTGAGACTAGTGCTAGTGATAGTAAGGAGTGGAGAGTTTGTGTGTATTCGTCTGACTCGGGTGTATGGAGTCAAAAGTGGCTTTTCCCATCGTTAGATTCCGAGATCATCTATCTTTGGGCATGAATCCGTTTGATTCCGAAAACATTGGTTTTGTGTTTGTTTAAATTAAACTTAGCAGTAATGTAAACAAAATCCATAACTCAGCCGTTATGTAAACAAAATCCATAACTCTGCCGTATCGTAATACCATAACTCAACAATTTTTGTTTTTGGTTTAAACATAACTCAGCCGTGTCACGGCGTTTCGTGTTTCTATTTTGGGCGGAAAAAATCCATAACTCAGTCGTGAAGTTCGTATAACTCAACCGTCAAGTGTAAAATTTTAAGTTGCGACGTTTTGTCTTCCTATCTCTCCCTATTGCGACGTTTCGTCTACCTATCTCTCTCTCTCTCTATATATATATATAGCCCTTCTCATCAAACCTAATATCATCAAAACCTAAGAAAAAAAAAACCTAAGAAAACATAAGAAAAAAAACCTAATCTCATCAAAAACCTAATCTCATCAAAACATACATCATGTCGATTGTCCTTGCATATACATCCAAGTTCGAGAGCATGGTCAATGCCATACACAACATGCAAGATCGGGATAACCTCCCTCTTCTAAATCCTGGTGCGGGTGTCTGGTATGACAAAACCACTGTTACGTGGTTTAAGTTTATACACGATCTCTCGCAGGCGATCCTGGATATTCTTCGAGAGGGATGGGTTCAGCCGTGGCCGACTACCCGATTCATTCTCGATGATGTTAAGGGACAGTGGTTTCTTAAACTAACTGTAAGCATAACCGATAATGTATTCTTATTAGATTTAACTTTTTGTTTCTTAAACACTAATATTTTTTGTTTCTTTTTATAGCGAAAATACAGATGGGATCCGAGGCATCATTTGACAGTTTGGACACAGTTTAATCTGCTGGCTAGAACGCTATTTCGCACTCAAATGCGCACGTTGAAGAGGATATGGTTTCATGGCGACGAGAAGCCTTATTGGGTGACTTATAGAGTTTGGCTTGCTCTCGTCGAAATGTTTGATGAGTTAGGCCCTGATAATTTTCTGTATGGACAATGTAACTTCTCTTAATTAAATGTTTTATTTTTGTTTATATAAATGAATCAGCCGTTTACAACAATTTTTGTTTTTGTTTACAAGTTTTAAAATGTAAAACATAACTCAGTCGTCAAGTATAATAACTCAGCCGTGATAACTTATAACTCAGCCGTTTTTTGTGTAAAACTCATACATGGTTGAAGTTACACCGGAAGAAGGATAAACTCTAGAACAGAGATTCAATGGTGGAATGATGATGATGATGATGATGATGATGATACAGAGATTTAGGGTTATAATGTAATGGCTGATTTATATGCGTTCTAAGTAGGAATAGTTTATAAATGTAATTGGCTGGGTTTTAATGTAATGGCTGATTTATAATGATTAAGTAATTCTGTAATGGCTGATTTATAATGGACTGGCTAAATTAAGTAATTCTGAAATGTTACAGCTGACTTACGAAATCTTACGGCTGACTTATGCAATGTTACAGCTGACTTATGCAATGTTACGGCTGACTAATGCAATGTTACAGCTGACTTATGCAATGTTACAGATGACTAATGCAAGTGTCGTTGAATAGTACATGGCCCGGATTAAATGTTGCAAGTTTCATTTGAGCCTATATATACTTGTTATATTGCTCATTTGTATGTATCCAATTATCAAATAAAAATCAGAAAAGTCTTTGTTCTTCCCCTTATGCGCTTAATCTAACACATATTTGGGTGATTTCTCTTGCAAGCGAATGATTGCCTCAATCAAGGTGTTAACTCCCACAATTTCTCATACATGGTTGAAGTTACACCAAAACCCATTAGGGAAGAAAATTTTCACCATCCGTAGCCAAACTTGAAGAACTGGTGAAGGAATTGACTGGGTTATAATGTAATGGATGATTTATATGCGTTCTAAGTAGGAATAGGTTATAAAATTACTCATTTACGGGGTTTGAGTTTGCAGGGAAAATCCTCTATAACACAGAACAACCATACCATTTGGGTGATTTCTCTTGCAAGCGAATGATTGCCTCAATCATGGTGGTAAGCCTCAATCACTTACCGCAATGATATCAGAATCATCAGACCAAGACTCAAGATCTTCTTAACCTTCACATTTACTAGTAGCTCCTTTTCAGGGACAGTTGTGGATTCTTTTGGAGTAGCCAGAACTGGAGGATCCAAATCAGACGGATCATTTTGCACATTCGCCACATGCTTTGTTTCCGAATCTTTAACAGAATAGGTTATAAATGTAATTGGCTGAGTTATAATGTAATGGCTGATTTCTAATGATTAAGTAATTCTGTAATGGCTGATTTATAATGGACTGACTAAATTAAGTAATTTGTTGTATTACGGCTGACTTACGAAATGTTACGGCTGACTTATGCAATGTTACGATTCAGTTTCTTCAGAACCGTTAATCAAATTGGGCGTGAATATCGACGAAATGTAAACAATCATAATTCAAATTGCTCAGCCGTAATGTAAACAAAATCCATAACTCAGCCGTAATACAACAAAAAATAAAAGCCATAACTTCACCGTAATACAAACTTTCTACATTGGACAAGTTCTTGCATTATGTCCAACCTGTTTACAAAGAGAACATGTGTGTTCTTTCCTAGGACATTTCTTCTCAAGTGCAACTTCTAGAGCAGATTTCATCCTACCTTTCTTAGGCCTTCTTGGTGGTTGACGAACAACCGGAGGAAAGCACGGTCGGTTAGCTACGTTATCTTGAACTTGGAGCGCTGAATCTTTCGGCATGATCGACTCAGCGTATGCGTTTACTAAATAATTACCTTTACACCAAATTGCTTCTGGATAGATATTCCGACACTCCCAGGTCAAACTGACAGACCAACGTCGCCGAGAAAGTCCTTGTACAACTCTCCTAAAATAGCCGCTGTTGCTTTTCGAGATCGACCAGAACGCTCAGTTACGGAACATGTATGATCTGAATCGTAAATACGAACATAACTCAGCCGTGAATAACATAACTCAGCCGTGAATAACATAACTTAGCCATCAAGTTTAATAACTCAGCCGTGATTAAAATAACTCAGCCGTAAAGTTTAATAACTCAGCCGTGATAACTTATAACTCAGCCGTGTCGCGATGTTTTATCTTTCTATACCATAACTCAGCCGTCGTAACCATAACTCAGCCGTATCGTGATGTTTCGTCTTTCTATACCATAAACTCAGCTGTGTCACGACGTTTCGTGTTTCTATTTTGGGCGTAAAAACTCCCGCCAAAAATCTTGAATCTATGTATTTAATGCGCCGATTTGACAGTGACCTATACACTCGCCGAAGAGCCGCTACACCTAGCGTAGGTGTGCAGTGACCTATACACTCTCCGAAGAGCCGCCCAACCTAGCGTAGGTGTGCAGTGACCTATACACTCTTCGAAGAGCCGCCCAACCTAGCGTAGGTGTGCAGTGACCTATACACCCGCCGAAGAGCCGCCCAAAATCCCCTCTAAATCCAAAACACAGCCGTATTAACCATAACGCAGCCGGCTTAACCATAACTCAGCCGTATCATGATGTTTCGTCATTCTATACCATAACTCAGTCGTGACGTTTCGTCTTTCTATACCATAACTCAGCCGTGTCACCACGTTTCGTGTTTCTATTTTGGGCGGGAAAAATCCCGCCTAAAATCTTGAATCTAAATGTATTTAATGCGCCGATTTGACAGTGACCTATACACTCGCCGAAGAGCCGCCCAAAATCCCACCCAAATGTCTTAAAGAGTACAAAGTAAACAATCAAACCAAAGTCCATCCAAAATCTCTATTTGTTTTGTTAATCGGGTTCTGAACTATCAAATAATATGGATTTGGGGAGGGGAATACCTAGAAGGTGTGGATGTGGGTCGGTTACAATTGTGCTAATGTCTAAGACAAATCTAACCCGGGACGAAAGTTTTATCGTTGCGCCATGGGATTTGGGCCAAATCACGTATTTAAGTGGGTCAACAAAGCTCACGATGAAGAATTGGAGATTATCGGTGAGAGGCATACGACAATGTCCGACGAAATTAGTGAACTTAAGGAGGACATTGCCGATATGAAGGCTGACATAAAGGAGATAGTGCAGATGCTGCAGTCTATGCTTTCTAAGTAGGAATAGGTTATAAATGAAATTGGCTGAGTTATAATGTAATGGTTGATTTATAATGATTAAGTAATTCTGTAATGGCTGATTTATAATGGACTGCCATAACACAGCCGTGATAACTTATAACTTATAACTCAGCCGTTTACAACAATTTTTGTTTTTCTTTACAAGTTTTAAAATGTAAAACATAACTCAACCGTCAAGTATAATAACTCAGCCGTGATTTACATAACTCAGCCGTCAAGTATAATAACTCAGCCGTGATTTACATAACTCAGCCGTCAAGTTTAATAACTCAGCCGTGATAACTTATAACTCAGCCGTATCGTGATGTTTCGTCTTTCTATACCATTACTCAGCCGTGTCACGACGTTTCATGTTTCTATTTTGGGCGGGATTTTTCCCGCCAAAAATCCATAACTCAACCATAATAATGAATCCACAACTTAGTCGTACAGTAAACAAAATCCATAACTCAGCCGTATCGTAATACCATAACTCAGCCATAACATACAACAGTATATGTTGAACAGTAAATGTTGCAAGTTGACCGGCCAAATTTGCCGTTGAATAGTAAATGACCCGGATTAAATGTTGCAAGTTACATTTGCGCCTATATATACTTGTTATATGGCTCATTTGTATGTATCCAATTATCAAATAAAAATCAGAAAAGTCTTTGTTCTTCTTTTATATCAGAGCAATGCTCTTGGGTTTGTGATTTGGAGTATTGGGTTTTGAAAAAGTTTTTGAAAATTTTATTTTAAACTTGTTAAGATTTAATCGTTATAAGTGTGGTTTTCATTCCCCTTATGCGCTCTAACACATATTTGGGTAATTTCTCTTGCAAGCGAATGTTGGGATGGCCGGCCCTGAACTGTGAAGGACAGTAGCACAGTTTAGTACAGCAAGAAGAGCAAGCTATATGTCCCTTGTCACACAGGATCCCGGATAACCCGATCACCATCCTCGTAGCCAAACATGGTTGAAGTTACACCGGAAGAAGGATCTAGTTGTTGTGAGATTTAATATGATGATGAAAATGTAGAAAATTTTCAGAGTTCTTTTGGTTGTATGATGGCTAATTTATGAATGTATGATGGCTGATTTATAATGCACTGGCTGATTTATGAATAAAAAATTCGTTGTTTGGTTGATTTAAGAATATATGATGGCTGATTTATGAATGTATGATGGCTGATTTATATAGATAAGATAATACTAAAATGGCTGATTTATAATGCAATGTAATGTCTTACGAATTGTTACGGCTGACTTACGAAATATTACGGCTAACTTATTCAATGTTAAGACTGACTTATGCAATGTTACGATTCAGTTTCTTCAGAACCGTTAGTTAATCAAATTGGACGTGAATATCGACGAAACAATCAATCGTAATTCAAATTGGGGCATGAATCCCATAACTCAGCCGTAATGTAAACATAATGTTACAGCTGACTTATTCAATGTTACGGCTGACTTATTCAATGTTACGGCTGACTTATACAAACTTTCTACATTGGACAAGTTCTTGCATTATGTCCAACCTGTTTACAAAGAGAACATGTGTGTTCTTTCCTAGGACGTTTCTTCTCAAGTGCAACTTCTAGATCAGATTTCATCCTACCTTTCTTAGGCCGTCCTGGTGGTCTCCGAACAACCAAGGGAAAGCACGGTTGCTTAGCTACGTTATCAGGAACTTGGAGCGTTGAATCTTTCGGCATGATCGACTCACCGTATACGTTTACTAAATAATTGTTGTGATAGTAAGGACTGCACAGGGATATACGACATTTATCCCTGTACTCGGCAGCTGCGATTGCATGCACACATGGTAATTTCTCCCTTTCGAAACGCCGGCATGTGCATGTTTTTCCGTCCAAATTCACAACATGCAAAGAATCCCCAGAAGATCCATATATAACTTCAGTGTGATAATCATCAATCCTTTGTACCGTCATAAGTCTGGCGGCAGTAACACGACCCTATTATAAATACAGAATAAGAAAATGTTATGGTTGACTTATGAAATGTTACGGCTGACTTATGCAATGTTACGGCTGACTTATGAAATGTTCGGCTAACTTACATGTAGTTGTTTCTCGACACCACGCGAAAGCGTTCTTAGCTGCTTTCTAGCATCTTCTCTCCGTTCAACAAACCAACTGGTCATCATAACCCGTATCGATTCTAATAGTCGAACAATGTTAAGACTTCTAGCATTTGACAGTGCATGGTTCATTGATTCCGCTATGTTCGTAGTCATCAAATTGTACCTTTCACCCGGGAAATGAACCCGCGCCCACAGTCGGACATCAGCTCTTTCGAGGTACGCATGGAGTTCAGGATTAATCGCTTGAATCTCCTCGTATATCGCAGTAAAATCTGCCATCCTACAACATCTTGCCGCTTTCTTCACCAGACGAAAGACATCTTTTCCGTTGTACGCTCCCAATATGTTCTTATATAAATGATAAGTGCAAATTCCCCGAGAAGCCAACGGATACACATTCCTAATTGCTTTCCCTATCGAGTTATGCCTATCCGAGATTATCGCAAGACCCTCATCGTCAGGAATCGCAAGTTTTAACTGAGTAAAAAACAAGTGCCACGAATCATCATTTTTAGTGTCAACCACACCGAAGGCAATTGGGAAAATCTGAAAGTTACCGTCCTGGGCTAGTGCTGTGAGAAGCGTACCTTTGTATTTACCCTTAAGAAACGTACCATCGACAACGACAACTTTGCGCATGAAAGGAAACCCATTTACGCTCGCACCAAATGCAAGGAACACATACATGAATCTTCCAAACTCATCGATTTGAAGACGCGTAATTGTACCTGGATTTGCCCTTCTTATCTTGTATAAGTAAGAAGGCAAGTCTTCAAACCCACTCTCACGAGTTCCCATCTCGATTTCCCTTGCAAATCTTAGCGTTCTATGTGTCTTCCAAAAATCCATCTGACCACATGGAAAATGATACAAATAAGTCAGCCGCATCGTAACAATAAGTCAGCCGAAACGTACTAGTAACTCAACCGGAAAGTTTAAATAACTCAGCCGTTAAGTTTATAATATAACTCAGCTGTAATATAACTATAAATCAGCCGCAACGTACTAATAATAACCTTTACACCAAATTGCTTATGGATAGATATTCCGACACTCCTAGGTCGAACTGACGGACCAACGTCGCCGAGAAAGTCCTTGTACAACTCTCCTAAAATAGCCGCTGTTGCTTTTCGAGATCGACCAGAACGCTCAGTTACGGAACATGAATGATCCGAATCGTAAATACGAACATAAAATGTTGGGGGATCCCCTATTGTAGTAGCACGAACTCTCCAGAGACATCCACCAACCCAACACTTAACAACGAGTGTATCCGAATCGGATACGTCTACATCAAAATCAAATCGATCCCTCACCGTAAGAAGTTTCAGTCGTTTTTCCAAATTGGCTTTACTCTCGTATCGTTGCCCTACCGCGAGGTTTAGGGAAGACATATCTAACCTTGGAACCTCCGGATTCCCTTTGGATCCGCTCGTCGACAAGTTATGCGGTTTCTTCTTAGGAGGTAGTGTCGGTGAATCGTCGTCTTCGTATAAACTGAAGTTATCATCTTGAGATGACTCACCATCCAAGTTGTCAAACATATCAAATCGGCTGTCAAATTTATCATCTTCTTCGTCTTGTTCGCCTACTTCATTTTCTTCGACTACTTCATTTTCTTCGCCTACTTCATCTTCTTCGCCCACTTCATCTTCTTCTACTTCATCCTCTAAATTGAAAGCATCATAACTCCCACCGTAATCTTTGGATCTAGATTCAACTTCTGAGCTATAAGTGAATAAACTTTTATTATTTTCTCTCGCTCCGTCATTCCGACTAATTTCATTCTCCGTAATCTCCACACAAAGACGTAAGTGTTCGATTTTTCTGAAGCTTAAAAAAACTTGCAACTGTCGAGTATTGGAGAGGTAAACTGGTGGAGTATCGTACGCCATTGTTTTCAAAGCTTTATTCGAGAACATGTAGCTCAGTTGAATCTGATGGCTCGACTCCTTCAATCTGTAATCATCGAGTACTATCTTCGCAAGTTCGTCTAGTGTTGTTTTCTCATCTATATGCACAACTCTACACCCTCTACTGTTGGCTTTGAATACATATATGTGTTTCTTAACCCAGTTACCGGAAACAATAATTACCGGATCCATAAGATCTCTGATGAATGAAAATAATGAAAAACGTAGATGAAGAAAAATAAGAAGAAGGTCGTAGATGAAGACCCTGATTTGTAAGAGTTGATGACATGGAAAATAAGAGCTGATGACATGGAAAATCGGAACTGATGACATGGAATATCGGTAAGTCAGCCGCCAAACAAACACATAACTCAGCCATTAATAAATCAGCCATCAAGTATAACGTAAGTCCGCCGCAACGTGAATAGTATTTCAGTAATTAATCTTTCGCTAATAAATCAGCCGTAATTAGCCTAGGAAATATTAATTCAGCCGTATTGTCAAATAAATCAGCCGTCAAATGAATGCTATTCTAGTAATTAATCTTTCGATAATAAGTCAGCCGTAACTTAGTGTTAACCCAGCCAATTACGGCTGATTTACGTACGTCAGCCGTAACTGCCTCTCATAAGTCAGCCAACCTTACGAACATAACTCAGTCGTCTTTTATCTAAAACTCAGTCAATTTTCCACAAATCAGCCCGCCGTTGTATAACTCAGCCGTAACTTGTGTTCGTTAGTCAGCCGTTATCTCATAAATCAGCCAGAATTCGTAAATCAGCCGTAACTAACGGCTGATTTATGTTCGTAGTCAGCCGTTATCTCATAAGTCAGCCAGATTTTTGTAAATCAGCCGTAACTAACGGCTGATTTATGTTCGTAAGTCAGCCGTTTTCTCATAAGTCAGCCATATTTCTGTAAATCAGCCGTAACTAACGGCTGATTTATGTTCGTAAGTCAGGCGATCTCTCATAAGTCAGCCGCGTTTTTTAACTCAGCCGCAACGTAACCATAATTCAGCCGCAACGTAACCATAACTCAGCCGTTTCTCTTTACGGCTGAGTTCATAATACACATCAGCGGTTTCCTACGTGGCTATGGCATTTTTGTAATTACGTTTTTTGTCACAACGTAACAAAAGAGCACGCTTGGTATTAAAAAAATGCTAGTAATAAAAAAAAGTTTTATATGATTTTAGTCATATCACCTAATAACTGTGGGATTTGAGCAAACCACCCTTCATAAAACAGACATTTAGCTTCGGCTCTTCAACAACCTAGAAGGCTAGAATTGTTTTTTTAATCACACTTTCCAATTGTTTTAAGTTATTTTTTAACATATAAGATTAAAAATGTACATTGATTAATCTGTCATATAAATTGTTGTTTTTAGCTAAAAAACCTGAAAATCTAAAATGATACTTATTGTGAAAGAAGAACAAACATCCACCACGTTAAAAATGATGACGCTTCAAACAAAACTTACAAAAGTACTGAATAATTTTATGAGAAAATTGGCTCATATAACACTTTTCTAGAGAAGCTAGTGTTTTTGGCACTTAATAAGAAATGGTGTCATTTTACCCTTTCTACTAGCTTTTATCAGACATAACTATATACAAACAATAACCAAATAAATAACTAATTAAGATCAATTGATTGAACAAACTTACAAGATCGGTGTCTGCCATCTCCTATGAGTAAGCTCCAGTGGTTGTAATCCCCATCGAATTTTGGAACATCAGGTCTCGTAAAGCTTCCATTGTCTGCCATCTCCTCTGCAGTGTTTTTCCTCTCAAACACTCACAATATGTATAGCTCTGATAGCAGATAAAGGATACAGAACTGAATAATACTCTCAATGTACTCAAAGAAGTCTTGAATGTTTCAATGTGTTATTGAATGAAAAGAGATTGATGGCTTATATAAGCCTTACAACGTTCACTAGAACAACAAGATAGAAATTTAAGTAGGAATATATAGGAGAAAAAGATCTAATCAACAATAATTCTAACTAAATGCTCGAATATTTTTTTCATCATATGTAAAACCAATCCCACCTGTTGTGCTGCTTCAGGTGTAGCAAGTCTCACAAGGCCACAGCTCATATGGCTACCATCTTCTCTAGTAGCAAACATAAAGCTTTGAAGAAAACTATCCACAACGAAAAACGTAAGCGAATGAAAAACAGAGATTCAATACAGAGTAAGAAATAGCAAACAAGGAGAATAAGATTACTTTGGATGCAGATTTCTTGCTAGACTTGCCCATGAAGGAAGGAACTGAAAACGAGACTGCTAGGTTTATGAAGCTTTCGGATGCAAGGTAAGGTTTAGGGTTTTTGTGTTTCTACTCTATATATGAGTTTGAAACCCTAAATCTAAAGTCATTTTTATATATGAAAATTGGTACCACTAATATTAGAAATCTTCTTTATCAACGTTTAGCAAATCTTTTACAAAAACTTTTGTTAGTATTTTTTTCTTACGAGCAGCAAAAACACAACAGGAAAAAAAAACAAAAAAACCCTATTGAATCACTTGTGACGCAAGCAACCTGGTTGAGATATGCATTTTCTCATTGTTGTGTGTGTAGATGAAATTTCAAAGCTATAGATTACCAAAACAGAGAGATAAATTCTCGCCCACGCAACCAAGATCAAACTTCACTACGAAATCCAGTCGAGAATCTTAAAAACGTTACTTAATATATGTAATCCTTGTATTAGTAAAGAAGCTCTAATCGGCTTGAACAGAAACCTTGAGTAGGCTTGTATCAACCATCTTTTTCAACATCCTTTGAGCATCATCCAATCTCCCAACCATAACATATCCATTGATCATTGATCTAAATGTATCAACTTCATAAGACAAAACTAAGTCTTTCTCTGACCACATTTCATCGAAAAAACGCTCTGCCTCGGACATCATTCCACGCTCGCAAAACCTCCCGATAACGTTCTTATAACACCGAGAAAAACACTTTCCCATCCTAAACGTATCCATGGCCTTCATAACCATGTCGACCTCGAAACACTCATTCACCATGATATTAACAGTCTCTGAATCAAACATCTTTACACCTAAACCGACCAGGCAAATCAAACTTCAAATTGAATATGGCATTGAACAGTTCCCATGCCTCGAATTTCTTACCATGCTCTAGCAAAATTCTCAAAAGGGTATTTGCAGTTTTGGCTTGAATGCCTTCTTTATCCCTCATGGAGAGGTTAGATTTGTAAATCTCCATGGCCTTATCTTCGTTTCCTTGTCTAAAAGAATAATCCACAAATGTTGCATCCAACATTGCTATTTTGTCATATTCCGTGTCTGGTTCGTCGTATTCCTCATCAGTTTTTGGAAACTCTGTGTCTGATTCGTCGTATTCCTCATCAGTTATTGGAAACTCCGTGTCTGGTTCCTTGCGAATGAAGTCAATGAATAATTGATCAGCCTTGTGGTGGTTTCCTTGATCCAAGAAACACCGAATTAGATAGCTGTATACAACTGAATCAAACATAGATACCGCTTTAATCATACCGACAGCTTCATAGATCCTTCCGGAGTCGACAAGGCCTTTGGTCAGAAACCTGTATGTGTATTCGTCGTCCTTCAAGAGCCCTAACGTGATGGTAAAGTTCTAGGGCTTTGTCAACCCAACAGTGTATGTTTCACTAGGTTAGATTCGTTGAAGAAGTAGTGAAACAGAGCTATGGCTTCGTCGTAACGTTTTGCTTCGGACATGTCTCTGATGATATCGTTGCAGATGAGGATTGTGTCGGGACCGTTGCGATATTTTTCTAATACAGCGACGAGAGATCTCTGCTGCTTTGTCTAACTGAGAAAGGTCGATCATTGAATTGACTCTATATCGTAGAGAACTCGGACGCTCATCGATTAGGGATTGGATTCTGAGGAAGCTTTTGAGTGAGAGACAATGAGAGTGAAGATGGATCTTTTCCGATTGGGTACCGCATCACGGTGGAGGTAGAGGCGGAGGTAGAGGAAAAGTAACGGTTCCGGTAAGGAAAATCTTTTGAGAGATTGAGGTGTTGGGTCTGAATTCGGAGGCCATGGAGAATTCGCCGGAGGGACATGGCCGAAGAGAAGAGGGACTGAAAGAAGAAGGGTTTATGGCTTATGAGAGATATTATGTATATATATTTTGAGGGGTTAATTAAACATTAATTTGTTTATATATAAGAATAGATATACACTAGAATATATGAAATTTTGTTTTCGGAAATATTATCAAGATAATAAAAAACTTCTTACTTGCTAGACTATTTTGTTTGCCTCTGAATTCCTCAACACAACAATTAACAATCTTCGTGGTTATTGATTATGTGTAATTTACTAATTTAATATTGGAAATCAAAACCAAATCCATTGTTATTGGTTCTATAATTTTAAAATACATTTTCAAATGTTGTGTTATTGGTTTTATGATTTATAAATAGTAATTCAAATCAAATGTTATTCAATGCTACGAATTTACTTATGGATTTGAATTCACGATGGATTTTAGTGGATTTGGATGGATTTCTAAGTTAAAAATACATAGTATCAAATCTGAAGTTAAACCTATGGATTTCAATAGATTTCTAATTTTTTAAATCGTAGAAAGTTTACAAATCCATTAAGATACACAAACCAATAACTCCGTCTTAAACTATGGCTAAGATTTGATATTATGGTGAGCTTATGCATTAATTTTAATATATGAAGTTTCACTTTCTCTCTGTTTCTAGTGAAACTTCTCCGACTCTGTTCCTGTTCCTGTTCCTATTCCTAATCTCTTGCATCTTTGGCATATGGAAATACAGCTTTCATCGAACACAAGTTTCTCTGATTTTAGCTATATATAAGTTCTCTCTAAACAAAACATTATCTTCATACATATTTTAGAATTATGGCTCATTTTTGGTCTACCAATCTCATGATGCTAATGTGATTGAGTCTTAATCGGTACACACGCAAGCTCTAAGTTATAACGAGATTGCTCTGTTAGCACCATTTGATGTTTTGTGAAGAACCATTCAATTCAAAAGTCAATTGAAATGTTACTCGGAAGTAGTTATAATACATAATGACAAAGACTCGTCCCTTTTTCATAATGACGTTCTCCATAGCTATAATACATAAGTCTCACTTGTATTTTAACCTAACCAAAAGTGCAAGCCGGGAAATTGACTGCCGGTAAGTACCTAGAGACAAACTGCATGGACAGTTCTTGAAATTCCCCATTTTCTTCAGTTCCAGCTTGAGGTAATAATTTTTCTCCTTCCCTCATAACATCAAAGTTAGTTGGTTCCATAGGATATTCGTTGTTATTCGCCAAATCGAAAGGTGGTTGCAGCATTTCTTGTGACGGCTCTAGAGAAAAACGCTGAAACGTTGAAAGACGAGCTTGAACATGAGCAAGCTCTGCTTGTAGATTCATAACCTACAAACACACACACATTCAAAATATATTGCTTCTAAGATTCAATATACAGTTGAAACCCAATAAATTAGTATTCGATAATTTAATAACTCAATTAATCAATAAATATATTCAGTCTTAAAATTTGTTTTCGGTATAATTAATCTTTATAAATCAAGAAAACATTGTTGATTTGATAGTATTAATTTATAGAGTTTTCACTAAACAATGGCGATTTAAAAGATGTTGTAATGAAGGACCTGGTTTTGAAGAGAGAAGAGATGACCAACAGAGCCATAGACAGGATCACGGACCCTAGCCAAGGCCTCGTAAGAGAGCGTAACCACCGCGTCAAGCCGCTTATGTAAAGGTAATCTTAATAACATCTTAGAAGCATTGCTTGCTCCAAACACTTTGTGAACAGCTGCAAATTTCGTAGTTCCTTGGTCTGCATCGAAATAAGGAGCAAAAACACATCCTTTCACACACTTCCTCCTCAAGAATTTGCACGCACCGCACGGTCCTTCTTCTCCTCCTCTTCCTCCTCCGTTCAAGTTTCTGGTCATCATCTTCGAGTAGAAAGAGAGAGAGGGAGAGATGGTTTATTTAGTTACATAAGGCCAAGTAGATGAACTATGATTTTGTCATTTATATAAATGAATGAAAAGTGTTTTGAGTTTTGACTGTCAATGTAAGTTTGTGAACACTAATAAATGATCAACCGCTTATTTATTCATTTTTTTTATATATATTTTATTTGATTGTCTTTACGTGAATACTACTCATGTATAAAATTCTAATATATCTTCGAGTATGAACAATTAATATGGGTTTCAAAATTCGATGTTATAAATGATCTTCTTGTAACATGTTCAAGATATTTAGTGTAAAAATTAAACCAAAACATAGCCTAACAAAGACAATTATTCATTTGCAAATGAACTGTATATCTTGTACTATAAGATATAGACGCAATAATGAAGATCGATACATATCAAATTGCACATATCACGTGTGATCGATTCATATAGCTCAAATGTACATAACCCTAGAACCCTAATTTCATTTTTTTTTTTAAATGGCATAAATTCTAGCCCTAGCGACCCCTCCCCATGCATATTTCTTTTCATGCTTTCACATCTCTCTCTCTCTCTCCCTCTCTCTCTCTCTCTCCCTCTCCCTCTCTCTCTCCCTCCCTCTCCCTCCCTCCCCACATGAATTCATAGACATTGAAAATGGCTGATTCAGACCATAACCCTATATGTAAGAGCGTATCATCATGGTGTTTGGTTTAGCTAAACCGGACTACGACAAACGTGGGAAGCGGTGCACAACCACAATTGACACTGAAAACACACACACAAACATAAAAACCATGTAAGAGCATCCCCACTTGTGAGCCTAACGTGGTCTCAAGAAACATTTTTTAGTATTATATTTATTCATTGTTTATTGTTTGAGACTCGGAAAAAAACTCTTAATAAAATTTTGTTCCAGTACCGGTCTCATTAAAAAAAAAAAATGTTTGCGAAAATAAATAATCAAAGTGCCATCACATGAATGAGTGAAGCATTCTTTTACCATTTTATCATAAAAAACGAAACGGTTAGTTGTACTGTTAATCATGTCCAAATCTTAATCTTACTTTATATATTAATTTTTTTTTCTAAACTTATAAAACATAAAGTATATTACATATAATAAAATTTCAAATACATACAAATATTTAAAATATAGATTTTAAATAAAAAACTAAAAAAGTTTAGTTGTTATCTTGACTTCGTCTTTATTTTTGCCATATATGTTTGAACCAAATCATTTTTCAATAGTTGATGCTTGTTTTCAGAAAATACTACATATATACCAAGTAACTTTTTATTGTATTTTTACCAAGTAACTTTTTTTTTGGGAAAAAAGTAAATTTTTTTTTTTTCAAATGAATATTTTATTATTATTTTAAGAAAAAAAATTCTTCCATAATTATCTTCTCTTCATATATCTGCTTCTTCTTCGCCAAGTTGCCAGAAAATGGAAAATAAAATTTGTGCAAACAGAAGAAAAAAAAAAAAAAAAAGAAGAAACCAATCACAGAGTGACACGTGATTACTGAGCCAGTCTCACTGAGCTCTATCTACAGAGCCCGACTCAAACACATAAAACAATTCAAATCATTTTTTAATATTTTTTGGCCTTTTGAGTAGACTCACCCCTGGCCTTGCTCTGAGTATCAGTAAGTTATAGCTTTTGTAAGTAAGTGAGACAAGACAGCTTAATAATAATATCTCTCTTTTCTAATTCTCCACTATCACAATCAAGGTCACAATCACGGTCAAAGTGATAGTATACGTGCAGAGAGATTTGAAAACGCAATCTCTTGAGTCTTCTTGACCTACTTATTGCCTCTTCACCCTTTTTGTTTCTGTTTCACCCGACATTATTAACTCGTTGTCGATCAGCCAATATCTTTTTTTTTTTGGGTGTGTTTCTATTCATTTTTATATTTTGAAATGTCATTTTTTAAAAGAAAATTCTTTAGAAATCACTAACCTTAAAAGGAAAGAATAGTCTTATGGTGATATTTTGTTAATTTAAATGGTGTGGTAACTCAACAAATACGCAAAAATCTCAATAACCGTATTCCATTCTACAAATGAGGGTTTAACATCCTAAAGAAATTATCTTTGAACCAAACCAAACTTATCTCAAATTTTTGAATAAGAAACATCTTGCATCAAATCATCGAACTTCATTATAGTTTTTTAAATAGGATTAGTTGAAGGTTTCAACCAAACTCGAATTTATATTCTAGATAAATACTTGCTTTCTATTTTTTTCACGAAACCCAAGATTTATGGTAAACAAAAATCCAGTTCCATCAACAATGATTTATTTCTTCTTTTTTTTGTATTAAGTAAAAAATTTATTGGAGAATTTGTAGTCAAAGAGACAAACCGAATCAACGGTTGCAATCTAAGGAGAAAGCCATTGTACGTTGCATTTCAGTATCACTACACAAAACAACCCACGTCGTAAAATTACGACACGTGGTATCACTCATATCCTCTATGACTTCACTGTCACACGAGCATTCATTCACTTACCTCACCATACCTTCTCTAATAGTGAGCCTATAACCAACCCTTTTTATTGCATCTATGGTCTAACATTGGTAATGCAATCATCACAATAATATTAATAACCCAACATAACTACATCATTGTAATCTAATAGTCATTGTATCCGTTAGTCGAGATTTAATGAAATTCATTTGAGGTACTATAATGTTTAACCACTTAATTTTATTTATTAAACAAAAAACATACAAACCAAATATATATACTCCAAAATAACATTCCATTTGTAAATTGACGATGTAAGACACAATCATAGATCCTTATTTTATTAAATGATATATTACTATAAATTGTGATAGTCGAACCAGTATAGTTGTACATATAGAACTACCTTACATTAATCTACCTAATCATCTCACTAAACTTATGTAATTGATTTTGCAAATTCTCAAATATTGAGAGTTCAATGTAAATAAGATTAATATAACCTACAATTTTCATTATATATACTTCGTGATATAAGTATGATTCTAATTAAGTTAAGTATGGAATGGGAGCATTGGAGAAGAGAATCGCGCCGTTCGGCTTCTTGTCTCCTGATCCCCAAGTCTCTACTCTATTTTATATCATTAGCCTCCAACCCCTTAACTCTCAAATGTTTTAATTAAACGCTCCAAAGCTTCTAATTTCGAACTTGCGCCATTTCCTCTCTTTTTGTTTTTTATAAAACAAAGAATAGTTTGTTATATATTTGATCATTAATACAGTTATCTTAAAGGATCTCTGGAAATCTTTCTGTTGCATATGCTTTTATTTTTCTACATTATCATTATAAAAGCCCATAAATTTTGATGATGTACTTCAAAATACATATTGAGGAATTTTCAGATTTGACCGAAGTTTTGTCGAATTTGAACAATGCGACCAGAACTATATATCGAAACTGTCTTACGTCTGAATTACAACAACTCTCTGAATATTATCCGACCAAGGGTCCATTATTAAATCAAACAAAATGAGTTTTTTTTTTTTTTTTTGTCTTAAGAAGATAAAATAATCAATTGTTCTATATACATCAATTCTTGCCTGTTAGCCATTTATTGTTTTTCATCAAATGGACTTAACATGAAGTCATATGTATGCGTGCGTGTGTTTTTGTGTTTGTGGTTATATAAACAAGTTACAAGAATTTTAGGATTGTGTTTATAGAATTTATAATATAGTTAAGCACGTATAATTTTTTATTAAATCAATTATCTAATTCAAGGCCACATTTCTACTTTTAAGGAATCATTTGTCAGTTTATGAAATGCGGACAAAGCACTCATCCATCAAGTCCTTGGGCCTTACTTGACATATAACCATGGAAGCTTTCACAATTCATACCAAATTAGATAGTTTAAAAAATTTAGTATTTGCTAGATTTTCAGTTTCTGAGTAGTCCGACACATAATTTTTACGATAATATTTGTCTTAATTCGAACCATTTCATTTTTCTTTAAACAGTTTATAGTTGCTACGAGTAAGTGACCAGCCGGTTCAAATTACTTAACTAGATTTGATTGACCGTTTGATAAAATACTAAGCATCACTAATATAAGATTAATTAGTAGTATACTTATATCATCAGCTTCCACTTAAAACTCTTAAATCAATCGCTTTTGCCTTGTTTTTAGGCGACAACATATCATTTCCAAATATTAGTTTCGAGTAGATATTGACTGATAGATTTTGGAGTTCAAAGGAATAATATAGAGTATTTGGGATGAAGCCACAATATAAATATATGAATTAAATAAAGCATGTGTGTATATATAATATTTTATTACGTTAAATTGTAAAATAATTGAGATATTGATTAATCCATATTTTCCTAACTAAATTCGATGAGAATATATAGGATAAGCGATCTGGGATTTGACTGCGCGAGTGGAAGAAAAGGTTTCATATCAACAAAAGAAATGATCAATGATAATATAATACTATATAATGATCTAAAAAGACACATCCTAAGAAGAAAAATATATCGGATTAAATAATTTAGGTTTGATCGAAAATTTCCCGACTCTTTTTTGTGCTTCCCCAAGATTTGAGGTATCATGTCACTTCCACCTCCCACACGATCTCATTTCTAATTTATTACGCTATTATAAAACTCGACGGTGTTTGTGACTAATCAATCATTAAAAAATAACAAATTATGGTAGCAAAGATTTCCTTCCGGCTCATGCATTCATGCCCAAAACAATTTTGTGGTCATGCATCTATATATTACATTATAAATTTTAAATTATTTTACACGTTTAGTAGTTTGATATCATCTCCAACTTGTACGTTCTAATAAAAATTATAATGATGTTAGCATATAAAAAAAATTAGAAACACAAATAGATTGTTTTTGACAAAAATCTTCAAACTCCAATTTTTAAAATTATCAACATAGCCTTCCTTTCTTTAGCATAAAATATAGATATTGTTCTTTACAAACAAAAAATTTCAACAAACTTCATTTTTTAACTTATAAAATGAATTTATATATATAGAGTACACATTTATGATAAGTATAATCATATTTATACGCATTGAAGAGATATTAATGGCTTTGAATGATTACTTCTTTTAGACGTATGTCTGTTTGCAACCGTCCCAATTATCAAATGGACGTATGTCCGTTTGCAACCGTCTCAATTATCAAAAAATATTTTATTTTTTATTTTTGAAAAAATATAGGTATACACTTAACTTTAATATAAATATATAAAAATCAAACTAAATTTTTTTAATTACTATTTCTATTTTAAATAATATATAATAATTTTTATTTAAAATTATTTATTATTTAACTGCGTGACTAATTTGACCCAATTGAGAAGCAAGAGGCGTTACTAACTTTCTAAAGGAGCGGCGCGTAGGACCCACGTGAAGAATGACGTCACTCAATTTCTTTGCATTACAGCCTCGTGTAATACTGCTATTGGTACACGTACGTACATTTTGGTTTCCCTTAATTTGACTCCCGGTTCACTCGTATTTCCTTCCTAAAATCGAAATCGAAATCGAATCCATCATTCTACCTTCATTTTACGGTATTTATCGACGAGAAACGTGAATTACTAAAACGAAACATGGAAGAAAAAAATACTACTAAAAATAGGAAGGAATAATTTAACATAGTTGATTCTTATTTTTATAAAATTGAAATATATAAGTTGGAGATCGAGTCACTCTCTAGTAAGCGTAACTAATTCATTTAATTACCGAAAATGGTCTTGATGACTAACGTATGCTTTTGCATTTTTATTCCCGATGATACAATTTTGGGAAAATCGAATCTTTAAGAAAACAATTAAGAGCTGGCATCTTATAACCTCATTGCAGCTTAATTTTCAAGCACTATGGCTATCTAATTTGGGAGGAAATGCATTGTTTTCGTTAATTATGGTTACAATTTACAAATAGTAACAAATTTATAATATTTGATGGCCTAATTTAGTTGGCCGTCAAGTTATAGTTAAGAAAACAAATTTAAAGATATAAATTCTTTTTTTTTGTCACAAGGATATAAATGTATTTTATATGTTCGTCTTTTACGTTATATTATTACATATAGTTTTTTTTAAAGAACAGAAAAACTAGAGACGCGAGATGTCTCCGAAAATTACAATTCACATGTAAATTCACATAGAGAAGAAAACAAGAACTTTATTTTTCTTGGAAAATAGAATTTTATCACGAGATGTTCCAAGGGAGATACATCTAATCAAACATTTGTTTCTTCTCTTTTTGATTTATAAATACTACAATTTACCTAATTAATTAAAGATACGAGAAGGAATAATAGAAGAGGCTTATCGCATGTTTGCTTCACGCAAACAACTAAATGTAAGAGAGAGAGAGATCTTTTTTTTTTTTGTTAGATTTGTCTTCGCGTGGCTTTAAAGACTTTCTTCTCTATACTATCCTCTTTACCAAACCCTAATTCTCCTCTCTTCATTCTCTTTTCTCAAAATCTTCCTCTCTTCTTCAATAACACCACAAAACATAAAATTCCACAATTCTTCTCAACAAAATTACAAAAAAAAACCCTATACACAAAACAAATTGTTAATCGTGGAGTCGTCATGAGCGGTGGGGGAAACATAATCACCGCCGTGGGAGGCGGAGGAGGTGGTGGTTGTGGTGGAGGAAGTAGTGGTGGTGGTGGTGGTGGTGGTGGACCATGTGGTGCTTGTAAATTTCTAAGGAGAAAATGTGTTCCTGGTTGTATATTTGCACCATACTTCGACTCCGAGCAAGGATCGGCTTATTTTGCAGCCGTTCATAAAGTGTTCGGAGCTAGTAATGTCTCTAAGCTTCTCTTACACATACCGGTTCATCGACGGTCTGATGCGGTCGTAACCATTTGTTATGAAGCTCAAGCTCGGATAAGGGACCCTATCTATGGTTGTGTTGCTCATATCTTTGCTCTTCAACAACAGGTAAATTAACCTTTTTTTGTTACGGATTATTAAAATGTGGTGGAAGTCACTATGAAACATACTAATTGAGTTAAACTTATAACCACGGCTTATGATGATGACAGTTACGTTTTTTCTTTTTCATTTCCAAAGTAGGATAAACTTCGGTTTCGTTGAGAATAAATTTATAATTTTGACTCATGCAAATTCGTTTTTAAGTATGAACAATAGTTTTGTGTGAAATGAGATCCTTTATTTTATTTTTTTTGAGAGTTTGTCATTTTCTTGAGTTTTTTTGGTTTTGTAAACTTCTACTTTGAGTATAAGGAAAAAAGCATGGTTGTCTGGTTAATTTACTAATGAAATCTTTTAAAATAATGTATTGTGTAATTATTTAAAAATGATACGGTCGTCGACAAGTCTCATTGCAAAAATATGGAGTTTTTTTGCTGGTTTTCGGGAAATGGTCGGGGTACATTTTTCTGTGTTATTACGTATATATATATACCAATATATTTGTTTCACTGTATATCGTCTTCTTCCTTGTGAAAAAACAAATCATTTTGTTTCTTCGGGATTTGTTAATTTCTTGATTTCTTTAACCTAATAGGGGGATAAAGAAATGCGTATCATTCTTATATTTACGTCACATAAATTGTTGCCTAACAACCTTAACAATCGAACATGCATTGATTCTGATCGATAAAATTAATCAAGGTGAATAAAAAAGGTAATTAGTGAAAGTTTTAGATAACTAATAATTACATAAATTCGGAAATTTTCGAAATAACACGTAGTAACTACTTTTGGATAATTAGTTACTATCACGTTAAGCGTACTAAAATTAGTAAGAGAAAGAGATTTCACTGATAAGTTAAATTAACCGTATTATGTTGGCAATAAATTGCAAGCCATTTATCGCATTTTCACCTAATTGTTAAGAAACTTACATATTTAGTGCTTAACCCTAATTAAAAATTATACATTTTTAACTCGTTTAAATAATTAAATGTATTGTAAGGTGGTGAATCTACAATCAGAAGTTTCATACTTACAAGCCCATTTGGCTTCACTAGAGCTACCTCAACCGCAAACTCGACCACCGCTTCTACCGCAATCGCAGCCGCACCCGCTATTTTTCACTCCTCCTCCACCTCTCTCAATTACCGACTTACCTGCACCAGTGTCACCATTACCATCAACTTACGATCTAGCTTCGATCTTCGATCAAACGACGTCGTCTTCTTCGTGGGCCACACAACAACGAAGATTCGTTGATCCACGTCATCAATACGGTGTACCGTCGACTTCTTCCGGTGTGGGACTCGGTGGTGGGAACAGTGAGCTTCAAGCATTAGCACATGAGCTTCTCCATAGACAAGGTTCTCCTCCGCCTGCAGCCACCGATGACTCGCCGTCTCGGTCTATGTCTAGATGAGTTTGGCTTTGGTCGATATATATGTCTCTTTACTTTTGTTATTAGGAAAATTAAATTATATAAGATTTAATTTTCTTTGAATAATACTATTGATTTTATAATTTCTCTAACATTTAAAATTGTATTAATACTGTATTTTTCTCTTTTCTCCCGGGAATTCGTTGACATAAATATTTTTTCCATTTATAAGTTCGAATATATATAATCTAATCCATTGATTTAATTATTAAAATCCTCATAATTTTGCCTCGGGCATGTTCTCCTAATCCCCTTTTGCTACCGTGGGCCTAAGCCTTCGAATATGAAGCCCAAACATAAATAGAATTTTTAGAAAAAAAATAATATGAAATAATATTTTGTATGCATAAGTTTGGTTAATTTTACTTTAGATTTGAATTTTACTCTCTAAAACAAACGTTAAGATTACAAAGTTTTGAATATTCAAGCATTATTCTGAATATTCCATATTTGGAATTTTTTCTTTTTGTAGTAGAAAAATATAATTATTTTAGTTGAACTTTTTTTTTTTTTTTTTTTTTTTTTGTCTAACATAAGGTTCATTTTCTTTTCTTAAAACATTTAGGGGGGTTTATTGGTTTTGGTATTTTAATGGATTTTGAAATCCATGTAGAATTAGCAAATTCATTGATTTCAAAATCAAATCATATGGATTTAAAAATCAATAAGAAAGATTTCAAACTCAAATAATGTGGATTCAAGAATCAACAAAGAAGATTTCAAAATCAAATAAAGTGCATTTTTAAATCCAACAACAAAAACCATCATAAAAATAAACCATCGTTGATATAGAAAAATCTTTTTTGAAGATATAGTGAGATTTACAAAAACAAATATGAACATAATATTTGTGTATTTTGGTAATGTGAAGAAATAAATATGCACGTAATATTTGGTAAAATATGTGGAAGATGTGTCTAATCATTTCAAAATAACAAGTCTTTGTTAAGGATTTTACTCTTCATATTTTTAACACAAAATCACTCTCAAATCCATTCAAATCCAAATCCTTATACAAAATTTTGATATTGAATAAGATTTGATTCTATTTTGCATTTTGAAATTGTAAATTGAATAACATAGGATTCTAATGAGGATTTTAAAATGATTGATTGAATAATATGGGATTCTAGTGAGGATTTAAAAATGATGAATTGAATAACATTAGAGAGCTAATCTTCTTCTTTGATTCTATCTCTTTCCAATTTATTCCTCGCACCTCTAATGTAATAGCAGATGGTTTGGCTAAGCAAGCTCTTGCCTCTGTTGAACAAAATGTCTCAGACTTATTTGAATGAATGAAGTTATGTTTGTGACAAAAAAAAAAAAATTGAATAACATCGGATTTGGAGTGGATTTCAAAATCAACTAAAATACCAAACCAATAAACCCCTTTAGAATATTAGGCTCTGCTCTCTCTGTTGTTGTTTTATGCATTTCAATTTTCAAGTCGAGATTGTTTACTCGTCCTACATCTTATTGGGCCTGAGACGAGGCTTAAGCCAGTTTAATATGTCTTTAACACCCTCTTAATTAATGGAGTTGAGGAGCTTAATTAGGCTTAGGCCATAAAACTTCATGAGTAGTTCTGGTTTAAGTTATATCGATAAGGGAGTAAATTAATTTATGATATAAAATTTCGAGTTGATTTACTAGAAAAAACATTAAAACATACTTAGTTTTGAATAATAATTGCGTGGCTCCAATAAAATGGGATTTATGATAATTAAATGATATCCGACGAAATTATCTTCTAAATCTATAAGGTTGTCATGACGATGATCGTGATGGTAATCTAAAGTGAAGTCCGGGTGTGTATGGTGTTACGTTGTATTAGTGTTTGAAAACATTTCGGTATTTACAATAGTGTGACGGATCAAAAGCTTGTTAAAAAAATTTGACATGTAAGCATATATATATGCTAATTAATTTAACCGTACACTCGATTAAAATATGAAATTCGGACATCAAACCATAAACGAAAATATAAAATCGTTGATTAATCGTAGACGCATAGTGCGTTGCTTCTGTCGGGTTATATATTAGTGAACATTTCAACTTTAAATAAACAGATTAGTGGTATTCTTTGTATTTTAAACCAAAAGTACATAGATATTAAATATGTTATGTAATTATATAAGGGCGCTCGTGTACGTGAGATTCGTTAATCAATCTATATGAACAAGCCAAAGAAAAGGTATAACGTATTTTATACATATAAATATGTATATGAAATTGGGAAAGCTAGCTATTAGTTAACTTCTCGTCTATATATTCATTTTTTAATTTCGTTTTCGAGATCACTTTTTAATTTCGTTTTCGAGATCACTTTTTAATTTCTTATTTCGTCTCATCTACAATATTTAATTTTAAGCGACATCAAACGCAATCAGTTTTTGCATATTATCAAATTCTTACATGATTATAATAACAAAGCTTGCACTTCCTTACATGTCGGAGCTCCCTCCTGCAAATTATTTTTATCCAAAAATGAGATCACATTTATTTATAACTATAAAATGTACTATTAGCTCCATAGTTTCTTTTTTTTTGTTCCATAGTTTCATAGGGTGGATTTTACTATATCTCTTTCACACACTCTCTCTAAAAAAACAAAAAATTGTATTCCTTCCCTTATGTATGTTTTTTTTTTGTCAACTGATTTAAATTGATTGATGAAGAGTATCAATACAACCACATGATAGAAAAGCTTACAACCATTAAGTATTTGTACAATCAAGTTATCTAACTAATCTCATGGGCACAAAAATTACCACCACCATAAGTACCTTCCCTTCTATGTATGTATTTAGAGTTTTTAAAACAAATGTTTTCTTATAGTTATTGTGATAGTTAGTTGATACATTGTTTGCATTGTCTATTTATGAATGTGTTATTTTTCTTACGAAAAATGAGACGTATTTTCCATCTTCTAAAGAAACTAAATCGTCTTTTGTAAGCCAACAGAATGATTTTTATATACAATAAATTTTCTGGAATTCACCATCAAAAAAAATTCTGGAAAATATATATTATGCTTATATTTAGTTATACTCCCTCCGTATGGCTTTAAGTGTCGTTTTAATAAAATATATCTGAATGTATCTGGATGTATTTTGAGTTAAATACATCCAAATATTAACTTGATACATTTCTCAAAACGACATTTAAAGTCATACGGAGGGAGTAACATCTTTCTCAAACATGCTTTTTTTTTTTCTCCACTTATTCAATTTTTGTTGTTATTATATATACAAAAATTTTAAATAATAATTGTCAAATTATTATCTTTTCAAAAGCAATCGTGAAATTACTTAAAGAAAATGATTTACCAAAAATTTTAAAAACCAGCACATGTTCTTATATGGATACATTTTCGTTCATCCAATTATATATATTTATAGTGTACATTTAACCATTTTGAAAAATTATTTGGATTCTATACTGGTAAAAATATTTTATGCCTTTGATTATTTATTTATATTTTGAAGTAGTTGTCATAGAATGAAAAAGTAACACTTATATATGTGTTACTTCTTGTGTTATTTTCCGGTTAAAAAATCTGAGAATTGGAACTAGCGTTGTACAATTAATTCGTTAAGCAGATGATTGTTTCAACCATCGAATAAATAAGTATTTAAGAAACATAACCAACGCCCCACAACTTAAAAAAATATTAGTAGTACGTATATTAACATTGTAATTAATTACATTTAATTAATCCAGGCGTCGTGCTTTGATGCTTTAAGTCTATGTTAAGAGAATCGTTGACATTTTGGCACCAACTTCTCGAGGCATATGTTCGTTTCAAAAGATGGTAAAAAGATAATTAATAATTATAAATAAATCGCTGTCCATCACATGACAACCTCGGCCTTGGTCCATTCTTTTAAACTCTTTTTTCTTTTAACATTTTTTTGTTGTTGTTATTTTCCCCAATTTTCAAATTTCAATATTTTAGGTTTTTGATTCGCATACCTACAAGAAATTAATGAAAAGTGAAGTTTGCGATGAGAAGGTGTGCAAGATTTTATATGAACGATGTTAAGGTGATGACAAACACCATCTTGGTTGATTAGGTATTGTATAAAGTAGGTTAGAAAATGACATTTAATAATATCTTGTTATAAATAATTAAATAGATGACTATGTCTCTTTTGTCTCTCTTCAACAATGGACAATAAAGAAATTGTCTATTGAGACTTTAATATTCCAAAAATTCGATCCTTATATCTTTCCTTAAGCTAGAATGCCTTTTCCTACGAATTATATATTAAAAAATATATGATAAAGTGAGTCACTTATTCAAAAGAAATTATAAATATGAAAAATCCGACGTGGATTTACGTAATGGATTAAAAAGTTATTGGGTGCCAAAAAAATGCATCGAGCTATGTTTTGTTTTTGTCTTAACTATTAACGTTCGTCCTTATCTTTCACTTTGACAGAATTAATCAACCAATAGCTTTTTCTTTGTCGTCTCTAAAAGCCTTCATTTCCATCTGTATGAAATCTATATTTTTCCATATATTGAGAATGTGATTGAGAAAAACACAATATTTTCAAGATTACAAATTTTGGGATCAAGGTCGGTAAAAAATCTTACAAATTTTTTTTTTTTTTTTTAAATGAATCTTACAAAATTTGCAACCACGAATGTTATTAAAAACTACTATTGGTTATAAAGTAAATAAAAGTGTGTGAATGTTATGGTACGATAACAAGACTAATACAAACCAATAGTATGCAAACTCTGTAAAAGACAATAGGTTAAGAGTGTTTTATATTAAAATCTGAAAACTATTTCTTAAACATAATCTCCCTCCTCTTCTAATTGTTTGATGTTCTAATTTTTTTTTTTTTTTACAAAGATTAATTTTTTTATCTTTCTTTGCATTTTTCTGAAATAATAATGATAAATTGTAAACTTCAAAATTTGTTAATTGATTTTATTAAATTACTATTGGCTTAAAGTTATAGAAAATTGTTAAATGCTAAAAATAAGGCAGATATTGTTAAGCATTAATAATTTTTCTTAATATGTGTAAAAAATCTAGAACATCATACAATTAGGAACAAAAGGAGTAAAACTTAAAATTTCCTACTCTTTCATTTATAATTACATAATAACCATATCATGATAAGTAGTTGTATCTTTGTATTTTGTTTTGTTATATGCATGGGTAAGTTGGTTTAGGTGTTCTTATATTCATGAAATAACCGAGTAGCTAGCGATTGACTGATTTCACGTTGCCTCTCGATGTTTCAAGATTTACAAGTTGTTTAGGCAATAAAAAAGAAAAAAAAAGTCAAGTTATTTTTTCTAGTAGAAGCAAAGTTTAAAATTGACTAAAATGCTTACTGAAACAACAAAGGCCTCTTAAAGCTTTAACTAACGTAAAATATAATATAAATTGGATAATTATTCAAATGAAAAGGCTTATGAACTTAGAAAAATATAAAGAACAACTTTTCTTTATTAGATTTAGAAACTCTCTCAAAACTAAATCTTTCTTCTTTCTAATTTATGGTGAAGTGATATGGAACAACTCTCCATTAGCACTTGTTTATATAGAACTAAGAAACTTGTTCTCCAAGCTTCGTAAACTTGTTCTCCAAGCCTCGGTAGCTTCCTCTCCAAGTCTCGTAGCTTCCTCTCCAAGTCTCTCGGTAGCTTGCTCTCCAAGTCTCCGTAGCTTGTTCTCCAAGCTTTGGAATTATCCAACATTCTCCCCCGTAATTCCAACTTGAACTCCGGGAAGTTTTATCTCTTGAACTCCGACTAGACTTCTCATTTCTTTGAACTTGATCATTCCTAATGGTTTGGTAAGGATGTCCGCCTTTTGCTCTACACCGGGTACATGATCTACTTCAACTTGGCCGTTCTCTACACATTCACGAATAAAGTGATAATTTTTAAGAATGTGTTTACTTCTTCCATAAAACACCGGATTCTTGGTTAAAGCTATGGCCGGCTTGTTGTCTATCCTTAGTATGACCTTCTCGTCCTTGCTAAGAATCTCTCTCAACAGTTCCTTGAGCCATATAGCTTGCTTTGCGGCTTCTGTAGCTGCCATAAACTCGGCCTCGCATGAAGACAATGCAACGGTTCGTTGCTTTTGTGATGTCCAAGTAATCGGTGATGCGCCATAGTAGAAAACGTATCCTGAGGTGCTTCTTCCATCATCAATGTCGATATTGTGACTACTATCACTATATCCAATAATCCTCCTTGACCCGTTTCTCTTGAAGTATAAACCAAAATTAGTGGTCTCTCTAACATATCTTAGGATATGTTTAATCGCTTGACCATGAGACTCTCTTGGACTTTGCATATACCGGCTTAGAACTCCAACTGCATAAGATAGATCTGGTCTCGTGTGGAGAAGATACCTTAGACAACTGATCGTTCTTCTATACTCCGTGGCATCAAGCTCCGTCTCGTTTTCAGCTTTTGAAAGCTTTAAACTCGACTCCATTGGCGCATGAGTCAAGTTACACGTCTCCATCTTAGTATTAACAAGAATTCCCCGAGCATAACCTTCTTGTTTAATCCTTATCCCGTCTTCTCCTTGAATTACTTCAATGCCAAGATAATACGTTAACTCTTCAAGATCCGACATCTCGAACTTCTTTGACATATCTTTTTTGAATTGTTTAATGATTATAAGTGATGTTCCTGTCACGAATAAATCATCAACATAGATAGCCACAATCAAGACATCCTTCTTCTCTTCTTTCCGGTACACTGATGGTTCCTTTAAACACTTCTTGAAGTTCATCTCCTTTAGAACTTGATCGAGTTTAATATTCCATGCTCTTTGAGCTTGTCGAAGTCCATATAGAGCCTTGTAAAGTCTATAAACTCGGTTTTCTTCTCCTTTTTTCACAAAGCCTTCGGGTTGAGTCACATAAACCGTCTCAATTAAATCACCATTCAAGAACGCGGTTTTTACGTCTAGATGATGTATCTCCCAACCATTTGTTGATGCAAGAGCTATGAGAAGTCGTATAGTTTCGAGTCTTGCCACTGGTGCAAATACTTCTTCGAAATCTACTCCTTGTTGTTGCACATAGCCTTGCTTTTTTTTTATTCACCGAACCATCCGCTTTTCACTTTATCTTGAAGATCCATTTTAGTCCAATGGGATTTACTCCTGTTGGCTTGTCAACGAGCTTCCATGTCTTGTTTTTTACGATGGAGTCTAACTCGACTTTCATCGCTTCTATCCATTCAGGAAAGTTTGCAGCTTCAAGATAGTTTTCTGGTTCTCCATCCACTGTGAGTAGTAGCTTCAAGCTTTCTAGGTCTGCCATCAATACATAGTCGTCAAGATATCTTGGTTTTGTGATGACACGACCATATCTTGTTACTCCTTGTTGCGGTTCTGCTTCTTGATTCTCGCCATGGTTTACGTCTTCTTCTTCTTCTTCCTCGACTTGGTTTATAGGTTCATCATCTTGTTCTTGATGATCATTGTCTTGATCATCCACATTTCCTGTTCCATCTTCTATAACACCATCACGAGTAAGTTTAAATATGCCCGGTTCTCCTTCATTTTGTTTTGTTGCAGAAGACCACTCCCAAACCTTTTTCTCGTCAAAGACCATGTCTCTACTAACAATCACCTTCTTTGCATTCGGATCATAGAGTCTGTATGATTTGGAACCAGGTTCTGTTCCAAGATTGATCACACTTCTTGACCTGTCATCTAGCTTCTTAAGATGTGGTCCAATGATCTTTGCATATGCAACACAACCAAAAACCCTCAAGTGTTCGATGTTAGGTTTCTTGGATGTGAAGCTCTCATAAGGAGTTTGATTCTGCAATGCTTTTGTTGGAACTCGGTTTATGAGATAAGTTGAATGACGTACGGCTTCCCCCCATAAATTGTTTGGAATTTTCATTGCCTTAAGAAAGCTCCTCGTCATCTCCATCAATGTACGATTTCTTCTCTCAACAACTCCATTTTGTTGAGGCGTATATGGTGCGGTTAAGTGTCTAGAGACTCCTTTCTCTTCACAAAATCGGTTGAATTCAGCTGAAGTAAACTCTCCTCCTCTATCAGTACGAAAGGTCTTCACGGGTAAACCGGTTTGTTTCTCCACGTATTTCTTAAACCTTTAGAACTGATCGAATGCTTCACTTTTCTCCTTCATCAAGATAGTCCACATGTATCTTGAAAAATCATCGATTAACATAAAAACGTATCTGTTATTCGATGGTGTTGGTGGTGATATTGGACCGCATAAATCTCCATGAATCAACTCTAAAGGTTGCATCGCACAAAATCTCGATGTGGTTGGGAATGAATTTCTTGTTTGTTTTCCAGCTTGACATACATCGTATATACTCGTCTCATGTAACACTTGCGGCATTCCTGTGACCATATCTTTATCAATCATGTTTTTTATGGCACCAAAGCTTACATGACCAAGCCGAGCATGCCATCTCCATGCTATTTCATCGTCTTGAGTTTGTAAACACATAGGGTAGGAGATTTCCAATGGTATTTTGTAGAGGCGATTTGCTGATCTTATGACTCTTACAAGTAATCTCCCACATGGATCTTTAAGCGTCAAAAAATTGTCTCTCATGTAGACTTCACACCCATGTTCTGTTGCTTGTCCAAGACTTAGTATGTTGTGTTTTAAGTCTGGAATAAAATAAATCTCCTTGAGCGCTCTTCTTTCTCCGGTCTTGCACACAAACTTTATTGTTCCCTTCCCAACAATATCAACATACGAGCCATCTCCAAATCTTACTTTTCCTTTGATCTTCTCGTCTAAACTTGAAAAGAAGTTTTTATTTCCCGTCATGTGGTTACTTGCTTTATTGTCTAGATACCAAACACTTGCATTGCCATTGTTGATATCGAAGTTCTTCGGAATCACCTTATCTTCATTCAAGAACACCACCTCATGAATATAAAGAGCATCAGCTTCTTGGGTTTCATGTAAATTTATCTCTTGCCGTCCTGCTTCTCTCTCGGGACATGTTGAAACGTAGTGACCAGCCTTGTCACATCTCCAACAAATTATCTGGGATAGATCCTTCTTCAGCTTATGGTATCTGATTTCTCCTCTTTGAGTTCTTCCTCATCCCCTGTGTAATGACTCGTACGCGGCCTAGGCCGATGGCCGGCCCAAGACCGCGGGACGGTCGGACCCAAAAAGGAACATTTTGCCAGAAGGACCGTGTGCGACTCGGAACGATACCGAACTAGGTCACGCGCCGAGACTGTACTATTCGGGCGCCGTTCTGCCCGCGGATTGAACCGTTCGTATGTCGGCAGCGAGTGGGCATAACCTTTGACTTTCGATGCCACGTGTCGTGCATAGATAGGCCTTGCATGTGCATGTGTCACGTGTCAACCCGCGTGCAATTTTCGTTGCATGTGATCCACAAGGACCGTGCGTCACCACGAGTGGATTGGCTTGCCCGTGCCTATATAAGGAGGACCCTTGTACTTCCTTGCTGACCCTTAGAGACCCATACGTACTAAAAGCTTACTGATCATGTTCAGATCACGATCCGCGACCCGTTGGCAACGAACCGATCTGTGCCTTTGCCGAGCCGGGAAGTTCATTCTAGCGATCTTAGGAGTTCCAGAAAAGGTTGGCATCGTTTGATCCAATCTAGTTAAAGTTTCTTAAGCTTGATTCCTTAAGTTTTCTTGGAAATCCCTAAGTATTGCCTTAGTAAACCTTTGGTTCGTTTTGTATAGAAATCAAGACCGAATCTAAGGCGAATCCGAGAGAAGAGACTTGAGCCGACTCGCATACTTCTTCTTAGAGGTGAGTCTTGGTGATTTTCATCGTGTGTTAGATGAGTAAAATACACGAGTTTGATTACTATTAAGTTTATAGCCGTAGAGGTTCAGAACAAAGAATTCACTAGAAATGCTAAGGATCTTAACTAATGAAAATGGTAAAGATTGAGCTAAGTGATTAAATGATATTGAATGTTTGCTTGATTTATTATGCTATGCAAATTGAGGTTCATGTAGCTCATTAGTAGTTTTGCTAAGCGTTGAACATGAATCCATGAATGGATAATTATAAGTTTATATGCATGGTTAAATGGTATAAAACTTAGTAAGTACGCGGTAGGTCGTTCCCGTGTCCCGTGACTTGGCTAATCTACCCGTTGGGTATTAGTTAATACTCACGATGACATGGAGAGACGGGTTTGCAGCCTATGGCCATGTTTTGCATAAGCGATCGATGCAAGTTGTTAAAGGATCATAAGTCCTTAGCCTTTGTGGTGAGGGACCGGGTGATGCCTTGAAGTATACGTGACGGGAATGGACAACGCGTTAGGATTTATTGATTAAGAACGTTAAATGCATAAACTGGCCATGTCTATTTATGCATCGCATTGCTTGTTGCCTGATGATTGTTATTTTGGGGTTTGGGATGGGTTATTATATGTTTAAAATCGTTTAGGGGAAACCTAGACTCACTGAGCAACTAGTGCTTATGACTCAATCTGTTTTGCAGGTAACCGTAGTACAGTAGACCCTTGTTGCACTTGGAACATTAGGCGAATCAGTGGTAGCTTTTCCTTGCTTTTGTAAATGTATATATTTATTATGTACATGAGCGTTTTGAGTGCTAGACTCAGGATCAAGTATAACTTTGTAATCGTTTTGAAAGACTAAGTATAAATAAATAAAAGAAAGGTTTTAAAATAACATGGGTTTCATATGATGCTTAGTCTTATCAGGATGATCCAACTATCAGGTAAGACTCGGGTTGGCAAGCTTTGAGTTGTATTTGATAGGGACGGATGCTTGAATATTCAGTCTAGGGATTGAGGATCCGTTCCTTGAACCTCTGATCGGGCGTTTAAGTGTTCCTCAGTACCGTTCCGGTCTAGATCCTGGATTGGGGCGTTACAATTAGTGGTATCAGAGAGTTGTTTTTACGATGCTCAAAGGGACTTGGTTTTCAAATGTTTTATCGAGTCAAAACCGTCACAAAAGCAAGTAGGATAAACTGATTATGTTCCTGTGCTATAATATGTTTAAGATGATTAGGACTTACCCGACTCTTTGACGCATATGTCTATGCCGACACGTCGTGATTGGCCAGATATGAGTGGATGGGGAGCCTTGGGAGGGCGGGGACAGCCTTCACTAGGGAGTCAGAGAGTATATCCTGGTCTTCCTCCACCTGAGCCAGACGAGTCATCTACATCGTTGGATACAAATCCATCAGAGGATTCATCAGAGGAGTCATCAGAGGATTCAGAATACGTACCAAGGAGTGTTTCGGAGCAATGGGCTCAGGAACCGGATTACACAGGCGAGAACTCGCGACACTTGTTGTCGGAGTTGGGACTCCGAGACTATAGTGATCCCGGACCTGAGAAATCACATCAAGGGAATGTGGGAAGGATGCCCACTGACCCGTCGAGTTCAACACCATCGGAGCCATACCACCGGGATGATAATAGCTTTGAGGGGCCGAGTAGATCGGGATGTGATGGAAGGTCGCCATCGAGGTCTCCGTCAGTCACTTCTCGGAGACGGTACCCGGAGCTAGAAACACCACCGGAGGGACTAAGGCGTGAGAGGGCACAAAGCCGTTCTGGTCGTCATGACCGTGAAGAAATCAGACCGGGGATGGCAGAGACTACAAGGAGGAACACAGGTGATAGCGTTGTAAGGGAGCTCAGGGAGATTGTTGGACGCATGAGAAGCCGAAGACTACCCCGAGAACACCAGGATCCACCATCGTCACCACCGGATTTCCTAAAGATGGTGATGATGATGCAACACTTGGGAACCCAGAAGTTCTTCGGGGATAGAGGACCACTAGAAGCCGACTCGTGGTTGAAACACATCGAGAGGAACTTCAATGCGGCTCGATGCCCGAAAGACTTTAAGACAAATGTAGCCGCGCATTATTTGCAAAAGGGCGCTTGTAACTGGTGGGACGGCGTCAGGATTCAGTATGCGGGTACACTTATTACCTTGGATAGCTTCAAGAGGGAGTTCGAAAGGAAGTACTTTCCACCCGAAGCTAGGGACCAGATGGAAGCACAGTTCCAGGACTTGGTACAAGGAGAAAGGAGTGTGCGAAATTACGAGGCATAGTTCACTCGGCTTCGGCAATACGCACACTATCGGATAAGCGATGAGTCGGTAGTGATAAGGAAGTTTCTACGGGGATTGATACCACAGTTGATGAGTCGACTATTGGTAAATCAGTACTACAGCTTGTTCAAACTGGTCGAGAGAGCGGTCGACGTTGAGGAGGGAATCAGAATTGAACAGGCCGCAGAAGATCGAGTTGAACAAAGGAACCGAGAACAACAACCGCCCGGGCCAAGGAATCAGGTGGCCAGGCAGGGTAATTGGGCACAAGGACGTGGACGCGGCCAAGTCAAGGACAGACCTTTGGCCGTGGACAAGGACAAGGGCATGGGCAGACGCCGGGACGAGGACAGGGTAGAGGAGCGGGCGGTAGAGGAACACCGACCTTGGACCAGCTACCCGTATATTTTAAGTGTGGCAACCGAGGCCATTTTGCGAGAGCTTGTCCCAACGGGGGACAGACCTCACGGGCCGTGCCAATTTCAGTGATTTGCTTCACGTGCAACCAACCGGGGCACTACGCAACCTCATGTCCCGTTACGCATCCGACCGGCCAGGAAAATCAGGGAGTTGGACTGCGAGCAATGGAGTGGGAGGTTGAACCATCGGCTAAGCGACCAGCGATTGAGGAACGCGTGTATTCCCTAGATAAACCCGAACCCACTCGACCTTATGGAGGACCCGTTTCAGGTAACTAAAGGGTTTTATCCTTACGGCTTTTTGGTGATGTTTTGATGTGTTTTAAAATATGTGTGTACCTTTTGGTTAATGAATAATAAATAAATAAGGAGTTAAACGAAAGTTTATTTGCTTATTTAGGGACATTGCATGTGGGCGGCTTACCCACTCATGTTCTGTTTGATTTTGGCGCAACACATAGTTTTATGTCGCCGAGTGTAGTGTCAAAAATCCAAGGAATTTTTGCGATAGTGAGAGTGTCCATCCGAGTTAAACACCCGGTGACCAAATCCTTCAGGCCGATAGGTGTTACATGGGAGTGCCAATAGTGATTGGAGACCACGTCTTTAGCGCAAATCTATTAGTCGTTCCATTAGAAGAATACCAAGTTATCTTAGGAATGGACTGACTGACGGCATACATGGCACACATCGACTGCGTTCGGGGAAGAATAACCTTTGAACGGTTAGGGAAACCGTCCATAACCTATCATGGATCAAAACCAATGCCGGAGTTTCCTTTATTACGGCAATTAAACAGAGAGTACCCTCGAGAACGGTGAAGTGTATCTAGTAATGATGAGTATGGTTAGTAACACCAAGGAAGAGCAGAAACTTGAGGAAATACCAGTGGTTCAGGGTTACGATGATGTGTTCAAACCCTTGGAAGAGTTACCACCATCTCGTAATGACCCCTTTTCTATTTCATTGGAACCAGGAGCGGCTCCTATAGCTAGGGCACCATACCGGATGGCTCCAACCGAGTTAGCAGAACTAAAGAAACAGTTGGAAGATCTAATGGGGAAAGGATTCATTAGACCTAGTTCATCACCATGGGGAGCTCCAGTATTATTCATAAAGAAGAAGGATGGGAGCATGCGATTGTGTATAGACTACCGTGGGATAAACAACGTTACCATCAAGGATAGGTACCCGTTACCAAGAATAGACGAGTTGTTGGATCAGTTACAAGGGGCGAGTTGGTTTTCAAAGATTGATTTGGCATCCGGCTATCATCAAATCCCAATCGCAGAGGCAGATGTCGTGAAAACCGCATTTATGACGCGTTATGGCCAGTATGAGTTTGTGGTTATGCCATTCGGCCTGACCAATGCTCCGGCTGTATTTATGCGGTTGATGAACGAGATCTTCAGAGATTACTTAGATGAGTTTGTCATCATTTTCATCAATGACATTCTTATATACTCTAAGACCGCAGAGGAACATGAGGTGCACCTAGAGAAGGTGCTGGAATGCTTGAGGAATCAGAAACTTTTTGCTAAGTTTAGCAAGTGTAGTTTTTGGAAACGGGAGATTGGATTCCTAGGACATCGGGTATCGGAACAGGGAATTTTGGTAGACCCGGAAAAGATTATGGCAGTTCGAGACTGGCCACGACCGACTAACGCAGGAGAGATAAGAAGCTTTCTGGGATCAGCCGTTTACTACCGGAAATTTGTCAAAGGATTTTCAAGTTTGTCCAAACCATTGACTTGCCTGACCGGTAAAGGTGTAGTCTTTGTATGGGACGAGAAGACGGAGAAAGTATTCAATGAGTTGAAAAAGGCCTTGACCACCGCACCGGTCTTAGCCTTACCAGAACCAAACCAGCCATTTACAGTTTTTACCGATGCATGTGGGACGGGATTAGGTTGCGTGTTGATGCAAGGCAGGAGGGTAATTGTTGACGCATCCAGGCAATTGAAGAAGCATGAGAATAACTATCCCACCCATGATCTAGAGATGACTGCGGTTGTTTTTGCCCTTAAGATATGGCGGTCCTATCTTTACGGTGAGCCGGTGAAAGTGATGACCGATCATAAGAGCTTGCAATATTTATTCACCCAACCTGATCTTAATTTAAGACAGAGAAGGTGGATGGAATTTGTAGCAGATTATGACTTAGCCATCACTTATCATCCGGGAAAGGCCAATGTAGTGGCAGATGCTTTAAGCCGCCGTAAAGAAAGTGTGAATGTAGAAAGAGATCTGATGTGTTTGAACTCGGAGTTCAAAAGGATCAGGCTATCCGCTTTAGAGGGAGAAAGTAGTGAACCCTTGGGTTTGCAAGCAGTGAACCAAGCCGGTCTACTACAACGCATACGGCAAGAACAGAGAGAAGAAGAGAAATTACAAAAGATCATAGAGGGACTAAATGATCAGGGACAACCAGATGCAAGTGGGTATCATTTGGCCAAAGATGGTACTTTACTTCAGAGTAAGAGGATTACCGTGCCTAAGGGACAAGGCTTACGGGAAGAAATCCTAAGGACGACACATAAATCAAGACTTAGTATTCATCCTGGGAGTACTAAGATGTATTGGGACATTCACCAATACTATCACTGGCCCGGTATGAAACGAGCAGTCGCATGGGTAGCACAATGTCAGACGTGCCAACAAGTTAAGATCGAACACCAAGTACTGGCCGGACTGTTACAAAGTCTACCGATCCCAGAATGGAAATGGGATGCAATTTCTATGGACTTCGTTTCTCGATTACCAATAGCCCTTGGACGGGGAAACGACGCGATTTGGGTAATCGTAGATCGTTTAACCAAAAGTGGTCATTTTCTACCTATGAAATTGAATGACAACATTGAGATATTGGCCAAGTTATACTTAGATCAGATTATAAAATTACACGGAGTTCCAGCCAATATCATATCAGACCGAGACCCCCGATTCACAGCCAGGTTATGGCAAGACCTTCAGAAAGCATTAGGGACAGATTTACATATGAGTACGGCATTTCATCCCGAGACCGACGGTCAAACCGAAAGGACAATCAGAACGCTAGAGGATCTACTTAGGATGTGTATGTTGGATTATAAGAACACATGGGAAAACCACTTACCCTTAGTAGAATTTGCATACAATAATAACTATCATGCTAGTATTGGTATGGCACCTTATGAAGCATTGTATGGACGTCCTTGTAGAACACCCGTATGTTGGACCGAAGTAGGAGAGAGGCAAGAGTTTGGGCCAGAAATAGTGAAGGAAACCACGGATAAAATCTAGCTCAGTATGGTTGAAAGCCGAGGCAGAGAAAGGAAAGGACAGATTTGGGAAAGCAAGTAAGTTGGCCCCGCGAGCTCAAGGGCCTTACCGCATAGTAAAGAGAATAGGAACACTGGTGTATCAGTTGGATCTCCCTTCGGATAAGGGGATGCACAACGTTTCTCATGTTTCTATGCTTAGGAAATTTGTCCGTCGCCCAGATGAACCGCCACCGGAACAGTTACCCGATCCACAGACCGAGCTTAGACCTTTTTCCCCGGAACCTTTAAGGATCGGTGAGACACGATCCAGATTTCTCAAAGGGCGAGAAATCTTACAGATTAAGGTTATCAGGAGAAAGAACCATCGAGATGCGATTTCGTGGGAAGATGAGGCAAGATTTAGAAAATCTTGTCCAGAAATGTTACCGAACCTCAACCCGAGGAAGTCGGACCTTCAAGTAGATAAGAATTCGGGACGAATTCTAAATAAGGAGGGGAGAATATAATGACCCGTACGTGGCCTAGGCCGATGGCCGGCCCAAGATCGCAGGACGGTCGGACCCAAAAAGGAACATTTTGCCAGAAGGACCGTGTGCGACTCGGATCGATACCGAACTAGGTCACGCGCCGAGACCGCACTATTCGGGCGCCGTTCGGCCCGCGGATCGAACTGTCAGTATGTCGGCAGCGAGTGGGCGTAACCTTTGACTTCCGATGCCACGTGTCGCGCATAGAGAGGCCTTGCATGTGCATGTGCCACGTGTCGACCCGTGTGCGATTTTCGTTGCATGTGATCCACAAGGACCGTGCGTCACCACGAGTGGATTGGCTTGCCCGTGCCTATATAAGGAGGACCCTTGTACTTCCTTGTTGACCCTTAGAGACCCATACGTACTAAAAGCTTACTGATCACGTTCAGATCACGATCCGCGACCCGTTGGCAACGATCCGGTCCGTGCCTTTGGCGAGCCGGGAAGTCCATTCTAGCGATCTTAAGAGTTCCAGAGAAGGTTGGTATCGTTAATCTAGTTAAATTTTCTTAAGCTTGATTCCTTAAGTTTCCTTGGAAATCCCTAAGTATTGCCTTAGTAAACCTTTGGTTCGTTTTGTATGGAAATCAAGACCGAATCTAAGGCGAATCCGAGAGAAGAGACTTGAGCTGACTCGCATACTTCTTCTTAGAGGTGAGTCTTAGTGATTTTCATCGTGTGTTAGATGAGTAAAACACAAGAGTTTGATTACTATTAAGTTTATAGCCGTAGAGGTTCAGAACAAAGAATTCACTAGAAATGCTAAGGATCTTAACTAATGAAAATGGTAAAGATTGAGCTAAGTGATTAAATGATATTGAATGTTTGCTTGATTTATTATGCTATGCAAATTGAGGTTCATGTAGCTCATTAGTAGTTTTGCTAAGCGTTGAACATGAATCCATGAATGGATAATTATAAGTTTATATGCATGGTTAAATGGTATAAAACTTAGTAAGTACGCGGTAGGTCGTTCCCGTATCCCGTGACTTGGCTAATTTACTCGTTGGGTATTAGTTTATACTCACGATGACATGGAGAGACGGGATTGCAGCCTAGGGCCATGTTTTGCATAAGCGATCGATGCAAGTTGTTAAAGGATCATAAGTCCTTAGCCTTTGTGGAGAGGGACCGGGTGATGCCTTGACGTATACGTGACGGGAATGGACAACGCGTTAGGATTTATTGATTAAGAACGTTAAATGCATAAACCGGCCATGTCTATTTATACATCGCATTGCTTGTTGCCTGATGTTGGAGTTTGGGATGGGTTATTATATGTTTAAAATCGTTTAGGGGAAACCTAGACTCACTGAGCAACTAGTGCTTATGACTCAATCTGTTTTGCAGGTAACCGTAGTACAGTAGACCCTTGTTGCACTTGGAACATTAGGCGAATCAGTGGTAGCTTTTCCTTGCTTTTGTAAATGTATATGTTTATTATGTACATGACCGTTTTGAGTGCTAGACTCAGGATCAAGTATAACTTTGTAATCGTTTTGAAAGACTAAGTATAAATAAATAAAAAAAAGGTTTTAAAATAACATGGGTTTCATATGATGCTTAGTCTTGTCCGGACGATCTAACTATCGGGTAAGACTCGGGTTGGCAAGTTTTGAGTCGTATTCGATAGGGACGATGCTTGAATGTTCAGTCTAGGGATTGAGGATCCGTTCCTTGAACCTCTGATCGGGCGTTTAAGTGTTCCTCAGTACTGTTCCGGTCTAGATCCTGGATTGGGGCGTTACACCCTGCCTCTACCAGAACCATCACCGCTGTTACTTCCTCTACCAGAACCACCGCGGTTAAAACCTCCTCTGTTGTAACCTCCTCTGTTATAGCTTCCTCTGTTTCCTCCTAGAAAATTTCTGAAAGCTCCACCTCTTGAGCTTCCGTAACCTCTTGAAAACATAAGTTTTCCTTGGTCCTCACTTCGGGCTTCTTCTCCCACATGTTCTTCATACGCCTTTAGCCTCCCAACTATATCTTCAAATCCTGTTGTATTCAGATCCAGGACTTGGTCAAGGGATGCTACGATATGAGTGAACTTTTCTCTTGGGAACCCTTTCAAGAACTTCTTCACCAACTTTGATTCTTTGATGGTTTCTCCCAAAGAAGTTGATTGACTTGCTAGGCCTGAGATCTTGCCCGCAAAATCATCAACCGAGTCGGTGCTGTTCATCGTTAACTTGTAGAGTTCCGTCATTAAGGTTTGTAGTCGCGCTTCTCTAACACGGTCTGCTCCAAGATGACGCGCTTTGATAGTCTCCCACACGTTCTTTGAAGATGTTTGTTCTCCGATCTGCAAAATTAACGTCTCGGGGATTGACTGAAACAATAGTGATGTCGCCACATTGTTCTTCTTCACATCGGTGGAACCTGGATCTATTGTTTCTCAAACTTCGCAAACTCGCAACGTGATCTTCATATGCATTGCCCAAACTGTGTAGTTTGTTGATGTGAGCATGGGACAATGAATAGATGTTGCGTCAATGTCTTTTGGTCGCTGCTGTTGTTGGGGTTGTGGATTGTCTTCACCGGCCATGCTTGCTTACAATAATCACTTAACACCATTCTTGATCGAGTCTTCGACTTAAGGCTCGCACCGGTCTTGATCCGGGTCTTCGACTTAAGACACCGCTCTGATACCAATTCAAATGAAAAGGCTTATGAACTTAGAAAAATATAAAGAACAATTTTTCTTTATTAGATTTAGAAACTCTCTCAAAACTAAATCTTTCTTCTTTCTAATTTATGGTGAAGTGATATGGAACAACTCTCCATTAGCACTTGTTTATATAGAACTAAGAAACTTGTTCTCCAAGCTTCGTAAACTTGTTCTCCAAGCCTCGATAGCTTCCTCTCCAAGTCTCGTAACTTCCTCTCCAAGTCTCTCGGTGGCTTGCTCTCCAAGCTTTGGAATTATCCAACAAAATGGACTTTAATTTAGTGCTGTAATATCAATTGCCAAAAGCTATATATATCGACTGTTTGTAAGTATAATCTTTTAGCTTAGTGTTTGTATTCAACTGAGACAGCATAATTATGTTATACACCCTCCGTTTCATTATATAAGATTTTTAAGAAAAATATTTTTGTTTCATTTTATAAGATGTTTTACTAGTTTCTATGCAGATTTTAATGTGATTTGATATTTTTGTCTTTTTAAATTCCGTAGTCTTATATATGATTGGTTGAGTTATATTTTTAGTTAATTATTAAATGAGATTTTGTTTGTATTTATTATTTTCTTAATTCTCGTGAAATAAATAAAAAAAATCTTATATAATGAAACGGAGGAAGTAATCAAATTATAACAAAATGATAGTAATCGTCACTTAAAGCTAGTATATCTCAATTTGATAAAAATATTCCCTAAGTAAAGAAAAGGAAGAGAAAATCCAAGTAAGATATGAACATTAATGAGCATATGCAACTCACTGAGCTAAGAATACACACAACAGTCCAAATTATCTAGTTATTCTCAAAATTTCTCGATATGTACAAAAAGAAAATGGTTACATAACATGTTAATTAGGCTTTAGCGAGTAATGATCCAAGTGTATTAATGGTTGCAGATTTTGTTAGTAATTAATCAGTTTTTAAATATCCTTAACATGGGTTTCAGAGCCACATGGCCTCTCCCAATTGGATATTTAAGTGCAGACAAAATAAAGTAAAATGGTTAAGTCCGATGTCTATCCACCCGCCCGGATCGGGTCGGGTGTCAGCGGGATCCACGGGGGATGGGAAGGATCACGCCCACACGTCCTGGTTTCAGATTCAAACTACATCTCTCTCTTCTTCCCATGCGGTCAAACATAAACATTATACATTCTCTCTCTCTTCGTAATTAGCATTATACGATACGAATTCGTATTGCATATTCGGTGCAATACTATGAGTTAATACATCTTATACATAATTTATACTCCCAAGATGTTTTAGCAAAAATCGCTAATATTAAGAAAATATTTTTATTCTAAAAATTAGCATTTAAAATATATATTAAAAACAGTTTAACCAATTATAAAAAAGACTGCAAAATACTATTGGTCACACACTATTCAATAAAGTTAAAAGTACCTAGAATTGTCAAAACAACTTACATTACGAAACAAAACAAAAACCCCAAAACAACTTATATTATGAAACGGAGAGAGTAATTACATATATAATCGAGATTTGATTTCTTTTTTTAAAGAAAATAATAGGTTTTCTTTTTTTGTTATGATTATTGTTTTCTTATAAACCGTGGAAATCTCAAAATTTTGGTTAATAATTTTTTCGGTATCCGAAATCAGTTTTTAGATATTCCGATTTAAAAAAACTTTCCATCTCAAAAAGAGCTTGAATTAATCCACATTACCAAAAAAAAAAATATATATATGCTACTACTAGACCACCACCACACATTGATGGACTTCTTTTGTTTCAGTTTAGAAATGTTTCAGCTAATTTTGAATATGATGAGGCTCTTTAGCAAGTAAAGTTTACGCAAATCCACTAGATATTAAGCACTAGAAACGAAATTCAAGTTATCGAATGATTCACACAAAGTATTTACTATATACTAGTATAAACGAAATTAGAAAATGGTTAATTTTACTCTTCGCGGAGTACAATATAGGTTACATACGTTCATGAACGTACATTGTAATAAAATATGTATTACATTATCGACCAAGGTACACACTATCTATGTGCTCAATTGAATTTGCACATATTGACGTGTATATAATTTTCTATAGATATGAATACTATATAGTTCATAGTTGTATATACACCAGGGTTTTTCTCAAGGTTGTTCCCCAATCATCATCTCTATAATTCCTTGTTTCTATCATATTGGTTGAGTATTGTTTTATATATACTGCATATAAAATGGAATCAGGAAGAAACAAAAGCAAAGGACCTTTTGGTAGACATTAGTATGAAATTTGTTAGGGATGTGTATAGTATATTTATTTATGTATACATAATTTATTGTGTGGACGCCGAATTATTAAAAAATAACCGGACACAATTAATGTATCACATAAAAACAGTGAAAGCTACTCCAGATATTAAAAAAAAAGAAAAAGATATCACAATTTATAATGATGGTCTAAGGGCATCTTTATTGCAGATCCTTTGGGATCTAAAGTGTTTATAAAATTATTAAAATTTGAGTAAAAAAAAGAAAGAAAGTGTTTTTGTGGGGTATATTGAAATATAAAATTTGAGTAAAATGAAGAAAGAGAGTGTGTTTAAATATAAAATTAATAAAAGTTGAGTAAAAGGGGGAGAGAAGGATCTAATATTGGATCTTTTGGAGAGTGTGTTTAAAAGTAAAAGAGTGTGTTTAAATATAAAATTAATAAAAGTTGAATAAAAGGATGAAAGAAAAGGTATAAAGTTGAGTAAAAGGAAGAGAGAGTGTATGTTTTAATAATTTTAAAATCACATTAGACCTCAAGGGATTTGCAATAAAGATGCCCTAACTGTCCAACGTTTAACAAGCGCTAAACTTATCCAAACATTAATTTAGTAGTGTCCGGTTATGAAATTACAATTGAATATTATGTAAAACAACCTTTATCCACTTCATTAAGCATAGTAGAATCGTAACCGAATCCAGAGCTGTCTTGATAGAGTATGCAACAGCGATTCCAAATTGTATTTTGTGTTTGTATATAGGATTGAGATGCTGTCTGATCACAACATCAATTAATTTTAAGTCATACATATCCATGGTTCTTTTTTTGTTTGGTCAACATGGATATTTTGGTTTAATGCGCGAGAATTAAGAAACATAAATTAAAAATTAAAAATATTAAATAATAAGTTAAAATATATTGTAACTAATTATATAAAAGATTACAGGATTTAAGAGTCAAAAACATCAAATTCTACCTAAAAACAAGTAAAACATTTCATAAAATAAAACAAGTAAAAATTTCGCAAAACAACTAATATAATGGAGCGGAGGGAATACATAACTCTAGCGACGATTTTTTTTTTTTGTTTCACGAATAATTTTGAATTTAAAGAAAATGTAATATATCATAAACTTTTAGTATTTGAAAGTAAAACTGTTAAGTCAACCATATGATTATTTACCTAACAACGAAACAAAAAATCAAGACTGGTTATCTTAATTAATAACAAAATAAAATGTAATTGGAAATTCGTAAGATTGGTAATCAGTGTATTATGTATATTCCTTTTCTATGTTTATGCGCGGAGAAAAACATGTGTGCATTTATCTATAATTATAATCGAAAACAAGAAAGTAACGAGAAGTGGCACTGTCAAACACTTTTTGACCTGTCTTGTCGAAAGAATGTTACTTTGTTGGGCTGAACAAGAACTGAAGTTACATTTTTGGAAAATTTGACAATTTCGACATATTTAAGGTAACTATTTGACTGGTGAAATTAACTCGTTTTTTCTTGTTTGTTTGTAAAAATCAGTCGTTGGTAACCTAAAAATATTCCTCATCGTCACGTGAAAGCAACTCTTTCGATCGTTCAGGCATATCCTGATGAAAGAGTCGCATTAAATGAAAACCTTCACGCGTGTCAGTTAGTGCACGTGCGAGTGTGAGCTGGTTCGAGCTGGCTTGTTCATCTTCTTACGTGACCGACGGAGACAAACATCCAACGGCGTCTGACGCGACTGTCATCTTCTCTTTCATTCCACTTACTGTCTCTTTAGCATTTCCGAATCCTTTTGCGATTTACGAGCTTTGAATCTTGCCTCATCGACCCAACATTCATAATGTAATCACTTCCAACAACATTTCAATAGTATTATAATACTACTAGTAACACTACAAGAAGACATGCGATATTCCGACAGAATTTTTTTTCCGTCGGCACATTTTGACAGAATTCCGACGACCTGCCGACCAAAATGAATCCGTCGAAATTCCGTCGGAAAAAATTAACGGAATTCCGACGGCAATCCATACAGTCGGCATTCCTTCGGAAATCACCGACGGAAGACAGACGGCTACGATCTGTCGTTATATTCCGACGGATTACCGACGAAATTCAGACTTTCGGATGTCGGCAAAGTTTGATCGGTCACGGTGTACGGACGTATTTCCGACGGCCTAAATCCTTCGGAATTAGTGACGGTATTCCGATGGAATTCCGACAGTTTCCGATGTCGGCAAAGTTTGAGTGGTTGCCATATCATCTGCGGTGGACGATGGGATTGGTGGGGTGTTATGTCGGAGGTATTGACGGAATTCCGACGGATTCCCGACGGAAATCCGTTCTACATAAGTTTGCAGAATTCTTCATTCCATCATAATAAAATATCGAGAAACAAAAAAAAATTATAAAGATGAGTTCATATTTTTGGGCATGGATGGACGAGCCAATGATGGATGTGGGCTCGGACTTATTAAGGAACGAGTACGCTCAAGGTATATGCGAGTTCATGAATTTACCCAGTAATGTTGATGCAGCCAAAAAAGGTCAGGATATCAAATGTCCTTGTTCTAATTGCTGTAATAGAATTAGTGTTACGGTTCATAATGTTTGGACTCACTTATATAAATATGGTTTTAGGCCGGGATATAAGGTTTGGTTTTTACATGGAGAAAGCAATTATGAATATGGTAGTACTAGTAATAATGTACCTTATTTCGGGGATAGCGTAGGAGAACGTACAACGGAAGTAGATGTTGGTGTAGGTACGGTTCAGATGGTTAATGATGCGTACAGAGAAAATTTGCAGTCGGGTGTTTATGAGGGATATAGGGTAGAAGAACCTAATTTAGAATCTCGATGGTATTTTGATATGGTAGATGCATCGAACCAACCACTATACAGCGGTTGTAGGAAAGGTCATTCACCGTTATCGTCTGCTACTAGGATGATGAACATAAATATTGATCACAATTTGTCTAAAGAATGTGTTGATGCATTCGCCGAGTTCGTGAAAGATCTTTTGCCAGAAGATAACCTGGCCCCCGGATCATACTACGAGGTCCAAAAACTTGTTGCCGGTCTTGGTTTGCCCTACCAGGTTATAGATGTGTGCATCGACAACTGTATGATATACCGGAGAGAAGACGAGAACCGAAATAAATGTAAATTTTGCCGCAAACCACGGTTCCAGGACACAAGTGGGAGGGTGAAGATTCCATTCAAACGGATGTGGTATTTACCCTTAACAGAGAGGTTGAAGAGGCTGTACAAATCAGACCGCACAGCTAAGGCTATGAGATGGCATGCAGAGCATAGTCAAGATGGAGATATCACACATCCTTCTGACACAGAAGCGTGGAGACACTTCCAATCCGTATATCCAGATTTTGCATATGAACGACGGAATGTATACCTCGGCTTGTCCACCGATGGTTTCAACCTATTTGGAGATCATAGAAGAAAATATTCATTGTGGCTGGTCATCGTAACACCTTACAATTTGCCTCCTTCTATGTGCATGCGGCGAGAGTTTCTGTTTCTCTCAATTCTAGTTCCCAGGCCAGATCATCCAAGACGGTCACTCGATGTATTCCTCCAACAATTGATCTGTGAGTTGCAGATGTTGTGGGAGTATGGTGTTGAGGCATTTGATGTTTCAATCCACCAGCATTTCAACATGCGTGCGGTTCTTATGTGGACCATAAGCGATTTTCCCGCATACGGTATGTTATCTGGATGGACAACGCATGGAAGAATTGCATGTCCTTATTGCCAAGATAATACTTCAGCATTCCAATTGCAGCACGGAAGGAAGACTTCATGGTTTGATTGCCATAGGTGTTTTTTACCGGCAAATCAACCATATCGTCGTTCTAGAAGACATTTCAGGAAGAATGTACAGGTGTTACATGGTCCACCTCCTGAGATAGATGGTCGCAGCATATTGGAACAGTTACGAGATTTTGGTGTAGAGCAAACTCTTGAATGTGGGGGTAATGGCCATCACCCCGTCGACGATTGTGGGGAATATCACAATTGGCACAAGAAGAGTATTTTTTGAGATTTGCCTTACTGGTATGACCATCTCCTGCGGCATAATCTAGATGTCATGCATGTTGAAAAGAATTTCTTTGACAACATCATGAATACCATCTTAAACGTTCCAGGAAAGACGAAAGACAACTGGAAGTCTAGATTGGACTTGCCATTGATTTGTTCGAGGCCATCTCTTCATGTTTCTAATGGTAGATTGCCGATGCATGTGTACCGGTTAGACGCTAGGCAGAAAGAATCCAATATCCCTGTTCTCCTTTGTAATCTTGAGAAGATATTTCCACCGTCTTTTTTTGACGTTATGGAACATCTTCCTATTCACCTCCCACGAGAAGCAGCCTTAGGAGGCCCTGTTCAATACCGATGGATGTATCCGTTCGAGCGTTACATGTTCCACCTGAAGAAAAATGTTAAAAATTTGAGCAAGGTTTAGGGATCTATTATCGCACAAAGCCTAAACGAGGAAGTCTCACACTTTGCCGAATATCTTTCCATCGCAAGTTCGTACTAAGGCGAGATGTCCTGCCCGACATGATGATAGAGGTGAGCAAGCAGCCTATGCCGTGGTTGTTCCTGAGTTGTTTGCCCAAGTTGATCGAGCATGTAGAAAAGGAAAGAAACGCAAGCTATCACCACAAGAGGTCACATATTTGCATACGTATATCCTCAGAAACCGTGACAAAATTTTAGAGTACGAAAGGTATATCAGTTATTATATTAAATTTATGGAATTATTTGCCTTCATCTACTAACGACTGTTCTGTTACAGGATCTACATGTCTCTCGCACGTGATTACCATTCTGATAAGACATATGCTGAACTTGCTGTCTTGAAAGATGAAGAATTTCTGGGGTAATTGAAATGTTATGTAAGTTTAATATACTTACTTACTCTTACTTTTCCAGGTTTTCACGTTCATATGTTACTGATATCTTACTTATATCATTTTTTAGGTTTCCAAAAGTTTAGCAAGTGGTCAATCACTCCCGACATGGTTAGTGGAGTTTGTTCAGGGTTTACGCAGCACCGCAACTTCATATCCCAACTTTTGCACTAGGGGATATTCGTTCAGGATCCGAAAGGAAGGACGTCAAAGGTCAACTTCGGACTATGGTATTTCACCGCAGTCAGGTGATACCATGTAATATGGGATTTTAAACGAAATCTTGGAAATCCACTATCCAGGAATGTTGGACTTGAGGTACATTGTGTTTATGTGTGATTGGCATGATCCATCCAATGGTCGAGGGGTTCGAGACCCTCTTGGTGTTATTTCCATAAATTCAAGCCGGAAGCTACAGTATTATGATCCATTTATCCTTGCGTCTCAAGCAGACCAGGTATCAATACACTAATATGTTTAGCTACGTACTCATAGTTAATGTTTCTTGTTCATGTATATTAATAATATCCACTAATTATTAATAGGTTTGCTACATTCCATATCCTCGAGTTGCCTACCGTACAGATCCGTGGATCACAGTAAATCCAATAAACCCGAGAGGAAAAATCTATGAAGTTCCAGAACATGATGCTCTACAACCATCGAGAAGTGTACAAATGTCACCTGTTGAGGAGATGGATAACATTGACCTTGTCGTTGATGTCACATATGTCGCGGATGATCTAGTGCATTCGGACGAAGAGGAAACACGTGAAGAATTTGACAACAATTCAGACTTCATCCCTAGTGAAGGTTCCTCCGGAGATTCAGAATAATAATTTGTGAATAAATGTTTGCTTATTCATGTTGTTCTCTCACATTTGCATGTGTGTTCCCTATAATATTTTTCATTTAATTAACAAAACCGATTGTGGAAGACAATCTGAGTATTACAACAAACAAATAAAAAACATATAAACGAAGCTTAATCATTTCATTTGTGGACAAATCTTGTATATCATATTATTTAATACTATATATATAGTCATGTTCGCTGACTAATTAACGATAAATATTGGTATTGCAACTCTAATAAAATATTACATTTAATGAAACATAAAATTTAAAACACATTCTTAAGCAGATACATTAGAGACTTGCAAATTTTTAACACACAACGGTTATGGTACAAGTACATAATAAACTCCTCATTTTACAATCATATGTCGGTTTCCACTCTGAACTTACCATTTGTTAGAACCATTTAGTGATGTTCTTTCCCTTTTTTTTCTTTTGTGGAGAATCTACAAATCCGTTGCACAATTCGCTTTTGATTGCATCAACATCTACATTTATGTTTGGCTAGTCTGGGCTTTGGACGAATTCGAAATCATAGTAATGATCATTTGGTGGAGAATCTATAAATCCGTCGCACTATTCACTTTTGGTTGCATCAACATCTAAATTAGTTTGGCTTCTGGGCTTTGGGCGAATTCATGACCATAGTATTGATCCTTACATACGTTTGAAGTACTTGCACCGTAAGTATCTGACTTTTCCATCAATTGACATGGTTGTTCGGCGTCGATAACCCGGTTATGATCAGGACATTGTGGTTATCTATCGTAAATGTGGTGGATGTTTGGCGAGCACTGATTGTCAGGCATTATTGTTGATGTGGAATCTTCTTTATGGATTGGTGAGCACGTATCAAATTCCCACGAGTAAGTGAGAATCTCTTGAGTGAATTCGTCGCAATGAGATTCGGTTTCCCACGAGTATTTTGGAATATAAAAAAAATTAGCCTCCGATGTTGTTTTTACGTCTTCATTAGGAGAGCTAGAAGACATTTTTGTGTCAATGAGAGGTGTAGAAGATATACACTCCATCAAGTATATTTATAGTAGAAGTTATATGTATAAACCGTCGGTATTCCGTCTGTATTACCGACGGAACAACGACGGAATTCAGACTACACGATGTCGGCAAAGTTTGATTGGTCAGCTGTACTGACGGATTTCCGACGGATCTATGTCGTCAGAATTATGTAACAGATTTCCAACGGAATTCCGACGATTTCCGATGTCGGCAAAGTTTGAGTGGTTAATAGATCAAGTGCAGTGGCCGATGGGATTGGTGGGGTGTTATGTCGGAGTGGTTTGACGGTTTTCCGATGGAAATCCGACGGATATCCGTTCTACATAAGTTTTCACATTTTCTCATTCCTTCATAAAAAAATTTCAACACAAAATCATAACACAAAAAAATTCAATTGCGTAATGGCAAACAGAGATCTATGAAATTACTATATGCAAAATCGAGCCCCGGGTCAAAACCCTCCAAACACAACTCTTGTTGCTTCAGCCCTCCTTACGATAACTTAAATGTCATAGATGCTCAACCGACAATTTCACTCCACCCACCTCAACGATCCCTGAACCAAACGCCCGAAATACCGTGGCCTGGCCAAGTCGTAAGGCGAGAAATTTTTCGCAAGAGGGCTCATGATGCAAGGGTGGTGCGAGGTGAAAGCTCTCAAACTCGCCCAACACAAGATTTTATTTGTGAGGTCATTAACGAGGCACCACAAGCCGACCAAGATTTTAGTAGTCCTCGGTGGACTTCTACTATCGATTACATAATCCGTGAAGGTATATATATATATAATTACCGTTTTTACTTTTACAATATATTGTTATATAATGATTGTAGCTGACAAATACAAAATCTATCATTCGTAAATGTAGGTTCTTATCGCAATAGGACCACACCATTCTGGACCCAGGTTGCAGAAATTCAATCCCCGCGTTCACAATTTGTGAAAATAAAAAAGGTTTACGTTTCCGTCCAATTTTATTAACATTTAGAGAAACAATTTATCTGACAAGTATATTCTATTTAATTATCAGATTGTCGCTATGCTCTTTAGTTTGACCCTCAATGACCAGGGAGATCTGCTTGTAACCTTAAAAGATCCGTCGGGAATAATCGAGGGAACCATGCACCATAAACGAGTACAGACTCACGACTGCTGTAGGTGCGGTGGTCATCCTGAAGAATGTTACCGTTTGCCGTTTTGATAGGAACCCAAAGTACCTAAACATCACAGAGCGGAACATTGTTAAGGTACATACACCATACGTTTATAAATATTTTTGGGAATGGTTAACTAAATTCAGTTTGCAAACAGATAATCGGTGCTAATACGATGATTGTTGAATACCAGCCAACGGAAGTATGCACCATCGAAGAGGAAGATGAAGGAACTACTGGGTACGAATATAAAACAGTTCCAGACTCCGATGAAGGATAAATATCTAACTCGTCCATGATTAAGAATTATTTTATGGTTACGGCTTTATGTTGCTTTTATGTTAAATAATTTCCTACTATCTATTGTACGAGTTTATCCGCATAATGTTGGTAGGTGTAATATTTACTATTTTGGTATTCAAATTTATATTGTATGTGTAATGTAAGATGTGTGAAAACCAAGGCAACATAGATAGAACTTGTGGAATTCACGGGTTTGGCACTTCGATTGGCAGAACGATTAAAGCCAATTTTCATATGGTTATTTTTTGTATGTAGTGAAAAGTTACCAAATCAAAATTGCCTTCAATCGTTCTGCCAATCAAAGAGCCAAGCCCGTGAAGCTCACAAGCTCTATCTATGTTGTCTTCCTTTTAATAAATCTCTAACTCGTTCACATTGTCGACGGAATTTTATTTCAAGTATTTGTTACCGCTGGAAAAATTAAATATATGTAATAAAAATAAACACCCGTCGGAAATCAGTCTTAATTTCCGACGGTGTTCCTCCGGGAGTTTTTTTTATTAAAATAATTTACTTCGGCGTAAAACCTTAAAAATATGTGATGAAAATCAACATCCGTCGGAATTCCATCGGAAATTAAGATGGAATTCCGACGGATGTTGATTTTTATTATAAAATTTATGAAACAAACAATTTATTTAGGCGAAAAATAAATAAAATACGGAATCCGTTGGAAATCTGTCTTAAATTTGAGACGGAATTCCGACGGCTTACGGATTTTATTTATTTTCTTTTATTAATTTTGAAAACAATAAATATAAATTCGTAGGCCGTCAGAAATCCGTCACAAATTTAAAACAGATTTTCGACGGATTAACCTAATACCGCCGAAAAACTTTGGTTTTGATGACAAAGCGGGAGATTCCTTTTCCGTCGGAATTCCGTCGGAATCCCGCACCGTGTTCCGTCGGAATCTCGTCGAACCACTGTTATAAATTCCATAACTCTTTCTCTTCCCCGACACTTATCAAAACCGAAACAAAATTCCGACCCATCGCCGAATTTCGCATCCCTACCGCCGGAATCGTCTTATTTGTCCTCTCCACCGCCGGAAATCACCTCTCCACCGCCGGAATCGCCGGATTTCTTCTCCCCACCGCCGGATTTCTTTTCTCCACCATCGGAAACGCCGTTCGGTCGCCGGAGTCGCCGCTCAGTCGCCGAAATTCGCCTCTCAGTCACCGGAATCGCCGAGCCACCGTCCAAATCCGTCGCCACTCCCCAAATCAATGTAAGTTTTGTTTGTGTTCTTATGAAAATTTGTGGATTTTTAGAAATTGTTCTTGTGAATTTGTGGATTTTTAGAAATTGAATATGAGAATTGTAGAAATTTAGAAATTTAAGAGTTTAGGGATTTATAAATTTAGGGATTTAGAGATATTAGAATATTGGAAATTAGGGATTTAGGGATTTAGGGAATAATGGATTTATAAATTTTTATAATTATAATTTTATAAATTTATAAAGTAAGGGAATTATATATGTTTTGTTTTTAGGAATTAAAACGATTATTATAGAATTTTTAATGAAATTGTGAAACATTTTTAAAAATTTTATAACAATTTTTGGCGAATTTTGAATAATAATATTATAGTTATTATAAGAAAACTTCATGAATTTGCAGATTTAATAATTTTTGGGGATTTATTACAATTTACAAATTCTCGGAAATATTTTGTAAAAGATAACTATTTTGTAAATATATGTACTAGTTCGCACAAAGTTTAAAATACTATCTAACTATAATTTTAGAGATTTTGAGATTTAGGTATTTTGATAATTTTAGTAATTTACCAATTTAGGGATTTTTAGACAATTCTAATTTTATAAATATTTCCAATTTTAAGAATTTGATTTTCATATGTTTTTGTGATTTTTAGAGATTTTTTAAATTTTAATATAAATATCCTATATAGAATATTTTAAGAAAATCATTTAAAATCCTTAAAATTTAAAAATTTTATAACATTAATAAAACAATTTAAACCTTTAAAAATTTTTAAACTATTTAAAATTAATAAAATTTAAAACTTTAAATCCTTAAAATTTAAAAATTTACAAATTTATAACTTTAACAATTTAAACCTTTAAATCCTTTAAATTTATAAATTTAACAATTTAAACCTTTAAATCCTTCAAATTTAAAATTTATTAACATTAATAAAAAATTTCTAATTATAAATGTCAATTTCCCAACAAAACCTAATTCCTATAAATTCCAAATTCCATAAATCCCGAAATCTCAAAATCTTTGAATTTTGAAAATCGTAGGGACTATCCGCGATATCATCACTCTAGGACTTCCAGAACGGGAGGTCGGAGTGCGAGTCAGACGCATATCCCCGACAGTAATGTCGGATTTGAGACCCCACACATGTCTCAGCCCACGGGTACATCCGGCTCAGCTCCCACGGTCATGAGCATCGAGGAGTTTGTGTTGCAACCCGGACGTGATAGGTTGACTCGTCTAGATCTAGACACTCCACCTAACACAACCTGGTAAGTCTTATTTAAATATGTAGTGGATTAAATTAATTTATTAAAATATTTAACTAAATATTATAATAGATTCCAATACTCGGGAAACGGGATTACGAGTTCTATCAATGCAACTATCAATTGCTTGATAACTAAACCGTATCCCACATACAGTGATATGCCAGTGGAGGACCGGGACACTTGGTTCTGGCAATTTGCGGTATGATTTTATTTTCTAATTTTTAAATATATTTCTTATATAACTCACATTTTAATTACTAATGCGGGAATGTGGTTTTTTTCCAGCAAGAATTTACGTGGGGACCACCGCTCACTACGTTGGTACGTAAGAAATTCGACAAAAAGGCTGGGAGGAAGTACTCGTTGAAGATGAACGAGTGGAAGGAGTCGTGGTACAAATACGGGAAGGTGCCTCGAGTTTTGAAACAAAAAAAACATTATGGGCTGGACTTCTTGCACATTGGGAACAGGAGGAAACTCGGACGGCCTCGGAGAAAAACTCAAGTAACCGCAATAGCAACCGGAAGGGGAAGGGAAAGGCGACCCACAAGCTCGGAGCAACGAGCAAGGCGTCAGCTGCTGATAAAATGGTAAATTTTTAAATAGTTCATAATTTTTTTAATTCGCTAACGAAATTGTATATGTTAACAGTTTCACGAGACCGGTGTGTTTCCTTCGCATCTTGATTTGATCAAAGCTACGCACACCAACAAGAAGACCGGTGAAATTCAAGATCCGATTGCTCGTGAAATCGTGGAAAGCGTGGAGAGGCGGCAGGAGCAGTACCTCCAATCGCAACCGATCGAGGAAGGAACTCTGGCGCCCACTGAAGTTCCAGTCGAGAAGATCAACTAGTTCACCTACGAGGTTAGTAACTGTGTCACTTTAAAACAAATCTCAAATTAACTTTTAATACAACTAAGTTATAAGATTTAATTTCTTTTTTATCGTAGGTGACTCCCAAGACCAGAGGCCGTGTATACGGTCTCCCTGAAGATAGTTGCTCGTCTTCGTCGGTTCGATATGGCGGTGGTACCCGTTTGGTGGCAAAAAAACCGAGAGATGACCGAGCGGCTTAGGGCAGTGGAGGAAGCGAGAGAGAAAGATAAGGCGGAAGCCGACGACCGATTTCGAGCATTGGAACAGAAGATGAACGACTTCTTCAGTACCCGTAGGCCGGAATAGGCCTTTTGTAGTATTAAAATTTAATGTAAAACTTTAAAAAAATTTTAAAACAATTTAAATTTAATCAGTTTTTATTTTAAATTTATAATTTATTTTTTATTTATTTTAAATTATTTAATTATTATTAATTTTTTTAAAAAAATTACGCATTCCGTCGGTTCCTTTGTCCGTCGGAATTCTGTCAGTGCCTTTGTCCGTCGGTATTCCGTCGGATTTCCTGTTCGTCAGAAATCCGTCGGAAGCCGCCGGATGTCCGAAACCGTCGGAATTTCGTCGCCTATTGTGCTTCCGACGTTATATCGACCAAAGATTGACGGAATCCGGCTATCCGTTTTTCGTCGGAGTTCCGTCGCAACTGATCGACGGATTTTAATTTCCGACGAGATAGAAACGACGGACCAAAACTGTCGGAAATCCGTCGGAAACGGATCTATTCCGACGGAATTCTGACGGTTTTGGCCGTCAGAATACCGCTTGTTTTCTTGTAGTGTAACCTTGCTTTATGCTAAAAAAAGGGGCGGATTAGTTCATTTTTTTCGTGAATTTGTCTAATTGGCAAGTTCAAATATTTATAGGATTTCATAGTTTTGAACCTTTTGATCGATAACATTGCACAGTAACCGGTTAATTTTGTTTTCTTTTCTAATTGCTTCACAATTCTTATTTTCTTATGCAGTGTTATCGAGCAATGATGCCATCGAAATATATGACAACAATTTATACTAGTGAAATGCAAGGGAGATATATACTCCGATTAATAATGTGTAATTGTAGAATCATGAGAAATAGAAGAAATTGTGATTATTAAAAGAAAACCTAACTACATAGACATTATTCATACAAATCATATTTTTAGAAGGAAAAAGTGATGGATTGGCTAGCATATCGTTATTTCGTGGAGAGTAATTTGATTGATAATTAAATCGTGGAATCTTTCGGATTTGTGTTAACATAGAGACTATAAATGTTAATTTTTATTGAGTGAAATAAAACCATCAACTTCTCATAAACATATATAGTAGTATAACGCACAGTATATATATATATATAATTAAGTGGTTCTTTTCTCCTAGATTTCAAGGTGAAATATTTAAAACGTTTATCCAACCAAAATAACGCCTCTTCTTCACATTCTGAGCTCCTTTTTTTCCATTTCAACTCTTAACTATTTGTCACTAACTTTCATGCACCTTAATTAATCTTAACGTACATTTTAAGATTTTTGGTTACTACTAAAAAACAATTACTATATGTGAGGACAGAAAAAAAAACAATTATACTATTTCCTCTCTATGTATATGCAATGGAGACTATTCCTTAATGCTTATTCAAAATTTCTCTTATCAACGCAGGTAAAATTTATAGTCAATCATACCTAAGCACACAAACTTAATACTGCTTCCACAACATGTATATAACTTATTTTATTTATATTAGGGACGTTTGAAAGGAAAAAAATTATATGAGGTGTTTGACTTATTCTACCCACCTTATTGTCAGTTATTATATTTGTCTCCGTTGCTCTTTTATTTAAGTTTTAAATGTATGTATATACAGAACTTTTTATTCTTATCTACCGTTACATCGAGAAACATAATCTACAAAAAAAAAACCTCCTGAATGTTGGCTTAAAAAAATAAAACTCGTGATTTGATAAAATGTAATTAAAGACCGTGGCGTACATTAAGGCACCTACAAAATCATACATATATGCACCTGTTCCATCATCATTTTCATTTTAAAAACAAAATTATTTCAGATTTGAAAAGATTCGTGCGCTCCAATTTGTGTGTCCATTATAATGTTTCATATAATCCCACGCATCCATAGACTATCTAGTTATAAAACCTCATCCAATATTTTCACAATATATATTTGTTCTTTTTCATAAACCATTTACTATGATATACATAAGGGAAATTAACTAAAATAACACACACAAAAAGTTACAATCTAAAAACTAACGAATTTTTATCTTTTTCTCTCTATCTCTTCTTACCTCTCTACCTAATTTGTTAGTTTTCAAATTTTAATTTTTTTTAAGTGCTATCACACAAATTCACCCCCATTACGCACAAAAAAGGCTGGACCCTACAAAGTGACACAGTAGGTAGGCCCCACACACCGCCCATGCGGCACGCTGTCTCTAAACCAAAACTAAACCCATCTTCCATCTGAATACTCTCTTAACCTTTAACCTCTCAGACCTAACCCTAATTTCATCTCTCTCCTCTCTCTTTCCTATTTCTTCTTACAAGCTTCTTCTTCATGAATTACTAAACCCATCTCCTGTTCCATTTTTACATGTACATGAACTTTGTATACCTCCCTTCTTTCTGTCCTTCTCAAAATCTCTTCTTCTTTTTCTCCTCTTAATTAATTTGAGTTGAGCTATCGTATATCTTCAAGCTTTGATTTGAGCTTAAGAGAAGAAGAGATTAAACCTAATTAGGGTTTTTTTTTCAATTCCTTTACTTTTCGATCAAGAAAACTATGGATCAAGTCTCTCGTTCTCTTCCTCCACCTTTTCTCTCAAGAGATCTTCATCTTCACCCACATCACCAGTTTCAACAGCACCAGAATCATGGTCACGAAATGGACCAACACCGAATCGGCGGTCTAAAACGCGACCGAGACGCCGAAATCGATCCAAACGAGCACTCTTCAGCGGGGAAAGACCAAAACACCCCCGGCTCGGGCGGAGATAGCGGCGGAGGCGGTGGAGGGGGAGGAGGAGGAGATAATCATATCACAAGGAGGCCACGTGGCAGACCAGCAGGATCCAAGAACAAACCAAAACCACCAATCATCATAACTAGAGACAGTGCAAACGCTCTTAAATCTCATGTAATGGAAGTAGCTAACGGATGTGACGTCATGGAAAGCGTCACGGTCTTCGCTCGCCGTCGTCAACGTGGCGTATGCGTTTTGAGCGGTAACGGAGCCGTTACTAACGTTACATTAAGACAACCAGCTTCTATTCCTGGTGGTGGCTCCTCCGTCGTTAACTTACACGGACGTTTCGAGATTCTTTCTCTCTCGGGCTCTTTTCTTCCTCCACCGGCTCCATCGGCTGCTTCCGGTTTAACGATTTATTTAGCCGGTGGTCAAGGTCAAGTCGTTGGAGGAAGTGTGGTTGGTCCACTTATGGCTTCAGGACCAGTGGTGATTATGGCTGCTTCGTTTGGTAACGCTGCTTATGAGAGGTTGCCTTTAGAGGAAGATGATCAAGAAGAGCAGCAACAACCGGGTGGAGGGGTTGGTGGTAATAATAATAATAATATCGACGGAAACGCTAATCTTGGTGGTGGAACGCAAACGCAGCAGCAGTTGATGCAAGATCCGACGTCGTTTATACAAGGGTTACCTCCAAATCTTATGAATTCTGTTCAATTGCCAAGTGAAGCTTATTGGGGAGCTCCAAGACCATCTTTCTAAATCGTGGGAAAGAAAAAAGTTAGATACGCTTCTTTTTAAAAAAAAATTTAATCTCTTTTCTGTTAAATTTTAATTTTCTTTGTTTTCGAAAATGATAATTGTAGCCTTTAACGAATATTTCGTGGTACGTATGAATCGAAGAGAACCGTTTTGGTACTCATGGGATTAGATCGATCCTTTTTAGGTTTGAGAGAGGCTTTGTGTGTTGCGTTGACTAGGAGATTATAAATTGTTGATTTCGAGATTTTTATTTTATTTTTCATGTGTTTGGTGATAATTAGCTTTGCGTATATGTTGAATTATATAGTGCATAAGCTATGATTTTATTTGAATTGTTATAATTAAGCTCAACAAGTACACATGATAAATTTAATTATTTTCTTGTTGTTGTAAATGGTCAAATGTTTTTTTTTTCAGTGATCCGTTACAAGTTAATCAAAGACTAAACTCATTTTCCCAAATCACGTTGTTTTATGATTTTACAACGGTTATTTTTATCTAACTTAAACGGCTATATATATATATATATATATATATATATATATATATATTTATAATTTTATGTTAGCGAAGATACATAAAAAAAGGAGATGAAAAATGATTGTTCCGAGGTTGGTAAGAAGATGTTGAGGAGGCAAGAGGCATAATGACAAGAACAAGACTTGGGAACAAGGTGATTGCATTTGGCAGATACTACTTATTTACAAACTTACACAAAAACTCTTATAATATCCAAATATTAAAATCCAAATTAATTTTCATAATGTAAGAAATGTCATGTTAAGGTTACAAAAATAGAAAAGGGCGAGTAAGAATTAGATTCTAGGACTTGTAACAAAAAAAATGATGATTACATTGACTACCTCACTTGATCATTGCCTATATAGAGACATGTATATGATTGATATGTATTTTGTGTGGGTAGGGTTTTAAAATGTGAGTGAGAGACAAGAGAAAGCAATTAAGAGAATGAGAAGAAGAGCATTGGGTGATGCACCGACGCACGTGAGTTTCTGTGAGAAGAAAAGTTCCTTTACGAGGCGATGAGTGAGAGAGTGTTCCTTACTTCCAAAGCTACCTCCCTCCCACTTTGCCCATCATTCATTCCTCTTCCTCTCTTTCCCTTTCCCTTTTGCATTTACACCACACTTCACCCACTTTTTGTTATAATCTATGATCGATCCCTACCAAGTGTGTTGAACTAATGACTAGTTTTATGACCCTCAAAATGATGTGCATATTGAAAATGTATGCTGCATGAGTTTTAGAATTTAATAAGTAATCATCTAAAAAAAAAGAGAGTGTTGATAAAAGAGTTCAAAGATTGAAGATGCAAGTCTATAAGGAGTACTGTACCAGAAGATGTCTCTGTACCAGTTGGGGTAACGAGAGCTCAAGTAGCACAAAGGAGTTGTGCTTAACTAGTTTGGGCTTTAACCTAATTGAGGATTATCTGCCGACTGAAGTAAAGACAGAAGGAGGCAGAAAAGATTGAAAAAGCAAGTCTTGTACCAGTCACTGTACGAGAGTGGTACAAACGCAGTTGGAGCAAATACAACAGAGTTGGGCTTGAAGGACTTGGGTTGTGGCCTAGGTTTAGGTGTGTAGCCGTCATGAAGAGGAGCTGAGTGGCGGCCAAGGGATCTTCACGTGGAAAAAAAGATACGGGAAGATACTTGAGAGATTTAAGGAAGTTTGGAAAGATTTAGGAAGATACAAATCTTACCAAACTTGGGAATATTCCTATAGGTATATATCTTGAATCTAGGGTTAAAGGGTAGTTAGAAGTTCTAAGATCGGTTGTGATCTTTGAACTACGAGGCTAGGATTGATTGGATTAATAGGAAACGTGTAAGTACTCTTACTATATCAATCTAGTGAATGTTATGTGAAGAAAACCCTTGTGCATTGTGTTCCGGTTCTGTAGTAGTAACCGTACCAGTAGGCTTGTTTCCTATACTACTGCTTGTACCAACAGCTCTTGCACTTACACATATATGAGTTCCTAATCCGTTTTTCTACTGGAAATGAGACAAATGTTTTCCAAAGAAGAAATTTAGTAAAACTTTTTGATTAACCTAAAAAAAATGATTGAAAGAGTCGATTAAAATTTTGAAAATATAATTGTTAAGTTTCATGAAATTAGCTCAAAACTAATTCGCAGTGAATGATTTGACATAATAATCCATTTTAATGCAGGATTTCTAGGTAAAACAAATAATGCAAATATATGTTAAACGATTGAGAAACTTTGATATTACAATTTGTCCTAAGTTTTTGTTTTGGTTGATTTGGAGTTTTTTTAGTCTTTCTAATAAAAGAAGTATGATTTATGAAATTGTTAGTTTCCATTCCTTCTCACTTTATAAAGTGAAGATGAGTTAATTTTATTTATATAAACATGGAAAAAGAAACTATATATATATATAACTTTGTGCAAAAGATTTATCTTTCTGCCTCTTCATGCTTCATCCTTTTGGTTTTTGTTGCTTTGCGGCAAGCATACGATCAGTACCAATTAGTTAATGTGGGGATACCAATTAACTAATCGATCTGATCCAAATATGTCCAAAAATATTTTGGTTAATCCGTGATTCATATTTGGCTGGATTTTAGTAATCATTTCCAAAAACGAAATTATATACAAATAATCAATGTATATATTCTTATATTTATCTATTATCTTCCTCCAATTGTTGTTTTTGTTATGGGTTTATCTGAAAATTGAAGTGTCAATATTTTGTCGGCATTATGAGTGATTGGACATCGAATAGATTCTTTGACTTTCCAATTCAATGATTACACTATATAGAACCCAAAATAAATCGGATATAATCGAAGTGGGTCATCTACAATTCTACATGTGTTCATAAGTGATACATATATAAATATAAACATACATATAATACATTCATCGTTATGTACATCGATATGCACTTCGAATTCTTAATTATACCTGGCCACTATTGCTATCCAAAAATCTGGTCGGATTTAGTAGTGCTTATATAATTTGGATAGTAACCCGAATTGAATTACATTTGTTTTCGTATAAGTAAAACACTATGATTCGAGCTACTAGACTTTGAGATGGGCCTATGTTTCCGTTTAGTCATAATCTGCAACTTATTGGGCCTATAATGGGCTAATAAGCACGAGTTTTTACATGTATACTCGATATAATAACCATAAGGAGTAGATCATTATCAGATTATAGAACGTGTTGACATAAAAACACAATTGGTCAAATAAAATCAATTATATTACGAGCATATTGAGCAGTCACGATGGACCGTTGTCACCGTTCGAATACGAACGTGCCTTGCATGAATAAATTAAATAAACATCCTCGATTATTATTTACCCTAATATGAAAATCTTAAAAATCCAATGGAGCCCTTAATTATATTATTAATCTTCCAAAAGTCGTCGAGGAAGGCTGCTATAAAAATCAAAATCCTTAAAAAATGGGCAATTCTAATCCTTAAAAAAATCAAAATCAAAAATTTTGACCATAATCTAATCTTTGTGCGTGTGACGTGTCGATGACTCAATATTATCCACGTGGCAATATCTCAGTAGAGAGAGATAGAGAGACAAAAACCCTAGGACAGGCTTTGTATCATTAGCCGCTTCTTATCACCGTCACGGACTGATTTTGATTACTACGAGCTTTGTGACATTTTGAATCTGAAGTTCGTGGAATTGAGAATTGGGTTCCGTTTATAAATTTAGGGTTCTTGGTAAAGTTTTGATTTTTTTTCCCCAAAAGATGGCTGCTTTGAAAGGTTATGGCTTGTGTGCTATGGACTCTGCTTTACAATTCCCCTGTCCAATACGATTTCAGGGCTACAAGAGGTTCTTTCTATTACCTTGATTCAATACATTTGTATATTTAGCTAAATCCAAGCTTAGGTATGTTTAGTTTCTGGTATTGGCTTGGAATTGAAAGCTAGAAGTAGTTCAATGGCGATTCTATCATAAAGATGCCTAATTGCAATTTGATTGATGCTGATTTGGAATTTGAAATGGGTTTAGGATTCAAGTTAGTCATGTTTGTGCATATTGAGTTAAGCTAATTTGCTTTTATGTGTTCATAACACAGAAGAAGCTCGAAATGGGTTTCTCCGAAAGCCGCTGTTGTACCGAATTTCCATCTCCCAATGCGTAGCTTGGAAGTTAAAAACAGGTCTGTTCGATAATAAGCGTTTAGATGGACCGACGTTATTTCGTATATACTTTTGCAAGTTTAAATTGTACCTGGACTTGTTTTGTGATTTGGCAGGACGAACACGGACGATATCAAAGCTCTACGAGTGATTACAGCAATCAAAACACCGTACTTACCCGATGGAAGATTCGACCTTGAAGCTTACGATGATTTAGTCAACATTCAGATACAAAACGGTGCTGAAGGTGTAATTGTCGGCGGTACGACTGGTGAAGGACAGTTAATGAGTTGGGACGAACACATTATGCTTATAGGTCATACCGTTAATTGTTTTGGCGGAAGCATCAAAGTTATTGGAAACACGGGTAGTAATTCAACGCGAGAAGCGATTCACGCGACTGAACAAGGATTCGCAGTTGGAATGCACGCGGCTCTTCACATCAACCCGTATTACGGAAAAACATCGATTGATGGGATCATCGCGCATTTACAATCCGTTCTTCATATGGGACCGACGATTATATACAATGTTCCAGGTCGAACAGGGCAAGATATACCGCCTCGTGTGATTTTCAAACTTTCTCAGAGTCCTAATTTAGCCGGTGTGAAGGAATGCGTTGGGAATAAGCGTGTCGAAGAGTATACGGAGAAGGGGATTGTTGTATGGAGTGGGAATGATGATGAGTGTCATGATTCGAGATGGGATTATGGAGCGACCGGAGTTATATCGGTTACGAGTAATTTAGTACCGGGTTTGATGAGGAAATTGATGTTTGAAGGTAGGAATTCGGATTTGAACGCAAAGCTTTTACCTTTAATGGATTGGTTATTCCACGATCCAAATCCGATTGGAGTTAATACTGCTTTGGCTCAACTTGGAGTGTCGAGGCCGGTTTTTAGGTTACCGTATGTTCCATTGCCTCTTGCGAAGAGGCTTGAGTTTGTGAAAATGGTTAAGGAGATTGGACGAGAGCATTTTGTTGGTACGAAAGATGTTCAAGCTCTCGATGACGACGATTTTATCCTTATCGGTCGATATTAGCATATACTTTTTTCGAATTTTTGTGTTTCTTGTTTGGTTTTTAATGAAGAAGAGATAGTTCTATACTGTTGGTTTATGTAGCTGTTGAATAAATTGTTATGATCTGCTTTTACTCTGTTTTAAACTGTTTGTGTTTGCAAATGGAGACTCTGGGATAAAAACGGCAAGCGTGTTTGATTCTATTGTTTGAACGGCGTGCATTTTTGGTTCTGTTATTTGAAACAGCGACATGTTTAGATTCATAGTTCCAGACAGCATGGTGTTTATTTTCTTTTGTATGAAACGGCGCGCATGTTTGTTTTTATTGATTGAAACGGCATGGTTTGGCTATCTTTGAACGGTCACGGCATCACCATGTGAAAATCATTAGTTTTGTTGGATACACAAACTCTAGAATTTAAAGGCATGTTCAATGGTGATCATTTGAGGTCTAATATGGTGTTTTTATAATATAAAATTATTAAAATGGTTGTAAAATGAAGAAATAAAGTGTTTTTGTGGGGTATATTGAATATAAAATTAATAAAATTTGAGTAAAGAGAGTAGAGAGTGTCTAAAAGGAAGAGAGAGTCTAAAATTAGATATTTTGGAGAGTATTTTTAAAAAGAAGAGAAAGTGTTTAAATATAAAATTAATAAAAGTTGAGTAAAAAGATGAAAAAAAAGATATAAAATTGAGTAAAAGGAAGAGAGAATGTGTTTTTATAATTTTTTAAGTTTTAGACCCATCACTAAGACCCCAGAGGGTGAGCATTGAACATGTCCTAATATTACGGTGATTTTATAAGTCGCCCGAGGGTACCCACGTCACGTGATATGTTCGTGCCAGGCTGTGTAAAAAATTTCTCATCGGTTAAGATTGAAATATTTGTAAAAAATAGTAACCAAAAGAACGATCAATTATATGGTCTTGTTGAGTTTAGAGTAGTAGCAAATTAGCTAAAAAGGTAGATTAACATTGAACAAAAGAACTCAAGAACAATGATTACATTACAAGATGAAACTAACAAGAACATAAAATTAGATGTATACCCAAGTAATAACTAAACCCACTTAAAGATAATCAAGACTCTTAAAAATAACCAAATTTTTTTGTCGGTTATTTTCATAGAGCTCTTAGATTTTATTATTAACTTACTAAAGAAAGAAAGAAGAAGAATAATAATATGATGTTGGTGATTGTTTATGGAACAGAGGAGAGTTTTTTGGTTTGAAGAAGAGACAAGAGAGCTTTGTTTTCTTGGTGAAGAAGAAGAGCTTTCTTCTTAAGTTTCTCGTTTGCTCTTATGATTTTTTGATTCTCTATGTAAAGCTTTATGTTTTTCATCTCCATCTCTTTTTCTTCCCGCCACATCTTTCTCCTCCTATATAAAAAAAAAACAGAGCATTTAGTGAGTCAAAACGTAATTATTGATTATAGTTTCAGAGAGATGTATGGTGATGGAGATTAAGACCTTGAGAGACGAGGGATTCGGACATGGCTTTGTGTTTTGACGTACAAAACTATTCTTGTTGGTGTGTCTGAAAATGGTTCTGAAGAACTCAAACACATTTTTGTAGGTTAGAGAGAGAATAGTGAGAAGTGTTTGATTTAGTGGAGAGATATATAGAGGTGTTATATCGATGAAAGTTTGTTGTAATTTTGTATTTTTTTGCAATTTTTTTTTATTTGAGAGAGAGAGAGAGTGTGGTTTCTTTAGGGGGTAATAATGATGGCAAAAGAAGAATCATGATTACAAAGGGACAGGGAAAGATGTTTATGAGGGAGAAGATGAAGTTGAAATTTGGAAGATGAAGAAGAACATGTATAACAAAAAATAAAATAAAACAGTCACTATCTCTCTCTATAAATTGTTATTTTTATTTAAGTTTTTTGACTGATTGATTAGTTAAAAATGTGTACTATTTAGAAGAATTTAGGAGGTTTCTCTAAAAAGCTCAAGTCACCGTTAAGAGGTACTACACGCGACAAAACAAATCTATTCAATTTAGGTTTTTAACTTATAATAATTTTTTGTTTGTTTGTCAACCTAATTGCATGGTGATGTTGCCATGAGACTTAAATAATCTACGTGACAGTTAGTCAAATCTGCATAACATTTGGCTCTTGAGTCTTGATACATCAACAATTGTAGTTAACAAATTTACTTTAATTATATTTGACCTAACGATTACAATTAATCTTTTACTTGTAGCTCAAATTCGGAAACAAGGCTCGTCGACTCTATTCTCTTGCTCAACCAAATGAGTTCATACATCCCTTAAGTTTACCGTTACATATAATTTTAATTTTATACTTCTACTTCAATACCGTTACACATCTACAATAACCAATTATATGTTTTTTTTGGTCAAGCAATAGAGTAGGTTTTATATCGTCGATGTGACTAACCAATGCTTATTTTATTTAGATTTAACTTTAAATTTTGTTTAACAGAAGCATATGATTTATTCATTTGCTATTCTTTAAGAATTGTATTGAGTTTTATGAAGCGATTTGGCAGATTTATTTGACTGTCAAAAGGTCAAATCATGATTATTATGGGAGCCAAAGAAGTCAAAAAAGGTTAAGAGTACGTCAAAACCTCGATCTTCCTCACAAGTACAAGTGTTTCTCTTTTACTTAGCTTTTTTAATAATAAGTCTTTGTCTTTTTACATTTCTTTTCTTTGTGTTTTCTGTTTAATATGACTTTTATAAAAACCTAATCTCGGGTTTGCCCATTCTCACGATAGAAAAAATAAAAGATTACGTACCCGATCCTCCAAAGCATATAGAGTGTAAATCCAGAATTTTCAACACGTTGAAGTCCTATATAATGATGGTTAATCATTCCGTTAAATACACACAACAAGACTTAAGTTATAAAGTTTATTTATTTTAATTTACATACACCCATGACCCATGTGTTGTCCTTGTTTCCCATCCAATAGTTTCCTTTACGTGTTGGTTGTGGAATCTTATGATCCTTAACTAATAATCACTCGAATTACAAAGAAAAACTAATAAAATTAGTTTTTTTTTTCGTTTGATTAAATGTTTAAGTAATATGCATGCTTAAATGTATTATTATTAAAATTTGTACATGTATAGATAAATTGACACCACATATTAAGCAATATCATTGTGTATCTTTCGTAAATCTTTTAATACACATTATCGATTCAAAATTCTTCGTTGTCTTGCATTTCGGATATTAAGTCAACTCTCTAATAAGAGAGTGAAACTTTCACACTCCAACCCATTAATTAAAGGGGTGAAAATGTAATTAAATATTTGAAAAAATCTAATCCAAGTGACTTTAATTAGTATTGAAAATCTAAATTTAAAAAGTTTAATTTAATTTGATTTGGGGAAAAAGGGTAACAAGAGGGAATCATGGCTTGTGATGGGTCACGTGAGGAAGCAAGGTTGGATTTAAGGCTGGTTCTGAAACTTCGAAGGAAGAGTAAAAAGTGTGAAATAGATACTACCGGATCGGGCGCAGTGACTTTGATTGATACATATGTATAGTTTATATAATATTATCATACAAATATATTATGTGATAGTATTGGAAAAAGTCATGTAGCACTCGAGTAGAAGTAGAAGCAAAAGCCAAAGCACATTTAATTTGGAAAACGAAACCACCGATTTGGCTTCTTCTTCCCACAATCATCATACCCATTTGCCATAATAACCCCCATTCCCCACTCGACGACGATGGATTCATCATCATCATTATCATCATCATCATTTGCATAATGAATTTTGTGGGCTATTTTCTCTTCAATGCTCAAACCCAAATCCCACCTGCTTATATGCCCAATCCCCTTTCGTCTTCTTCCTTTAGCCCAATCAATACTCCCAACTAGAACATATTTAATTTCATGTGAACAAATTTATACATAAAGCTAAATTTTGTGACTATTGAATAAAAATATCAAGCTACTCATTGACAAAATAAATTAAAAATCTGCTCATTACATGTATTGATGATATATATGGAGAAAACAAATTGATGAGAGCAAGGACTAGGACCACTATAAAACTCTACTCATTTCTTGTATTGATATTATAATTGAAACCAAAATGCAAAGACAAACTAGTAAATAAGAGAAGGCTTCTAATGGAATTGGAGGATATAGTCAACAACGAAATGAAACCCTATCCACGCCTCTTTGAAAAGTGTTCAAAACTTGTTATAATGTTGTTGCTACATATGTATTCTATTATTATGTCAACTATTATTTATAGCCATCCTTTTGAGTTAAGACAAAAAAAATAGAGCTTCTCAATCAAAACCCAAGAGAAATTTACCACTAAAAAGCTAAAGGAGATAAGATCATAACATAGCAAGAAATATACATTGATGATTCTCCTCTCATTATCAAAAACCTCTTGTTTAATTTCAGATTATCCATTGATGATTCCTCTGACTTAAAACTCTTTTTCCGTTGTCTATTTTTAGCCCCATCTCTATCTAGCTTAGCCCTCTCCTTTCTCCTTCATTCTTTCTTTGTTATCATTGCATCAACATTATGGTAAGACTTTGTCCTGAAGTAGACATCCAAAACTTTTCAACTTTTTTTTATCGTTTACCTTCGCATTCCACGTAAATTACAACTCGCCCTGCCCTATTCTACACACCTTACTTCTAATGTATACGTAAACAGATCAAGGATATGGAAAGAGTTGGGACTTGGGAGTTGATGAATATGTTACCGAGAATAAGATTTTTGAGCAGAGAATGTTGCTAAGTAGCTTTATCGTCCTCGTCCATTGTATCCTCCTGTTTCTGCTGTTCCTCGTCAGCTTCAAGGCTTCCTTCTGAATCGGGATCCGAAAAGTGTGATCTGTTGTCATTATTCATATCAGAACCATCTGTGTCCGAGTCTGAGGCAGGACTGTGTTTTTCCTTCTCATGGTCATCATTTGTATCAGAACAACTTTCTGTCTCAGAGTCTGAACCATTACCGTGTTTTATTGTTCCCTGATCAATAATTTGCATTGTCTCGTCAGCATCATCCTCCGTTCTAGTGATTAGGACCTCAGGAACTGTCGGTTTAGTTTGACTTTCGTCTACCTGAGTAGCAGAATCATGTACTACGGTCACTTCCTTGATTTTTTGAGTTTGACTCTCTTCGTCTTCTCTAATTCTTTCGGTTTCGTTTTCTCCGTGAACAGACGGAGCTGTGCTATTAGCCCAACTCCCAGCAATTTCAGACGCTAGAAGATCCGACGTTCTGATAGTTCCTACTCCCTCTGTGTCTTGAGTATCCTTTCGATCGTTCCTTAACAAGAGAACAGCTTCATCATTCTGAACACTTTCATGTACCTGAGTTTCACCATCTATTTGCATCGTATCATCAGCTAAAATGATTGATTTCTTCAGATGATCATTTCTCTCGTAATCGTTTCCTGGACTTTGAGTTTCATTAACTTGCTCTGTTCCCAAAATGGGTGCTGTACCAACACCTTCTATATCTGAGCCAAATCCACCTTTCCCGACTTTGTCAGAGCTTGTATATTCTGCCTCTTGGGTGTTTTGGCCTTCTTGGCTCATGATTTCACAATCATGCTTCTGAGTAGCATCTGCATCTTCTTCACAGGACGTATCAAGAGCTTCGTTTCTGTTAGATCTTTGCCCTGAAGTGGAGGAGCTTGCTTTGGCAGCACAATTCGTATGGCTAGTTGCTCTTTCATCTTCCTGAGTATTAGCTCTGTCTATCGGATTAAGATTAATATCTAGCGAAGTATTGTCAAAATTTTCCTCATCTTCTAGAGTTCTCTTCATGGTCTTGAGCTGTTCCTGCTGCTTTGCAAACAGAGACGAGATCTCCTCAGTCGTAGAATAAAATGCCCGCATCTGAGTTTCACTGCATGAAGATTCCGTGTGTCAATAAGTTAAACCAAACAAACTTGCGTGACAATTTTCACCATTGACGTTTGAAGATCAACCAGAAAGTACTTTACCCAACCAATCATATATAGAAGAGATAGCAGCCTATAGTAAGAAGCACCAACTATGTAAATGTTCTTACCGGAGCATAATTCTTTCTCTTGCACCACGGTGTCTCTGTCTTTCGACATCAAGATCTCGAACAGCAGCACTTATCTCTAGTTCTAAGGCAGAAACTTTTGCCCATGCTTCTTCTCGAGCTGCCTGCTAGCATAACAAATAAATTCTCAGCTTAAACATATAATATAATGGAGACAACCTAAAAAAATTTCCGGCTACATATACAATTTTTTCCAAAGCATCATGTCATAATTCTGCAGCAGAAATCAGATGTAGGAAACAGAAGCGTGTCATTCATGTAACACAAATCAATTTCCATTCTTACCTTTTCATTCTCCAGATCCTTTTGCAGTCTTTTTACTTCAAGGTTAAGTTCTTCCATTTTCTGCTCCAAATAGAAGTTTTAAAAGCAAATGCACCCATTAGTACAGAAAGAAAAGAGAGAGAAGAATCATGCAAAATAAGAGGGAAATTGCATTCAGGTCAGGTACTTTTTGTGCATTAGCAGAAGCAAGCTGCTCCTCGGAAACTTGAGCTTCGAGCTGACGGTTCTTATTATCAGAGTAGACCAGCTTTTGCCTCGTATCTTCCTATAAAACACCAACAAACTTCTCAAATGACAATAACATGAAAAAAATGCAAGTTCATGAGATCAAGAGCTAATTATCTCTATTGAATAAATCACAAGAACATACCAATTTTGACATCAAAGTTTCTACTTGCATGGACCTTTCTTTCTCTGACTCCTGAAATATTTTTCAAGTAAACTGCATTAATCAAAGGCCATAATAATAGAGAAGAGTTAATTTACACGCAGTTGACTCTGTTCATACCTTCATTTTGTTGATTACTTCTTGTTGCTCCCTCTCGTGTCTCATAGCAGCATCAGAAAATCTTTTAAGTTCTTCTTGAGCCTCAATTTGGCATCTATGTACCGCAGCTTTTAGTTCAGCAATAGAAGTTTCTCTTTCCTCTTTTCTTTGATTTCTCTCATCATCCAATCCCGTCTTCAGTTCATATATCAATGCCTTTTGACTGAAAGCAATAAATAATTTCTTTTAGGGTTTGAAATGCTCAAGCTTATGAACGCATAGCAACCTAAGATATTCCAGAAAGGTCAATGTAAAGCAAATCATCTGAACATGAGAAACAGGTTATAGACACGGACCAAATACTTCTGAAAGAAGCACTCTATATAACTTTTAAAGCTATCTGTTGTTGCCAAAAAGACCAAAGTGAAACAGCTCATTTTACTTAGATGATTGTTGATGGGGAAAATGAACTTAGAGATGTTTTACTTAGATCATTGTTGGGACATGTAAATAAAAAATTTAAGTCCTAAAATGGAGTTTCTAACAAGTTGTCACAATATTTGTATGAAGTATGACCCTAAGAACAACAATCAACAAGGGAAAAACAATCCATTACCTTTTAATCATTTCATTTGCTTCACTGAGAGATTGCAAAGAAGTACTTAGTCTCTCGCCAAGGTCATCTATGGAATGCTTCTGTTCAGCTGACACTTTGTTGACCTGCGCCAGTTCCTTCTGCTTAGTATCTATTAGATCACGCAGCTCAACCAGCTCGTTGTCGAATGACTTTGTAATGGATTCTTTAATCTGTTTTATTTCCTGCAAGATGCAAAGATATATCAGTATACTAAAGATACTTAATTATCCACCAATCACTCAAAGTATACTAAAAATACTAAACATACACTTTCATGGTGCTCTACGATTGAGCGGGACTCATTACGCAGAGTGTCAACGGTAAGCACCTGTGCTTCTAATTGCTTCCTCAGTTCCTGCATACAAAATTAATTTATTGACACAAAAGTTGAGTTAGAATGACAGCACGATTGATAAAATCACTTACAACTAATAAAGAACACCTGAATTCGAGGATGAACATACCGTGTTCGATCGCTGTAGGCTCTTAAAATCATCCAAAGATATTGGACCATCAGGACCACTAATGCCTATTCCCTTCGGCCTCTTAATTTCACCAGTGGAATCCTCTACAGTAGCAAAAACACAGATAAGAACTGAGAAAACGCACCCTACGATGTTCCATACCTTAGTCATATACTCAATGCAAGTTAGGAAAGAAAGAAAAATGCAAATGTGAGACATTCACAGTGGTACCTGCTTTTCTTTTTCTGCTGATGCTAGAAAGGGCAGGATTATTCTCAAGCACTTCACGGTATACAAATGCAAATGCCTTTTCTGAAAAAAAAAAACAAATGCAGCCGTCAAGTGTTAACACCTCAATTGCTATCACTTCACAATGTTGAGGTAGAACATATAAACTTACCATGCTCTGGAGGTCCAACAAACGATATGATGTCACCATGTTGAACTCTAACTTCAGGTCCCTTCTTTTTCAACCTCTCCCAATTAAGAAACGTACCATTTGTGCTAAAATCAAAAGAGTCACAAAATTACGACAGGAACGATATCGAATCACACAGCTACACCATGATAGAGGTTATAACTAACCTTGTATCTTCCACAAAGACGGATACATCACCACCTTCGAGCTGCTTACGGTATATCTTACAATGATTCCCACTTATTGCAATTGAATCTATCTGATAACTAGCGTGACATGAGAGCCTCCCAAAGCAATGCTCATCAGAATTCAAAACTACATTGATCCCCTAAAATTCATTCATCAGGAATCAAATTAAACTTCGATAGCTTTCGAAATTACCAATATCAAATTCGAGAATTAGGGTTTAGAATGAGGAAGAACGAACGAACCTGCCGGCGTTTTCGAGCATTGTTTGAAATTGCGGTGAGGACTCCCCAGACGTTTGAATCGTAGTTCTGTAACGGCTGAGAAGCGATGTTAGCTGCGACGGAGACGATGAAATTCTTAGAGTTCATCGCCGGAGATGGAGAAGGAGAGTCGTTTTGGTTATTGATCTGCGATGTTGCCGATGCGATTTTGCTCTCGTCTTGTTCAGCCACCGTAGACGCCATTAACGCTCCGATTCGAGAAGGCGAGAGAGAAAAATGGCGGGGATTTCGAAACCCTAACTGTCTAAATATTCAGTGAGTGTGCAATTTTGTGTTGTGACGAGTCTCTCTCTGTACTTTATTGCTGTAAAGCTTCTCGAGGAAGACGAATTTGAACATCTTGCCGTTCGTGAAATGGAACAAAAAACTGATGGTTGTTTTAAATGGTAAAAAACGATAAGATTTGTGTTCTCAGGATATAGAAAACGGGGTGTATTGTTCAAAGAAGTGTCGGTGTCAAGAGATAAAAGAAATCGGGCTTTTCGCTGTCTTTAATAAATTTAACTGGGCCATCTCTCCCGACTCTGAAGAGTGTGTAGACCCATTCTTTTGTTTAATTTAAAACTGCATCGTTTTAGTATATAAACCTCAAATTTCGAATATTCCCATTGTTCCAATTTTAAACAAAAAATTAGCAAAAAGTAAAAATTTAATTAGTAATTTTTTTTGTTTTGGTCTAAAAAATTAGTAAAGTTTCAAAAGTGGGAATTTTGCTTTGTTCGTTGCTTCGCGGGTAAAAAACCCTGCTTTTTGCCACCGAAGGTAATTAGGTATCATTTACTTTATAAATTAAGTTTAAAAACAAAAATGTTTCGAATTCCATAATAAGAATGTGGACCAAAAGAATTAGCAATTAAAATTAAGAAATTAATAATCGTAAACACTAGAGTGAACATCTAATTCATTGTATTATTATTTTTTTTTGGTCGGGACTAATTCATTGTATTATAACCATAGAGCAATTCCATTCCAAGAATAATAATTTAGATTTTGTTGACTTTTTGCATGGTGTAGTTATTGTTACAAAAATCATTATGATATACTCTAACCCAAAATGGAAAAGAAGTTAAATAACTCAAAGATCAAGATCTCAAAATCAGATTAAACACTGAAAGCAATAATGAAAATGTGATTAAACAAAAGATTTGTAACCCTCACTCGCTAATCCCAGGTTTCATCAAACTCAATAAAAACAAACCACATTAAATTAAAAATAAAAATAAACAAATGCCAGTGGCACCAAGCGTAATTTACGAGAGAATCCGAAACGGTTCACGAACTAGATAGCGACGGAGACGCCGGCAACAACCACCGTGACCAATGCCGTGAACAACGACGGCGAGCTCAAACCAACAGCAGCATTAGCCGATTTACTCTTCGCTGAACCAGCCGGTGAATCAGAAGGAGAACTTTCCGGTGACTCATCAGACGGAGGAGCCGGCGGTGAAGCCGCCGCAGGTGAAGGTCCTTCAACCGGAGATGGTGTCGGTGCAGTTACCGGCGCCGGAGCCGGTGCCGGTGAAGAAGATTTCCCAAACAACTCAGCCGGTAAAAGAACTTTATCCACCGTAAAAATCACCACCGGAGTAGAATCAACCACCGTATCAGCAACTCTCGACGGAGCAACTCCGGTATGAAGAACAACTTCATCACCAGAAGTTGACGTCGTTAACTCATATTTCCCGGCACCGTTAGTAGCTAACGTCGGGATTCTGTTTTTATTAGTCTTTAACGAACCTTTCGGTCTATACTCACCAAGGGCATGATACTCTAAGAGCGAGACCACCTCAGCATTTGTGAGGTTCTTCAGATCCGGTACATCTGGACCTTTAAAAGCTTCATCGGACGGTGCAAAAACAGTCAAACCTTTTTCAACGGCGGATTCGTAAGTCTTGAGTACACCAGTAGTGAAAAGAAGATTGGCGAACGTTTTGCAACCGGCTTTCTCGAGTAAACCGGTTATATTCGATACGGATGAGGAATTAGAACCGGTTAATACTCCCGGTGCTATAATCGGAGCATCGATTTCAAGAACAGAGATGTTGTAAGGGATTTGTTTGATTGATTTCGTGTAAGAAGAATCGAGTTTGGATCCTGGAGCTGCAGATCCGAATCCGACTTTACCTCCTTTGAGATCGGTTATGTTGACGAATCCTAAATTACCGGGAGCTGAACCGGTGGTTTGGTATAGTGTGGTTGATAAAGTTGAGCCTTTTGAGATTTTATGGAGTTTTGTTGGGTCGTAGTAATCTAAAAGGACAAGGAGGCTTAAAGCGTTTTTGATGACGGAGAGTGGGTGTTTTCCGGCGAGTGATGACATTGCGCCATTGTTTAGGACAAGGAGAGTTATGGTCGTGCGACTGTTGATTTCGTCGGCGAGTTTGGTTTGGGTTAGGTAGCTGTTGAAGGAAGAGTAGTCTGGTGATTCGGAGAGGATTTGAGTGATGTTGTGAGAGTTTATGGAGACGGAGAGGAGAGAGAAAGTTAAGGCGAGGAGTGAGAAAGAGAAAGTCTGTGTCGCCGCCATTACAGAGACGGTTTTGAGTTTTTTTTTCAGTGAGGAAGTGAGAAGACAGAGAGAGAGAGAGTGAAGTTAAAGAAGAATGATGAGTGTAAACCAATGGTTTAATGTTAACTATGGTTAAGTTAAATGTTAACCGTGGTTAGTATTTTTATTTTGAATGTGTCTGTGTGTTGTTTATGTATGTGAGTCGGGTTGGATTGGGGCCATGTGCTTTTTTTCGGACGTAGCTGGAAGAAGAAGAATGAGTCCATTCCTTTTTATTGTCTTTTTGCTTAAATTACTAAAATTGGCTTTGGGCTTCTTAATTGTTTGTTAAGGCAAAAAGACAAAAGTTTGATATGTTTGTAGTGAAGAAAAATATAAAGATTCTCATTTTGTTAATGTAAACTATAGATTTATTGATCGATTGTGTTAAGTTTTGCTCAGTGATTAATTTTTGTTCCCGAGTTACTATTTTGAGAATATGTTTTAAATTTGTTGAACAATAGAATGCGAATATCTTATAAGCATTTATCATTCACACCTGACTGTTCTGTATTGTAGAATATTAAAATGTAGGAAAAATATATAAATGATATAGAAATATCCAAAATTTTGTGAGGACCAATATTGAAGGATCACAGCTTTCCAATTTCCATTACAAGAATTTTTATTTTTGAGCTGTAAAAGCATTACTTTCCACGTGCGGACAATACATGAAACCACTAGTGATTATATGATACTCATTAAACCAAAACTTTTTAATTTTTCTACTATACAGAAAGTATTTTGCTTTATTTATTTATATACTCAAAAGCTATACTTTATATAATTACAAATGTGAACAAGATATGTTATAATTAAAGCAAAAAATATTTGAGCCCAATTTAATGGGCCTTTAATGATAATATGGGCCCATAAATGAAGAGAAGGTGGAGAGATCAGAGATGTAGTGGAAGCAGCTGGACAGAGAGTTAACACTGAAAGTCTGAAACAGTGTCTGTGGCATTTGTTTAAAGAGGGAAACTCAACTTTCTTTTGTCCGAAAAGTATTCAAATAAAGCTGAAAAAAACTCTGACGCATATGTCAGAAACCTGACAACTGCCTTTAAATCTCTTCAGAGTTCACACTCACCTCTTCTTCTTTGCTCTGTTCCTCTCTTACTCACTCTCTCTCTCTCTTCCATTGTATTAATAACAGAGCAAGAGACTTTAGTATTTGTGTTAGAAAAAAAGCTTTTTGGGAGGTGGGTTTTGTTTCTTTGGGTTGCTAATTTCAAAAGCTTTCTCCTTTACATAAAAAAACTAAACTTTTCTTGTTATGAAGATGCTGAGCCCTAAAATGGAGGAAGTGGAGGAGGAAGAGGTAGTGAGGAGGAAGAAGTGGCCGTGTATGAAGTCGGAGCAATTACTAGAGTTTCAGATGCAAATTATGGTTTATAGATACATAGAAGCTGGTCTTCGTGTTCCTCATCATCTTGTGGTTCCTATTTGGAACAGTCTTGTTCTCTCTTCTTCTTCTTCTTCCTCCAATTATCTTATCCACCATAACCCTCACTCTTCTTCTCGTGAGTATATTGATATTTTCAAGAAATTCTCTGAGTATTTGTGTAATTTATGAGATAGGGGTTTAAAGAAAAAGTTTTAGAGGATTTTTACACATACTTTATATAACAAGTCTTGGACTTTAGAATCTAGTGAAATTATTTGTTGTAGTTTTTGGGGGGTTCTTGTGGAAAAACTTGATGGGTTTTGTTTGATTAATGTTTTTAGGGTTCTTGGGTTTTGAGTTGGAAGATTCACATGGAAAATATTCTTTAGTTACTTCAGAATCTATAAAAGTTTATGTTCTGGTTATAACATTTGATTGATTCTTGTATGAATTTGATTTTAGGTTTTCTTTATTAGTTACCTGAATCTTGTTTTTTGGTTATTGGGGTTTTGAGTTGCAGTGTTGAGTTGCAAGGAGGAACCTGTACCAATAAGGTGTGGGAGAACAGATGGGAAGAAATGGCGGTGTAGCAACGAGGTCATTCCGTCTCAAAAGTACTGTGAACGGCACATGCATAGAGGCCGTAATCGTTCAAGAAAGCTTGTGGAATCTTCTACTTATGAGGTCGCTTCGTCGTCTGCTTCATCAACCAAACACGACAACACTTGTGGTTTGGACAATAATAATGAGAGTGAGAGTGTTCCTCAAGAGACAATGTCGGTTTCTAGTAATGCTAGTAGTCAGGTAGTTACCATTGCTTCATTGCCTAGTACCCGACCCTTCGATACTGTCACTCGTCCGTCTTTTGTGATCACTGAACCCATAAACAAAAATGCGAGTCTCGCCGATAAAAGACGAAGGACCATGAAAATGAGTTATGATGACTTCATTAAACAAAGAGAGTCGAGTACTTGTGTTCAAGTTGTTCCTGTTCAAGGTATTCATATCTATGCAATTCCTTTCTTTATAGTTCCATGGATTGACAAGGTTTCCATTGTTTCATTACCAGGTGATGAGAGCTTACCTTCGGTTCAAAAGCTCTTTCCCGAGGTATCAGATGTTTCGTTAGAAGCTGCAAAAGCCTCAAGCAACAGGAAGAATGATATAATTGCAAGAAGCAGAGAATGGAAGGATATATATGTCAACCTTGGCATGTTTACCTGTATCTCTCCAGACACTGTTCTTGAAGGTAATAATACCATTAACCTCGGTTTATCAGCATTTCAAGCTTACCGATGATGTTAATAGTACCTGCTTCCCTTTTTGTAGATCGTAGTGGGTTTATACATAGATATGAAACAGACGATGAACCAGGAAGGTGCCGAAGAACAGATGGGAAGAAATGGAGATGCAGAAGAGATGTTTTGTCTGGTCAGAAATACTGCGATAACCACATGCATAGAGGTAGTATCAAGAGGAAGAAGTATATCGGGGATACTAAACCAAATGAGAATTTCGGTTTTAACTCGTTTATCGTGAAAACAGCTGCGAAATCCGTGTCTTGCAAAGATGGAGATGGCAAGAAGCTCTCTGTGACAGTAATGGGAGTTCCGCTGTCACGAGTTTCTGATCAGAAGAGCACTAGTAGTTGCAGTACCGACACCACCATTACCGATACAGCTTTAAGGGGTGAAGAAGAAGACAATGAGGAGTACTTGTCATTGTGTTCTTCAGGTGTTTAGAAGCATAGAAAATGTTGTTGAGAGTTTCTAATGTTTTCATGTTTTTAGTTTATATCTATGTATCCTTTTGAAAGTGTCACAATCACAAAAAAAATATTGAGACACAAATTTAGTTAAGCTTATATTGTACTGAAATGAGAAAATACATCACATGAAGTGTTCTTTCTCTGAACTAGTAAGAAATTTTCTAAAAACGTTATGAAATTACATAATAAGACTTTTTCCAATAGCATTAGATTACATCTAAGTTACTTGTCCTCAGATAAGGGACACATACCTTTAGGATCTGCGTTCTTGACAATCCATGGATGTTCCATGATCTTCTGAATCGAGAGTCGTTTCGAGGGATCCTTAACAAGAAGCTGCAAAACATTATAAACAACCTCTATATGTCAAACAACTATATAACTATACCAGCAAAGAAGAGTCCTTGTACGTTATGGATTTACTTCACTGATAAGATTTTTGGCTTCTTCTGAAACATTTGGCGTATCAGGAAAACTCAAATCGATCTTCACAATTCTGCATACCATTCGATTAAAAAGCGTAATCAGTAACCGACGTTTAAGTTTCTTGTGTAAAATCCTACAAAATATGAATAAAGTCTACCTCTTGAATGTATCCTTTTGATTCTCGGCTTCGAAAGGAGGGTTACCGTAAAGAAACTCGTAACACAGTATGCCTAAAGTCCAGTTATCAACCGCATAATCGTGATCTTTGTTTTCAACCATCTCAGGTGCTAAGTAATCTAAAGTTCCACACATTGTTTTCCTCTTGTTGCTTGATTGCACTGACCAACCAAAGTCAGCTATTTTCAACCTTCCCTGCACATATACGACAAATACAACTGACGAAAAAATCCCGAGTTTTCACTACAAAAAACTGATAACCATAAATACACATACATACCTCATGATCAAGCAACAAATTTTCAGGTTTGATATCTCTATGAATCACACATTTCCCATGACAATAAGCCAATGCTTGACTAAGACTTGAAATGTACTGAAAAAATCGAGTAAAATCGTTGAGGAAAATATCGATTTCTCCATACATAATCGAGAGAGACTCACTGTTGCGGCTGCTTGTTCGGTAAGATGACCGTTCTTTCTAAGCACACCATAGAGTTCACCACTATAAGCATACTCAAGAATCAAGAAAATCCTCTCATCGTCATCGAACCAACCAAAGAGACGAAGGATATTCGGATGCCTTAAGGTTGATTGAATCTCCATTTCTCTTCTAAGCTGATGATGAATTTTATACTTCTCAATTTGTTCCTTGAATATCACTTTCAACGCCACAATGTATTTACTCTAAATCAAATCCCCAAAACCACAAAAACAACACAGAAACAGTGAGATTCAGAAACTAGGTCACACAACGATACAAAGAGGAAAATTCCGAATCATCATCGATTTTGTACAGTGAAGAGAGAAAATCGAAGTACCTTTACTTCACGAGCGACATAGACTCTTCCGAATTTTCCTTTACCAAGTGGCTTCCCGATCTCGAAATCTGCCAGTGACCATGGCTTATTCGGATCTCGAGCGTAAGATTCCGTCGATTCATCCTCCGTTTTTTCCGATTCCGGCGATTCATTCTCCATTTTTTCCGATTCCGTCGATCTATAATCCATTTTTTCCGATTCCGACGATCTGTTATCCATTTTTTCCCGATCACCGTCGACGAGAGCGAGAGAGAGGAAGAGAGCGGAGAAGGAAATTTTGAAATTCGAATTCTCAGAGTCAGTTAGAGTTGTCGCAGTAGAAACAAACACACTTAAAACGCAGCGTTTCGTATTTTTTACCGGTTGAACCGAGCCGGTTAAGGTTTTCAATCAATTTCAAATAAACCATTCCGTCAAAGTTCTCAAACCGGAAAAATGAAGGTTTTTATTACACAAACACACTTAGGCCATCTCCATCCATGTGTCTTACTAAGTTCTTATACCAAGTTCTTAAATATAAAATTATTAACTCTCTGTTCCTTTTACTCAACTTTATACACTCTCTTTCTTCTTTTTACTCAATTTTTATTAATTTTATATTTAAACACTATCTTTTCCTTTCAAAAACCACTCTCCAAAAGTTTTTATCCCTCCATTTTAAGATCTCTCTTTCATCCTTTTCTTAACTTTTATTAATTTTATATTCAAACACACCCACTATCTCCTTTCTTTACTCAAATTTTATTAATTTTATATTCAATATACCCCACAAAAACACTCTATTTCTTCCTTTTTTCCCCTAAAAACCTCACTAAGATACATAATCTTAAATATCAATCTTCTTCATCTCTGAAACATTTTTGATTTATTTTGTTGTGTGTTTTTTTAACTTTACACCATTGTTGTGGTTACTACTATCTCAAATTTACAAGAGACGCACAAAAACCATTTTACCACTTATATTAGTTAGAGCCAAATTCTGAGTTCCAACGTTCGAGTTCTTCCCATTTGCTTTTACTCAAGCTTGGTCTGATCACACTCATCGATTTCCGGAAATCATCGTATCGCAGCGGTCTCACCTGTTCCATTTATACACAGCAAATTCATCAAAACCTTTTAAACTTCAAAGAGACTTCAAAACTGATTTGAGAGACTAAGATGGTTTAATTACTTTGTTTGCTTGGATTGTTAGAATATCTGCACCGAGTTCTCTGATCGGCATCATCGCGGCTTCTTCACACAACGCTTGAAGATCGCTCCCTGAGTATCCTGTAATACAGGGAAGCTAATGCTTATTAGTTACTAGACTCAGAAAATTTATCCTTGTCTTGTGATAATACAAAATCTATAAGCTTGCCTTTGGTTTCTCTGACGATTTTATCAATGTCGCCATTGGATAAAGAGTGAGGTTGGGACTTTAATTTAGTTTTAAAAAGTAGTTTTCTAACGTTTGAATCCGGCAACGGTACATATATTCTCTTCACCTATAAAAATGATAAAATCAAAGCTTAGAATCAGATAGTTCCCAAGGAATTGGTAAATCCCGAGGGCGATGATAATTATTCTTACCAATCTCCTAAGCACTGCATCATCCAACTCCTGTGGCTTGTTAGTAGCTCCTGCAATATATTACATTCAAGGTTCAAATTTATATATAATGGATTTGATGAAGACTGAATTAGCAGGAAGCATACCAATGACAATCACTAAATCATCGGGATTAGAAGTGACACCATCAAATTGGATAAGGAATTCTGATTTCAATCTTCTGCTTGCTTCGTTCTCACTGATCGACCGTGTAGACATTATACTATCTATCTGAAAACCAGGCCAAAAACATATTCACAACTCCAAGTGACTAATACGGTATTGTGTAAAAGCAGGTGTTATACTTAAAAGTCTATATATAAGACAAGAAAGGGAAAAAGAATATACTTCATCCATAAATATCACAGACGGTTGTCTTGATATCGCAACTTCAAACAGCGTTTTAACTAGCTTTTCAGCCTCACCCACCTGTATACATACAATAAAGTTAGTTTGACTATTCGAATTGAAAAACAAATTTAACAAAAGAGAGTAACAAAGAATCAGGCTTATAAAGTACACACCCATTTTGAGGTCAAAGAAGAAGCTGAGACATTGAAGAACGTTGCTTGTGACTCAGAAGCAACTGCCTTGGCAAGCATTGTTTTTCCATTTCCAGGTGGACCAAATAGAAGCAGACCTAAGAAAGAAGAAATTTTACCAACGACGGTACTTCAGAAGATCAAGAAAAAAACCAAGCTTGCAAAAGTTTATACCTCTCGCTGGTCTTCGTAGACCAGTGAACAAATCTCTTCGTTTTGCCGGTAAAATAACCATTTCCAATAAAGCTTGTTTAGCTCCATCAAGTCCAGCTACAAATAATTCAGGATAAGCATGTTTTTCACATATTGTGTCGAAAGAAGACAGAACAATGGTACTAACCAACATCATCCCATTGCACAGATGGACTTCTATCCACTATCGTTGTGTTTATCATCTCTACCAACTTATCATCGTAACCATTCCCAGATTCTTTCACAGGTTTTGGCGTTGCATTAGCATCTTTAGGGCTCCTCGCCGTTCCAATCCCACCTCCTCTAGGAACCGGAGTTTTTTGTGTTGAACCTCTTCTATACCTTGAGGAAGCCGTAGCGGAAACTGAAGCCGTAGAAGGTGCTGGTACTGTTCTCTGCATAATCAAGAAACACATATACAATTAATGCCTTCACTAATTACACAAATCAATCGAAACATATCACTCAAACAATTACCTTATTCTCAGACATTCCAACACCTAATGCAAGAACACACCATTGATGCCACAAAACAAAGTATGAGAATTCCATTTTTGTAATTTCATATCACAGAGATTCAATACTTGAATATTACCTGTACGCTTACCGAGAGCTTGCAATCTTTCAGATACTTGATTCTGCCATTTAGAAATCTTCTCTCTATACGACCTCACCTTCTCCTTCTCACTAACCATACAAGTCAAACAAAACAATCAAAACAAAACTCTAAACAAGAACAAGGTAAAGTTTTCTTCTTTTGATCAATTACCTTGCACTAATATAGGAAGGAGAAGGAGTAGAAGTAGCTTCATTCATAATCCTTTGAGAATTTCTATAATGAAGTAAAGCATCATCATGTAAACCCCATTCTTCTGCTCTAACACCTTTAGCTATTTCCTCTTTCGCTAAATCAAAATACCCTTTAAGCTTATACGCAATTCGTTCATTAGTAACCGGAACTCCATCGATTCCGTCCATTGAACCAGGAGAAGAAGAAGAAGATGATACACTAGGATCGTTGAATATCGAGCTAAACGAATCAATTACACCTTTGAGAAAACTCATATCTATAAAAAAAAAAAAAATCGATCATCACTTCCGAATTTAGACAAACAAACATCAAATTTGAAAAAATTGGTTTCACTTACCACGATTTACTGGGAAATCGGATACATGTCCGAGAAGAAATCGAATCAAATCAAAATAAAATAAAAACCCAGCGAATTGAAAAAATTGATGAAATCGAATGAAACTGGAAAAAACGATGAACACAAGTCTTTAAACCCTCTGAGTTAAAAAGAAGGTTCGGATTCGTTTCACAAAAGGCCCATACATTTATTAATGGGCCTATATTTTGAGCCCAATTAGTTTTTTTGTCGTTTTCTAAATCATCATCTTCTTCGTGGAGCCGTGACAATCTTTGTTGTCTTTTACTTCTTGATGTTGACTTTTGATAGAAACTAAAAAGATTGGAAGAAGCAACAAAAAACAGACCAAAAATGGAGATTTTGATGAGCATAGCTATTACAGTAGTTACAGCGATTTTCACTGTGCTCTGTTTCACAATCTACCTCACGATCAGAATCTTTACCGGAAAATCAAGAAACGACAAGGAATACGCTCCGGTACACGCAACAATCTTCGATTTATTCTTCCACAGCGACGATTTATACGATTACGAGACAGAGATCGCAAGAAAAAAGCCAACTTTCAGGTTCTTGAGTCCAGGACAAAGCGAGATACTAACCGCAGATCCTCGTAACGTGGAGCATATGCTCAAGACAAGATTCGATAACTATGTTAAAGGACACAACACTCGTGAGAATCTTGGTGATTTATTAGGACATGGGATTTTTGCTACTGATGGAGATAAATGGAAACAGCAGAGGAAATTAGCTAGCTTTGAGTTTACTGCTCGTGTTCTAAGAGATTTTAGCTCCTCTGTTTTTAGAAGAAATGCATCTAAGCTTGTTGGGTCTGTGAATGGTTTTGCTCTCTCTGGGGAATCTTTTGATGCTCAAGTAAGTTTTGCCAAAAACCCATTTAAGGAAAGTTGTGATTTTTCCTTAAAAACTAAAAAAATTTGGTTTTTGTTTAGGATATGTTGATGAGATTTACATTGGACTCAATCTTTAAAGTTGGGTTTGGTGTGGAATTGAGATGTTTGGATGGGTTTAGTAAAGAAGGAGAAGAGTTTATGAATGCTTTTGATGAAGGTAATGTTTCGAGTAGTTATCGATATATCGATCCGCTTTGGAAGTTAAAACGGTTTCTCAACATCGGATCGGAATCTAGACTCAAGAAGAGTATTGCTACTATTGATAAGTTTGTGTATGGTCTCATTACTACTAAAAGGAAAGATCTTGCCGAGGAAAAGGAAACTGTGAGTGTTCTTTAAATTTTACTCCTTTTTTTGATTGTGTTTAACCGGTTTTAAACCTGTTTTGCATTGTCTCTAGGCTGTTCGAGAGGATATACTATCGAGATTTCTAGTGGAAAGTGAGAAAGATCCGGAGAATATGAATGATAAGTATTTAAGGGATATAATCTTGAGCTTTATGATTGCGGGGAAGGATACAACCGCTGCAGCGCTCTCTTGGTTCTTGTACATGCTCTGCAAAAACCCGCTTGTTCAGGAGAAAATCGTACAAGAAATTAGAGATGTGACATCGAGCCACGATAAAACAATCGATGTTGATGGATTTGTTCAAAGTATAACCGAAGAGGCTCTTGATCAGATGCAATATCTCCACGCAGCCTTGTCTGAAACCTTGAGGCTTTACCCTTCTGTGCCTGTGGTAATATAAGTATAACCATTCCTATAAATGATCCTTTTGTGATTTTACATTTTAAGAGCTAATGAAATTTTCTTGGTCTGTCCAAAGGACACGAGGTGTGCGGAAAATGATGACATTCTTCCGGATGGACATAAAGTGAGGAAAGGTGATAATCTTTACTATATAGCCTATGCAATGGGTAGGATGACTTACATTTGGGGTCAAGATGCCGAGGAATTTAAACCAGAGAGATGGCTTAAGGACGGCGTGTTTCAACCAGAATCACCGTTCAAATTCGTTAGCTTTCATGTAAGTACACTCTCCTTGCACATAAAGTAGGGCAATTCTCAAAAATACCACCAAAAAAAGTTTTTGTTCCAAGAATACCACTAATTTTCAAAAGTTCCAAAATACCACTTTTTCAAAAGTTTTAAAAATACCACAAAATTAAAATTAATTTAATTATTCAAAACTAAAACCCCAAACCTAAACCATACCCCCTAAAACTATACCCTAATGGCCTAATTGTACAATAGTTAACCCAAACCCAAAATCAATTTTTGAGGTTGTGGTATTTTTGAAACTTTTGAAAATTAATGGTATTTTTGGAACTTTTAGTGGTATTTATGTAACTTTTGAAAATTGGTGGTATTTTTGGAATTGTTTTTTTTTGGGTGGTATTTTAGGGAATTTCTCCATAAAGTAATGCATCCTTCTTTTTTTTATACATGAGATTCTTTTGTTTTTTCGATTGTGTATGTAGGCTGGACCAAGAATCTGCCTTGGAAAGGATTTTGCATACCGTCAAATGAAGATAGTATCGATGGCACTTCTTCACTTCTTTCGCTTCAAAATGGTTGATGAGAAGACCAATGTGCATTACAAGAGAATGCTTACACTTCATATCGAAGGAGGACTCCATCTTTATGCAACTCCGAGGACTAGAACACTTTTATAGTGCTTGCTTCATTTAACTCAACAATTAGCTCTTAAGCACGGGGAATTAAATCTTTATTAATAATGTTTGCTTTGATCAATGATTCATTGGCCAATGTTGTTACTCTTGCTGGTTTAAATTTGGAGGAAACTTTAGTAGTGGAATAGTTTTTCCCAGTTTTATTGACTAGCAAATAGGCTTATCTGTAACATAACTTGTCTGAGAAGTTCTTTACATTTACCAAATAAGAAATCTTCTTTATACACAAATATTATCTTTCACGATTACGAATTCTTTACATTTCACGAATACTGTTCACGTTTACTGTTCACGATTACTGTTTCCAACTTTTGGATTTGCAATTTGGAGGATCATTCCACAACTCTATTGAGAAAAATTCTAAACCCTAATCTCTTTCCATATCATCATGAATTCTCTTATTTGCTTTGTTGTGTTTGATTTCACCATGTGCGAGTAGTCCTCTTTGTTAGATTATGGTTTTCAAAGGGAATTTAGAGATTCATGAACTAAGCATAAATAGGACTTCATACATATTTTGATATCTTCATCTAATGTTGAAACTAATGCCTAGACTAGCTTGATCACCTAGCCTTTGATTTTAGGTTTAATTTACTCATCAAAAGTGTAGTAGATTGCTTGAATAAACTTAGATGGGCGATTTGATCCTTAGCCAACGACAGTTGAAGTTAAGGCAAATCGTGAACTTATCAATCTTAATTGCTAATGCTTGTTAATCTCTTTAGGCTCAAACGACAGTTTAGGGTGCTAGATTGATTGATAAAGTTGTTGATGCCACGACAGTGGATCCTCATAAAACCGTGATTGTGTTCTAGATTGGTGCTTGAATTAATATCCTGAATAATTGCTTGGTTCTTGATGATCTATTCCCCGAGATAATTGCCCTAGTCTAATGCTTTAATCATATTTGTTTACAACCGATTTTTACTTTGTTTTGCTATTTTAATTTGTGACATTTAAAACCACTTGAATCGCTTAGCTAGAATTGTGTTTAAAGGAATTAAAGTGTATTGCCGGTCTCTGAACGAACCTAAATCTATATCTACATCGGATTAGTAATTTAGGATTTGAGTTCTAAAAAGAGGGAAAAATCCTGTTATCAAATTGGCGCCATTGCGACGGGTACCTACTTCGATACCTTTAGTTTTAAAATACGTTTCTAGACTAAGTACTAATTTCGTTTTTGTTTTTATTTTCTTTTGCGTGTGTTTCAGGTATCGAATCCAGCCAACATGGGCGACGATGTTTGCGTGTGTTTATGAGGGCGACAACCAACAATCACAGTTTTATGAGGATCCACTGTCGTGGCATCAACAACTTTATCAATCAATCTAGCACCCTAAACTGTCGTTTGAGCCTAAAGAGATTAACAAGCATTAGCAATTAAGATTGATAAGTTCACGATTTGCCTTAACTTCAACTGTCGTTGGCTAAGGATCAAATCGCCCATCTAAGTTTATTCAAGAAATCTACTACACTTTTGATGAGTAAATTAAACCTAAAATCAAAGGCTAGGTGATCAAACCAGCAAGAGTAACAACATTGGCCAATGAATCATTGATCAAAGCAAACATTATTAATAAAGATTTAATCCCCCGTGCTTAAGAGCTAATTGTTGAGTTTAATGAAGCAAGCACTATAAAAGTGTTCTAGTCCTCGGAGTTGCATAAAGATGGAGTCCTCCTTCGATATGAAGTGTAAGCATTCTCTTGTAATGCACATTGGTCTTCTCATCAACCATTTTGAAGCAAAAGAAGTGAAGAAGTGCCATCGATACTATCTTCATTTGACGGTATGCAAAATCCTTTCCAACACTACAAGAAAACAGGTCGTTAGTCACTCCGGGAAGAGTCACAAAAGAGTCACAAATGAGCCATTTGTGACTAATTAGCGACTCGAAAAATGGAGTGACAATAGTCGAGTCGCTAATTTTTCGAGTCGCAAATGAGTCGCAAATTAGCGACTACTTTGTGACTGTTTGTTTTAGTCGCAAATAAGAGACTAATCTGTGACGATATAAAGCAGTCGTTAATTTGTGACTATTTAGAGACTAATATGGGTAGTGACAAAGTCGCAACTACTTAGCGACTGTTTTGTCACTCTTTAGAGATAAAAGTTAGTCACAAATTAGTCTCTATGGTGTCACAAATTAGCCACAAAAGTCACTAGTTTGTTTAGTTATTATTAACTGATTTGCTACTAATTTGGAACCAAATGGGTCCTAATTTGCTACTAATTTGGTACTAAAAAAAATTCATATTTGTTTTTTTTTAGAAACCAAATAGAAAGAAGAAAATTCTGAAAATTAAAACCAACATTAGTAATACACAAGGTTTAAGCTTGACAAAATAAGTTAAAGAGTACAAAAGACTTTAACAACACTAGTTCGATCACCAACCCAAACCATGTGCGAGAGCAGTCATTGGATGTAGAGTTCTCTCTTGTGATCGCTTGCTTCTAAGGCAGTAACAAACACTCGTAGTAGTCATGAATCATGATCGAGTGCCCATTGGTAAGTCCAGCCGCACACATGAATCCTAAAGCTTCATGAACTCTACTGGCCAGTGCATAATACCTATTTAAGTCATAACAACAAGAAATAAGAAAATGTGTCTGCTATGACAATATATAAGTTCCACCAAAAAAGCAAAGAAACATAACACAGAAGATCATAAACAAGTAAAGGTTTATCGGAGCTTGAAATTACCTGTCACCATGTTCACTATGTTGAGTGAAATCAAGATGCACTGGTTAACTCTCTGCATTGTCTTCTCAAGGATGTAAATCTCCATTATGCTGTCTGGTGATCTAAAAGGATTCAAAATTTAACAGATCAGTACACAAAGTAAAGTATCATATTGTACATAGTTCAAGAATGAGGCAAAAAAGTCTTTTACTTGTTAAATGCATTGGACCAATAAAGCCAAACAAATGCCAAATCACTGCACTGAAACAAAACAGCTAGTCATAAACGGCATAGTGGAGAACATTGGAAACTAAATTACACAATAAGAACACATTTTGAGAACACAACAATACACAACCAGAGAAAAGAAACAAACCTTAGTACCAAGTTAATTCCTCGGAGCTTTTCCTTCAATGTACTTACGAGCAGTGTGACGAAACATATGTTCACTAACACTAGCCTTTTAAGTATACAGAACAAAAAGGAATGATGAATCAGAGACACCATTTACATAGAGATTAAAGCTACCTTAAGACTAAAACAATAAGCATGAATCAGAGACTACTTAAATGCATTCCACAACATAAAAATTCATTAGCTGGAGATTGAATTTGGCTTTAAAGTAATCAACATTTGCTTCTAATCTTCCTAATCTTAGAACCCTTTAGCTTAATATCCAAGAACGAATCTAAAATCAATGATTGCCAAAAGATGAATCAAGAAAGATTGATTTTTTCTCACTTGGGTCGTCGATAATGAGAAGGAGATGTTGAAGCATGAGAGATGAGTTTCTGGGAATCGAATCGACAAATCTGAGTTTCGAAGAGATTCGAGTGAGTGAGAGGATGAGAGATGATGATTGAAACAGATTTGAGTGAGAGAGACGAAGAAAGTTGAAGATTTCTGGGTTTTGAAGATGAAAAGGAATCCACACAAAATTAGGGGTTCTGTGAGTTTCTCAGCCAACGGAATCGACAGAGAGAGAAGAAGAAGAAGAAGAAGAAGAAGAGGAAGGTTTGGGGGTAGAATCGTCATCATCTTCGCCGGAATGAGAAACCGGAATCAGAAGCTCCCGATCTCTGTTAGCCATGACGGTCCAGGTTTCGCGTCGCCCATAAACAATGAAGAAGAAGATAAGGGAAATGGAACCCAGAAAAACGAAGAAGGAAGGAGATGAAGAATGGTGAAAGATTCAACGAAGAAGAAATCATCCCAAAGTTTCGTGAAAAGATTCAACGAAGAACAGAGAGTGTTTTTCTCTGAATCGTATTATTCCCCTAAGAACAAAAAAATGTAATAATGGTTTTGTTAAGTGGCTAATGGACGGACAAGATTATCAGTAAATAATACTGAAAAAATGAACGGACGAACAAGATTACCTAAAATTATGTCAAAGATTGCCACGTCAGCGATCATGGTGATCCTTTCTAATTGGCTCTCATCTTCTAAGTGGCTAAGTAGTCACATATTTGCGACTCATTTGCGACTTAGTAACAAATCTATACCCTAAACCTTAAATATTTGGACCAACCACAATAACTTATTCATTTTCAATCAATTTCCAATGAATTTCTTCATTATTTGTTTGGTTGTATCCATTAAAACATTAGAAATAAAAAAAATTAGAATAATTTTCAAAAATATGAAATGGAAGAGTTAAGTTATATAGGTTTTGATGTTGATAAAAAAGCATTTGTGGTGAAAAAAGTTTAGAAATTTTTTTTTCTTTTTTTTTCACTTCTACTGTGTATTTATTACAAACTTATTAGTTGAATAAGATGTAAATACAAAACTAACTTATATAGATTTACATTATGGTGTTTAATTTGCCAAAAACATATATGGAGTGAGTAATGAGTCGCAGCGGAGTGGCTAATTTGCGACTCTTTTGTTACTACAACGTGAAACCCTGAACGTTGCAAAGTAGTGGCTAATTAACGACTCTTTTGCGACTCAGTTACAAGTGGCTAATTTGTGACTCCGTTATGTGTCACTAAGGAGTCGCTAATTTGTGACTCGCTTGGCAGTCGCTTCAGAGTCGTAAATTTGTGACTATTATGCGACTCCACCAAAACATACCAATAGTTGTCGCAGATTAGTCGCAAATTTGTGACTTGTTAACGACTACGGGATGGAGTCGCAAATGAGCGACTAATTTGTGACTCCGTCGAAAAGAGTCACACTTTAGTCACAAAAGAGTCACAAATGAGTCGCAAATCGTTGTGACTAACTTGCCACTCGGTAATTTTGAGTGATTAACTACCTGTTTTCTTGTAGTGCAAGGCAGATTCTTGGTCCAACCTACATACACAATCGAAAAAACAAAAGAATCTCATGTATAAAAAAAAGAAGGATGCATTACTTTATGGAGAAATTCCCTAAAATACCACCAAAAAAAAAAAAATTCCAAAAATACCACCAATTTTCAAAAGTTACATAAATACCACTAAAAGTTCCAAAAATACCATTAATTTTCAAAAGTTCCAAAAATACCGCAACCTCAAAAATTGGTTTTGGGTTTGGGTTAACTATTGTACAATTATGCCATTAGGGTATAGTTTTAGGGGGTATGGTTTAGGTTTGGGGTTTAGGATTTTAGTTTTGAATAATTAAATTAATTTTAATTTTGTGGTATTTTTAGAAATTTTGGAAAAAGTGGTAAGCGCAAAGGGGGATAAACTGAGTATTGAGTGTAAAGGATTCATGCGAGGATGACTATCGCAAGAACAAGATACAAAGATACATGTATTTATTTACATATTCATTTACTTGCTTAAATATGTATATAGAAACATACCCGAGGGAGAGAACACTAATCGGTGATTTTGTTAGGAGATCTCGGGGATTATACGAGATCGACATAAATAGAAAGATAATATTTAGGAGATATTATTAGTCTTAACTTCAACTGTCGTTGGCTAAGGATCAAATCGCTCATCTAAGTTTATTCAAGCAATCTACTACACTTTTGATGAGTAAATTAAACCTAAAATCAAAGGCTAGGTGATCAAGCTAGTCTAGGCATTAGTTTCAACATTAGATGAAGATATCAAAATATGTATGAAGTCCTATTTATGCTTAGTTCATGAATCTCTAAATTCCCTTTGAAAACCCTAATCTAACAAAGAGACTACTCGCACATGGTGAAATCAAACACAACAAAGCAAATAAGAGAATTCATGATGATATGGAAAGAGATTAGGGTTTAGAATTCTTCTCAATAGAGTTGTGGAATGATCCTCCAAATTGCAAATCCAAAAGTTGGAAACAATAATCGTGAACAGTAATCGTGAACAGTAAACGTGAACAGTACGTGAACAGTAACGTGAATCTCTGAAAAACGTGTGTAAAAAGGTAAAAGAAAGCGTGTGTGTGGTGAAGGGGGCGTGTCCTTTAAATCTCCAAGGTATTTCCTTTTTAAAGGCTGCGGCGGCTGGGTGAATCCAAGGAAGATTTAGGGTAAATCTTCTAGGTGAATATTCACTTTTTAATGAGAATATAAAAGTAAATCTTCTGGGGAGCATGTGCATCGTCTCAGAGAGCAGGTGATTTTGACTCCAAAATCTCCAAAAAATCGTGTTTTCCTTTCTTTTCCACCAAGCCTCCTAGCAAACTCCAATTCTTCATTCCATACACTTTTAGACCTAAAAAGACTCAATACAAAAGAGAAAGACTCGATAAAACCCTACAAAACAATGGTTAGAATACGCCAAAAATGGAGTATATCAGTAGGGAAAGTCACAAAGCTAACATACCCCCTCTCGAGCCAAACGATCATGAAGCCAAGCCGGACCTCCCAACGCGAGGTAAGATTGTAATCGACCATCCCGTAACACACTTTTCGAAATCTCTCTCTAACATTATTGTTTGCATTAAAAGATTCCAAGTCCCGCGAGAAACTATTAAAGCTGGAACAGAGGCGAAGGACTTGATCAATGAGCACCCTATATCGCAGGCAAGGTAATGGTTGATTTAAGGCCATTTAATTTAGTTTTTTTTTTTCGTGGAGCCGTGAAATCTTCTTCGTGGAGCCGTGAAATCTGGTTTTCTTTTACTTCTTCTGTTTGACTTCTCAACGAAAAGATTTGATAGAAACATAACAAAAGAAAAGGACACTTATTATTTAATTATTGCTTTTTATTTATTTATTATTTGTTGTTTCTTCTAGATGATCTTCTTCGTTGGTTTACTTCCTAACGAATAGGTTGAAAGAAAAAGCTAAAATACAAAAAGCTTTGAAGCAAAAAAAAAAAAAAAATGGAGATTTTGATGAGCTTGGCGATTATAGTAGTATCAACGATCTTGATCGTTCTGTGTTTCGCATTCTACCTTACGATCAGAATCTTCACCGGAAAATCAAGAAACGACAAAGAATATTCTCCGGTACACGCAACAATCTTCGATCTTTTCTTCCACGGTGAAGATTTATTCGACCACGTGACAGAGATTGCAAGAAAAATGCCAACTTTCAGGTTCTTGAGTCCAGGACAGAGCGAGATATTCACTACAGATCCTAGTAACGTGGAGCATATGCTCAAGACAAGATTCAATAACTATAGTAAAGGGGACATTACTCGTGAGAATCTTGCTGATCTTTTAGGACATGGGATTTTTGCTGCTGATGGAGAGAGATGGAAACAACAGAGGAAGCTCGCGAGCTTTGAATTTTCTACTAGGGTTTTAAGAGATTTTAGTTGCTCTGTCTTTAGAAGCAATGCATCTAAGCTTATTGGATTTGTAAACGAGCTTTCTCTATCTGGAAAAGCTTTTGATGCACAAGTAAGTTTTTTTTGGGAAACTAAAATCCATTTAAGGAACCTTATGATTTCTAAAATCCATTTTTTTTTTTGTATTTGTTTAGGATATGTTGATGAGATTTACATTGGACTCTATCTTTGAAGTTGGGTTTGGTGTGGAGTTAAGATGTTTGGATGGGTTTAGTAAAGAAGGAGAAGAGTTCATGAAGGCTTTTGATGAAGGTAATGTTGCAACTAGTTTTAGATATATCGATCCGCTTTGGAAGTTGAAACGGTTTCTCAACATCGGATCAGAATCTAGACTTGAGAAGAGCATTGCTACTATTGACAAGTTTGTCTATTGTCTCATTACCACTAAAAGGAAAGACCTTGCTAAGGAAAAGGACACTGTGAGTGTTCTCTAAAGTTTACTCTATTTTTTTTTTTCCAAAAAACCTTACCATATATATACTCCCAAATATTAATTACTGTTAACAATATGAAAACTTCAAGAAATATCAATTAAAATTATTTAAATTCTAGAATACTATTGGTTAATAGCTACTGAAAGGTATTTAATGTTAAAAAACAATGCATTAATAGCTTAAACATTAATTGTTTTTTTGTGAACAAGCAAAAACATCAATCTAAGGTGGAGCCATTTTATTAATTAATGTTTCTTTTAATTAATGTTTGGTTGAAAAAAAAAAGAAGGTGGAGCCATTTTATTCACACAAAAAAAAAAACACATACAAAACTTTAATTAGTAAAAGGATATTTCTAACAAATGTGGGACATGGTGCAAATGCACCTTGTGCACTGCCGCTAAGCTAGGCCTGATTTGATTGTGTTTATCGGTTCTAAATCTTTCTAAAAATGTTTTGCGTTGTCTCTAGGCTGTTCGAAAGGATATACTATCGAGATTTCTAGTGGAAAGTGAGAAAGATCCGGAGAACATGAATGATAAGTACCTAAGGGATATAATCTTGAGCTTTATGATTGCTGGGAAGGACACAACCGCTGCATGTCTCTCTTGGTTCTTGTACATGCTCTGCAAAAATCCAGTTGTTCAAGAGAACATCGTACGTGAAATTTGAAATGTTACATTAAGCCACGAGAAAACAATCGATGTAGATGGTTTCGTTCAAAGTATAACCGAAGAGGCTCTTGATCAGATGCAGTATCTCCATGCAGCCTTGTCTGAGACCCTGAGGCTTTACCCTTCTGTGCCAGTGGTAAAATAATACTTCCTCCGTTTCACGAAGATAGATTTTTTGAGTTTTTTACACATATTAAGAAAATTATTTATTATCCTTAAAAAATGCATTGGTTTCTACAATAAACAGTTTTCAAGACATCGCAACCAATAGTATTTGAAATTTTTTCTTAAGAACTACAATCTTTTATGGAAATCTATTTTCATGAAACAAACTAAAAAACTCAAAAAATCTATCTTCGTGAAACGGAGGGAGTAACTCTTAAAAGGTTTGTTCTATGATTGACATTTTAATAGCTAATGCGATTTTTTTTTTGAAATGAATGTTAAATTTATTTAACAAAAAAAAATGTTTTTACAAGTTTTGTTACAATGAAGACAATAAAACAAGTTTTAAAAGTTTGAAAGTATAATGATCAAGTATAAAGCTTGAGTCTTCAACTAGGTTGTCGTGGGTATGGTATTTGGGTAGCAAACCATCCACTTAGACCGTCCTCGTATTTTTTGTCTCCTAGCAATGGGATAGAGCTAATGCCATTTTTCTAATCTTTCTTTGTCCGTACAAAGGACATGAGGTGCGCGGAAAACGATGACATTCTTCCTGATGGAAATAGAGTCAACAAAGGGGATAATCTCCACTACCTAGCCTATGCAATGGGCAGGATGACTTACATTTGGGGTCAAGATGCCGAGGAATTTAAACTAGAGAGATGGCTTAAGGACGGCGTATTTCAACCTGAATCACCGTTTAAATTTATAAGCTTTCATGTATGTACACTCTAATGCAGACAAACTACAAGTAATGCTTCCTCTTTTCTTTTATTCCTGAGATGTTATCTTATTTTTACTGTGTATGTAGGCTGGACCAAGAATATGCCTTGGAAAGGATTTTGCATACCGTCAAATGAAGATAGTATCAATGGCACTTCTTCACTTCTTTCGCTTCAAAATGGTTGATGAGAAGACCAATGTGCATTACAAGAGAATGCTTACTCTTCATATCCAGAGCCGGATCTGAAATTATCGGGGCCCTATACAAAAAAAAAAAATTTAATATCCAAATAAAATATTTCTTTTGGGAAAAAATACAATTTTTTAACAATAATACACATAATTTTTTTTATTTTGTAAATTAAAATAATGAAAAATCTACCTTAAAGTTTTAATGTTTCTATCATATAATTTATCTAAATGTTTACTTTTTCTATACAATAAATATATTTTCCACAAATTAATATATAATTTTTTTTTTTAATAATGGGGGGGGGGGGGGCCCATTCAAATGTGTCATTTGCATGTGCCCAAATCCGGCTCTGTTCATATCGAAGGAGGACTCTGTAACATCCCGAAACCAAAATGGTGATTTTGGTCAGGGGTGTCGATCGACACCAATGTTTGGGATTGGGTTCGGTTTGATTTAAATCGCCCGGTTTGTTGCGGTTTAAGAAAGAAAACCCTAGGTCTCTTTTATAAACACGGGGATTGTGTTTTTCCAGAGGGGAGGCAGAAAAAGAAAAAGGGTTTTGAGTTTTTGAGAGATTTCGGTGATTCGAGGAGCGTTTGTGACCCGTTTTTCGTCGTTCTTCGCTAGATAGTCTCTTGTGAGTGTTTGGGCGAGATTGTGGTGTCATCTCGGTGATTTCCAGCGAGGAATCAGGGTGTTTCGAGGCTGTTTCGTCACTATTCATTTCCTTTTTCCTATCAATTCGCGGATTCGAGGTGAGTGCGTGATCGTGATATGGAATTAGGTTATTAGGGATTTTGATTGTTGTTGTGATGAATTGGTTTGTTCATATGATATTCTGTGTGATTTGATTGATCTGGAGTCGTGATAATCTCGTGAGATGGAACGGAACTCGAGCCGTGAGAGGATTTGGCTCGGTTCAGGTTTCTGCAAGAGGTGTCGATCGACACCTAGTGGTAGTGTCGATCGACACCACTGTTTTAAGATCGTGAGGATCGAATGCTTGAGTGAAGCGTCGATCGACACCAAGTGGTGGTATCGATCGACACTCACTGTTGTGAATGATCGGTTGCTTGTGTGAAGCGTCGATCGACACCAAGTGATGGTGTCGATCGACACCCTTTGTTTTAAAATGTTTAATGGTTTAAATGTTTAATGTGTTTAAATATTTAATGGTTTAAATGTTCAATGTGTTTAAAGGTTTAATTGTTAAAATGTTGTGAACTGCTGTTTGATCGCGTAGAATTGATAGTCTAATTCCTATTATATATCTAGTAGACGGGATGACCGCTCCACTAAGTATTTATGAAATACTTACGCAACTCTATTTTTCCCTTTGAGTTGCAGGTAATAGAAATGCGTGATCACGGAATCAAGGCCGGCGAAGGGAATGATAGGGTGTTTTATCTATTTCTGTTTAGTCTAGTGAAACCTGGTGATTAGGTTGCTAGATGTTTTTCTTGGTTTTCTGGAATTTGGAATTATGGATTTAATATTTTGTTGGATTATTATTTTATGAGAATTTCCGTAACTGTTTTAAAAAAAAAAAATTGGGTGTTACATTTTGGTATCAGAGCCTAGACGTTTTTAGGACATTGAAATTGGATGAACTAAGACTATGTGATTGATTGTTTATTGGTGGTTAGACAATTAAGTAGTTTTGGATCATCCCCGTCGGCCTTTAAAGTGATTCCGCGGTAAGTTGTGTTGTATTTGTTTGTGACTTCTTGTTTGCTAATGTTTCATGTCCTGTGTGGTAGATGGATACTGGAGCGAGAGGTCGTGGCAGAGGCCGTGGTAGAGGCCGTGGTCGTTGTAGTGACCCGTACCGCGATCTAGGCCAAGGCCGGCCCAGGTCATGAGGAACGACCGGCCAAGTACCGCGGGACGGTCGGCCAAACATGGATTTTGCCTTAGACCCTAGAAATGACCCCGTACCGATCGGATGAAGACCGCGCCTAGTCACGCGCCGAGACCGGTCCGTTCGGACACCGTTCGGCGCTGGTCAACGCCGAATTATATGTCGGTAGCGATAGGGACGGGTTGCCGACGTGAAAAACACGTGTCACACGCTAGAGAGGCCCTTTTGCATGCCTTCACCGTGACACGATGCCACGTGTCACCCGATGGTGAGTTCCGGCTTGTATGTGAGCCACAAGGACCGTGACGCACCTAGGTCCTTGTTAGCTTCCTATTTTCCTATATAAGGAGGACCCTTGTTCCTTCTTAAGACCCATCCGAACCTTCCCTTAAATTTCTAAAGAACCGTTATGCTGTCCGAGTGATTCTTGATCCGTGACCGTGAGAGAAGTCCCGACCCGAGCCAAGTATCGATCCGCGACCCGATAGAGATCAGTACCGTGATCCGATAGAGCGTACTGATCCGTACGAGCCAAGAGACCCGATAGAGATCAATCCGAGAGAAAGTACCGAGTATCGTGCCGATCCGATCTGCGATACACACTGATCCGCAATCCGGTAGAGAGCGAGAGCGTATCGATCTGTGACCCGATAGAGAGAAGGGACCAATCCGATCCGTCCAAAGAGACGATCCGAGCCTTTGCCGAGCCGGAAAGTCCATTCTAGCGATCTTAGGAGTTTCAGGAAAGGTTGGTATCTTTCGATCCGACCTATGTCCAGTTCCTTAAGCTTGATTTCCTTAAGTTTCCTTGGAAAATCCCTAAGTATTCCTTAGTAAACCTTTGGTTCGTTTTGTATTGAAGGCGAGAACGAATCTAAGGCGAATCCGAGAAGAGTCTTGAGCCGACTCGCATACTTCTTCTTAGAGGTGAGTCTTGGTCATTTTATCGTGTGTTAGATGAGTAGAACACACGAGTTTGATTGTTGTTAAGTTTATGGCCATAGAGGTTCTTGCTAAGATTCAAGGATTTGGTTAAGTGTTTTGGTGAGTCTAAGTTCATGTATTGATGAGTAGAATACATGTAGACAGATGTATGTGTGATGGTGTTGATGAGTAGAACACCTTGCTTGATTAATTGCACTATGCGAACCGAGGTTCAAATAGTTTATTAATAAGAATTGCTAAGTGTTGGACTTAAATCCATGATTGAATATTTATGAGTTTATATGCATGGTTAAATGATATAAAACTTTATAAATACGCGGTATGTCATTCCCGTGTCCCGTGACTTAGTTAGTTACCCGTGGGGTACTAATTAATACTCACGATGACATGGAGAGACGGGATTGCAGCCTTGGCCATGTATGCATAAGCGATCGATGCATAAATTCCGTTAGAGTCCGTAAAGATTCGGCGACGGAATTGTTAAAGGATCATAAGTCTTAGCCTTTGTGGCAAAGGACCGAGTGATGCCTTAACATTCACGTGACGGGAATGGACAACGCGTAAGGCCTTAAGAGAATAGAGAACGTTTAAATGCATACGAGCGGTCATGTTAATTATGCATCTCTTTGAGTGATTGCGTGCTGCTTGATTTTTGGGTTTGGATTGGGTTGTATATGTTTAAAATCGTTTAGGTAAAACCTAGACTCACTAAGCATCTAGTGCTTACGACTCAATCTGTTTTGCAGGTAACCATAGACTATTAGACCTTGTGGCACTCGGAACACTAGGAAATCAGTGGTAGAATTTCCTTGTTTTTGTAAATGTATATATGTAATATGTACAAGCTTTTTGGAGTAATAGGCTCAGGATCGATATAATCTTGTAATCGTTTTGAAAGACTAAGTATAAATAAATAAAGGAAGGTTTTTATTAAATGGGGTTTCATACGATACTTAGTCTTGTCCAGACGAACCAACTGTCGAGTAAGACTCGGGTTGGCAAGCCTTGAGTCGTATTCGATAGGGACGGTTGCTGGAATGTCTAGTCTAAGGCTTTAGGATTCGTTCCTGGAACCTCGGATAGGGCGTTCTAGTGATCCTCAGTACCGTTCCGGTCTAGATCCTGGACTGGGGCGTTACAATTAGTGGTATCAGAGCGTTGTTCACGATGCTCTTATGGGACTTGGTTTTCAAACGTTTTATCGAGTCAAAACTGTCGCAAAAGCAAGTAGGATAAACTGATTATGTTCCGGTGCTATGGTATGTTTAGGATGATTAGGACTTACCTGATTCCGTGATGCAGATGTCTAAACCGACACGTCGTGATTGGCCAGATACGAGATTGTGGAGAGCACCGAGGGGGCACGGACAGCCTTCTTTAGGGTACTCGAGACGATACCCTGGTCTTCCTCCACCTGAGCCTGACGATTCGTCTACGTCGATTGATACGGATCCGTCAGAGGATATTTCAAATCTTTCAGATTACGTGCCGGAGTATGATCCAGAAGATGTTCCAAATCTTTCAGACTACGTGCCAGAGTATGATTCGGAGCCGTTGGTCGGGTACCCGGATTATACAGGCGAGAACCCTCCACATCCGTTGTCGGAGTTAGGACTTCGAGATCATAGTGACCCCATACCTGAGGGTTCACACCATGGTCATGCTGGATGGATATCCACTGACTCATCGGATTCATCGGAGCGATATCATCAGGAGGATACGAGTTCTGAAGGACCAAGTAGATCGGGATCTGATGGCCATCGATCACCACCACGGTCACCATCGAGTTCCCCGTCAGTTACTTCTCGTCGTCGCTATTCTGAGTTAGAGGAGCCGGAGGAATTAGAACATCAGGGTTGGAAGCGTCCTCACCGTTTTAATTCCAAGGGAGCAGGACCTAGTAGGACAAGACCCAAAGCACCTGAAGTTGAAGAACGATTAGGAGATCGACATCAAGGGATGTTCACGCAGACGGCCCGGACATTACGTGACATACCGGCCATAATGCGTTCACTACGAAGTCGAGTCAATGGAAGCACAAGTGGGGATAAGAGCGGTGGAGTATAACTAAAGGTTAAGCGAAAAGTTGTTTGAGTGTATGATAACGGTTAGGTGAAAGCCGTTATAGGATGTGTAATAGTCCCTAGATAAACCTGAACCCTCATGACCTATAAAAAGGTTCCGTACTAGGTAAATAAAGGTGTCGATCGACACGCTGTGCAGAATCGCACTCTGGCGGATTTCAACAGACCGGAGCAGTTCTATGCCAACCGAGCCGCGATTCGACCTCCTCCCTTCCAGCGCAATGACTTCGAGCTCAAGCCTGCGTATTTCTCTCTAGTTGCTCAAGACCCGTTCTGCGGACTTCCACATGAGAATCCTATGGACCATATAGAGCGATTCGAAGATTTGGCATCTGCTATCAAAGCCAATGGAGTCTCAGAGGATTACTTGTTCTGTAAGCTATTCCCATACTCTACATGGGGAAGCTAAATATTGGCTGAAGACGCTTCTACCGGGCTCGCTTACTAACTGGATGGATACAAAGAATGCTTTCTTAAGCAATTTCTTTGACAATGCGAGGACCGAGGATCTAAGAGTAAAGATAGCAACTTTCAGGCAGGGTGATCATGAAGCTTTCAAGGCTGCATGGTGCAGATTCAAGAGCTATCAGAGAGACTGTCCACACCATGGATTTAATGAGGTGCAGCTGCTTGGTATCTTCTATAGAGGGATTGTACTGCAATATTCAGTGTCACTTGATGCTGCGAGCAATGGGAATTTCAATACCAATTCCCCAAGGATTGCCATCCAGCTTATCGAGAACATAGCCAACAGCACCAGTGCCAAGAACCTGGATTACGAAAGGAGCTTGCAGAAGCAAGACATCAGTGGAAATCAGCTAGCAGAGGTAACGAAGAAGCTTGATTCTGTGCATAGTCTTCTAACTGGGAAGAAGGCGGTTAGCTTTGCGCAAGAGGTTGAGACTGTAGATGAGGATGTTAATTACATCAATCAGACCGGATTTCAAAAGTATGGGAATCAGCAGGGTTATGCATCATCTTATCAAAGAAACTATGGTGTTTCATCTTACAAGCCTCCTGAGCAGAAAAGCAAGATGGAAGATATGTTTGAGCAGATTCTAGAGGGACAGCAGAAGCTAACAGTGAACATCAACCAGAAGATCGATGCTGTCTATCAAGATCTCAATGGGAAGTTCGAAGCACTGAGCGCTCATGTCAAGAAGCTCGACGTCCAAGTGGCTCAATCGGCTAGTTCTAGCAAGAGGCAAGAAGGATTTCTTCCAGCAAAGATTGATGCCAACCCCAGGAACACTTGCAATGTTGTTGTAACTGAAGATGAGGGGTATTTCAATGAATTCGAAGCGATTTTCGGAACAGTGGAGCCTCTGTCGATCGACACTGACTATGAGTGTCGATCGACACGTGAAGAAAAGTTTGATTCGGAAATTCTAGAAACTCAAGCGTCGATCGACAGGGACGATGAGTGTCAATCGACACTCTCAGAAAATCACGCTTCAGAATTTCCAGAGACGCGAGTGTCAATCGACACTCAGGATGGCGTCGATCGACACGTTACCCAGACAGAGACTGTTCATCCGAAAACATCTCCGATCATCAAGGAATCTGTCTATAAGCCTAAGCTGCCATTCCCCAGAGTTAGAAGGAGTAAACAAGAGGCTGAGGAAGACATTTGCAAGAAGATGATTGAGAAAATCATTATAGAGATGCCTCTTGTGGATGCAGTTAAACTCTCACCTGCTATTCGAAGATACATCAAGCGATTGGTCGCTAATGGGATTAGTCCAGAGGAAGGAGCGCTACTGACTAGAGATCTCCAAGCCGTACTGCTTAACACAGTTCCGATCTCTAAGAAGAAGAAGAAGGATGTGGTGGTCTCAGCAGAAGTTAGTGCAATGATCCAGAGCAGGATTCCAGTCAAGCTGCCTGATCCGGGAAGCTTCGTTCTTAATTGTTCCATCTCCAATGAACAGTTCCCTCATTCGCTCTGTGACTCAGGATCGGGAGTTAATTTGATGCCGTTCTCTGTTGCCACCAGACTTGGGATGATGGACTTCATGCCAACAAGGATGTCTCTTCTTTTATCTGATCGATCTAGGAGATTCCCAAAAGGAGTTCTAAAGGATGTATTGATCAAGATTCAGGAATACATGATTCCTGCGGATTTTGTGGTTTTGGAGTACGATGAAGAGCCTCAAGATCCTTTGATTCTGGGAAGATCTTTCTTGGCTACTGCGGGAGCAAATATTGACTGCAGAAGAGGGAAGATCAAGCTTGACCTTGGTGATATTGTCATGGAATTTGACATGGACGCTACAAGGAGAAGATCCACCATTGATGGTCAAGCTTTTTCTGTGGATACGTCATTAGAGGATGAGCTAATTCAGGAGCCTTCCAAGAATATCCCTACCACCATCGAACCATCTCCTGCAAATCCTCAAGAGGAGCCAAGGTATGAGCCCCTTGCACTTAATTCTTCACCTCCTGTTGTCATCAAGAATTTAAACTGTGAAAAGCCTGTTACGCGCTTACGCAAGCATCGAGTTTCTCGAGGGCTTGGTTTTTCTGATGAGCTTGCAGGAAGGAAGAAAGAAGAGATGATGCCGAAGAGGACTTCTAAGCCTTTCGCTCTAATGAGGATCATTGTTCCCCAAGAGCTTAAGGAGAAGGGAGAATCAGTTATTCAGGAGATGATGGCTAGAACGATGAAGCTTTTCTCTGAGACTGTTTCTGATAAGTCTGGGGGAGCTGTCAAGAAGGTTCAATTCAAAGCTGCTGCTAGTATCGTTCAGGATGAAGGAAGTCCAAAACTTCCTAAAGATCCACATTAAAGTCCTCAAGTTCCAAAACAGTCAAGCTAAAGACTAAAAACAAGCGCTTAGTGGGAGGCAACCCACTTGTGAGTTTTATCTAATTATTTACTTAGATTTTTGTTTCTTTTTCAATTTTACGTTTTGGTGTTTGTTTTTGTGTTGATTTTCAGGAAAATAAACGTTCGAATGCAAGTAAGAATGCTCTTCAGCACTCGGTGTCGATCGACGAGCACATCAGTGTCGATCGACACGAGGAAAATCCATCAGTCGGAATCGGGACAGAAACGTGGGTGTCGATCGACGCTCATGTAGTGTCGATCGACACGTTACCCAGGTATGAATTCTCACTTGATTTTTCATTCGTTTCGATTCTTGTTTATCTTGTTTCACCAATCTTAGGCTTAATAACACTGGGGACAGTATTGTTTAAGTCTGGGGGAGGTAGTTGCTAACACTTGTGTTTTCTTTTGAGTTTTTTTTTTTTTTTTTTTTTTTTTTTTTTTTTTCTCGTTAAATTTTAAAAATTTTGAGTCAAAACCTCTTCTTTAGACTTGCTTTGAATAGCACTCATGGACCATTATCAATGCAAGTTGGCTGGTTTTACAAGGTGGGTAACTGGAAGTGGATCGGTTTAACAGAGCGAGTTCAAATTTCTGGAGAACGCCAGAAAGGATGTCAAAGACCCCGCCCCTAATGAATCTCTAATCTCTTGTCAAGGGCGTTGGCTAATCGCAAGACTTGATTCAGCTTCCAAACACTTGAAAGCGAGGAAGGACCGCTCTTGAAACTTCTTCCCGAATGATGGATACAACTGTCCTAGATCTGGTGGTAAAGGAGCCTCTGCTGAGGTAACCGCCATCACAAAAAGCCTTGTAGAACAACAGTAACGAGTGCTGATCTAGTGAAGACATAGAGATGCCAAGGAAATAAAAAAAAATCTGCAGAAAAGTGCAAGCCCGAATTCAAATAGGCATTTAGAGGTAAAGGACCCTCTGTTGAGGTACCCGCCATCATCAAAAAGAAGAAAAAAAAAAATCAGTCATCAAAAGGCATGCATCTCTATGATATCCTAAATTGGATAAACAGTTTCAGAGGGAAGAGAGAGGGTGAAACGCAGGATAGTGTTAAAGGAAGTGAAGGAATCTAGAAGGTCCAGCGATCGATATTCCCTCGATGAGACCGCACTTAAAATAACTGAAGGGGTCTGCGACTGAAAGTCTGAGTTTCTCTAAGGGGTTTGGGTTCAATTTGGAGGACTGCTAAGCTTCTAGGGAAACATCAAAGTATCACCAGATGACTTTGCAAAGGTATGTGGTTTCTAAAGGAGTGATTATATCTGTTTTGCTTAGGGACAAGCAAAAAGCTAAGTCTGGGGGAGTTGATATATCGTGGTTTTTACCCAGTTTAGACCACGATATAAGTCCATGTTTTAGAGTCTTTTTAGTGTTTTCGAGTGTTTTGGTATTAATCTTAGGTACAAAGGCGTTTTGGACTCAATTGGTGTTTACTGGAACTTTTTGGAGCATAAAGGAATGAGCAGTCAAAGTGGCGAATTCGGAGTCAACATTTTAGACCACTGTCGATCGACACAACTATGCATGTCGATCGAGACGGGTTATTTCGAGACGAGAAGATTACACAGAGAGTGTCGTGTCGATCGACAGACATCTGTATCGATCGACGCGACTACCGGACCAGCCCAAGATCAAGTTTTCAGAAGATTTCCTTTTTGCGTCAGAAAGCCCAGATGTTTGCAATTGGGCCCATGACGGTTTTGTAACTCTATATATATGTTTTCTAAGTCATTGTTTAGAGGGATGCTTTATTTTACTTAACTCTTTGATATATCTTAAATAAAAACCATGCTTTCATCTTTTGATATGTCTGAGTAGTTTCCTTTGTTAGGTTTAGGGATTATTCGAAAGTGTTTGATGAATTGCTGATCTGATCTGTTTATTAGGATAATATGCTTAGAATGTTCTTCATCTTGACTTGCTGTTATTGCTGATTCTTGATTAGCTACCTTGAATCTGATCTTAGGATAATTAATAGAAACGAGAGTTTGATTGATTTCCTGATCTAGTCTTTGATGAGCAAAATTCCTATTCGCAAAGGGATTTGGTTTAGGGTTTTGTGAACAATTGAACCTGAGATTAATGCTTGTTTAGATTCATAGGATTCGCAAAGGAATTTGGTTTTCTTGGATTTATTCATAGATAATATTCGCAGCGAGAGCTGGTTTGTTTTACTTTCGTGTTCATGTTCAAGAACTGTGCTTTAATATTCCTAATAACTGATTTGTCTGCAATTTTGATTCACTGGAGATTTCCCTGTGCCTAGCTATTTCTCTAATTGATTTACAACTCGTTTTAATTGCTTTGATTTACTTGCTTTCATATTATTTGCCTAGCTTAATCTGAATCCTGAAATCTATTGTGTTTCCTTTGACTTCCTGTGGATCGATAACCCTAAGTGCTGCAACTGATCTCTTAATTTGAGAGAGTTTAGGTCTAGGGTAAATTTGACCGTATCAGCAGACCCTTATGCAGAGGTTCCTGCAGGGGCTTCTGATGAGTATTAGGACCCAATGTCGGGGTTCGGTGTACGCCTCGAGGGCGGAGTTGGTGGAGCTTGCTGCTTCGATTGAGGAGGATCAGCGTGAGCAGTCTGGTTTGGTGGCGGCCCCATATGTAGCTGCTCCTGCTGTTCAGCCGAGGAGATAGCAGCTGCAGCAGCATTCTCGGAGTTTTGGTTCTGGGAAGGGCGACAAGCATACGCATGATCAGAAGAAGAGATTCGACGAGGTTTCTGGAGAAGGCCAGAGCGGTCATGGTTGTTATGGATGCAGGAGTTCAGAGCATGTGGTAGCTAGTTGCCCCGTGAGGGAGACATCCCGGGAGGCTAGGATGTGCTTCCATTGCAGAGAGCCGGGGCATATCAAGCTAATGTGTCCTAAGTTATAGCCGTTAGCGCTTGCAGTAGTTCATCCAGTGGCAGCGCAGCCATTGGCACAGGTAGCAGCAGAGCAGTCGTTAGCTTAATTTGAAAGAGCACAGCGCGGACATGAATGATGAGGCGGCCGCAGCATTGGAAGAGGATCTGAGGGGTCAATTCGAGGATTGCATTATTTCCTTTTTATCTCAGTTGTTGTTCTTTTGTTTTGCAGTTTCAGAATTTTAGCTTCGGCTTGATATTTGGATTGTTATTTTTCGTTGGTGTTAAAACGATTATTTCAATTTAAATTTATAAGATTAGTTCTTATATCTTGGGCTTGTATCAGACTCCGTAGTTAGCCCAGTGGAGTTATATGGGACATTCTGGATGGACTGGTAGGAGCGATACCAGGTCCATCTAGATTGCTATCGGGATCACGCGATGTTGAATGCAAAGGTTGAGGGAGTTTTGGTAGAGAGCAAGGACGACCGGGGAAGGTCTCAGGATTTTGAGGATTATAAGATGTGCAATCTTATATGTGTTCCGAATTTAAGATGATATGTTTGAGTCATGAATTTGCTATTGATATTCCAGGCTGAAGAATATCGAGGTTGTACCATGAAGGGCAGCTCTAATCAGAGGAGATATGTGTTTTCTTGTGTATGTATTGGGAAGCGTGTTCCCGGAACAAGTAGCGAGAGATGTGAGATCTCTTGCGGGGATGTGAGATCCCCAGATACCGTTGGCTCGAGGGATGCATCCCGAGAGTGCGAGCGGTATGTTTCGTGTGTTGATTAGAGTGAGCCTCTGAGGTTAGGGGAGGATCTCGTGTGGTATCGATCGTGTCAGGTCAGGATTTTAGTCCATGTTGGCGATTGCGGAACAAGTGGGAATCTCGTGTAGTGTTGGCTAGAGCAGTCAAGTTTTTGGTCTGTGATAGACGGTTCGGGGGGGGGGGGGGGGGGGGGGGCTCAGGTTGTGAGTCGAAGTATCGCTGGTAAGGCTAGGCCTATGTTTGAATACTGGTAATAGATGTAGCATTCGAGAAATCCAATTCTGGGTTTACGGTTGATCGTGCATGTTCTTGTTTGATTGTTGTGTGATCAATCCGTTAGACCTAGTCTGGGTTAGGAGGAGCGTCAAGGTCTTGCGTGTTCGTCGCAGGCTAGGTCGGAGCTAGCTGAGAAGATTGTTTGCTTAAAAGTTCATCGCAGGAGTGTTTTAAGCAGTTTGTGTGGCTCAGGAGAGGAATCCGAGTCGTGAGTTGTTTTGAAGCAGTTAGTTCAGTTTCAGGTCTCTTCGAACAAGACAGGCAGGGTGAGCAGGTGTATCGGCCGTCAGTTTGGTTGCGCTGAAGCGTCAAGAGTGGTTTTGGGCCCTTGTTGGGCAGTTCAGTTTTCGGTGTTTAAGTGCTCGGTATTTATTACTCTAGGGACTGCGGTCCCGAATAACTGATGTGTTGTGAGGAGAAGTGAATTCTCCTGTGTGTTGTTTGGGATATGAGATTCCAGTTATCGTTGACTTGAAGGATGCGTCTCGAGAGTGCGAGCGGTATGTGTCTGATGGGCCATTGGATGCGTCCTATGGGTGTCAGGTATAGACTGAGTTAAGAGCAATAGATATCTGGGGCGTGGGAGGAGTGTGGTTTGTTGTGGGGCTTCGAGGTTGAGGTTTGGATCTTCTGAGAAGTCAGTTGTGTTTGCCAAGTATCCGGTAGGAGTAGAGTTATTTTGCTAGATCAGGTTTTTGCTTGTTGCGTGTGTTATCAAGGAAAATATCCCTAGTTTCGGGTGCGTGTTCACGTATGTGTTGGTTACTCTAAGGAAATATCTTCTTATATGGAGCCAGAGCTTGAGGAAGACGTCCTGAGGGTGGAGTGGCAGCGGCATCGTTACCTCGAGGGAGACGTCCTGAGAGTGTGATGATGACGGTAAGTATGAGTAACCAATATCTGACTGTGGCATGAGGATGGAACGGGATACAGACCTCGATGATATTCTTGTGCATTCGGTTTTGACGACCGGGATGCCGGATGTAGTGTCTTGGTTGTGCATGTTCTTGTTTGGTTGTTGCACAATCGATCGATCCAACTCTGGGTCTACAGCTGGTTGTACATGTTCTTGTCTGATTGTTGTGCGATCAATTAGACAGACCTAATTAAGATTTGGAAACATTGCATTATGGTATTCCGGGCTAGGAGTCTTGCGCGTTTATGTTGTTTAGAATAAGTTATGAGTTGGTTGACCAATTTGGGTCGTGTTCTCAATGATGTTTCGGGTGGGAAATATCGAGATAGGCCAAGTGGGGCAGATCTAATCGTAGATGTTAGTAAACATTTTAGAATTTAATACTCTAGGGATAGTAGTATTCCCGAATAACTTATTACAATTAGAAGACGGTGGGTCTTTGGTGGTCTACTAGTGATGGGTGGGTCACAGCGTAGTACCGAGTATTACTTACCGTTGATGAGTGGGTCTCGGTATAGTATAGTGGGATGCTTACTTATCTGTGACAGGTGGGTCTCAGGTTAAGTATCAGGAGATGGTGGGTCTCTTGAAGGGAGTGAGTTCCCTGCATTCTGTTACGGAGTTGGTGGTCTCGAGAGGCTTGTTTGAGACGAGTGGGTCTCAACATCAGTCTAGAGGGAAAGTTTTCCCGGTATACCATTGGTGGTTGGTATATTTGTTGCTAAGGGATGCGTCCCGAGAGCAAGGTAATGAGTTATGAGTAATAAATGTCTAGAAAACGTGGTTATTAGCATACGAATTAGATGAGAGTTTAGGGATCGGGTGAGGATCTCTGATGTGATGACCAAGTGGGGTCAAGTTTTCGGTCTTGGAAAGACGGTTTGCGGGATTCGAGGTCAAATCCAGTTTAGTGGGGGAGAGTTGTAACATCCCAAAACCAAAATGGTGATTTTGGTCAGGGGTGTCGATCGACACCAATGTTTGGGATCGGGTTCGTTTTGATTTAAATCGCCCAGTTTGTTGCGTTTTAAGAAAGAAAACCCTAGGTCTCTTTTATAAACACGGGGATCGTGTTTTTCCAGAGGGGAGGCAGAAAAAGAAAAAGGGTTTTGAGTTTTTGAGAGATTTCGGTGATTCGAGGAGCGTTTGTGACCCGTTTTTCGTCGTTCTTCGCGTGATAGTCTCTTGTGAGTGTTTGGGCTAGATTGTGGTGTCATCTCGGTGATTTCCAGCGAGGAATCAGGGTGTTTCGAGGCTGTTTCGTCACTGTTCATTTCCTTTTTCCTATCAATTCGCGGATTCGAGGTGAGTGCGTGATCGTGATATGGAATTAGGTTATTAGGGATTTTGATTGTTGTTGTGATGAATTGGTTTGTTCATATGATATTCTGTGTGATTTGATTGATCTGGAGTCGTGATAATCTCGTGAGATGGAACGGAACTCGAGCCGTGAGAGGATTTGGCTCGGTTCAGGTTTCTGCGAGAGGTGTCGATCGACACCTAGTGGTAGTGTCGATCGACACCACTGTTTTAAGATCGTAAGGATCGAATGCTTGAGTGAAGCGTCGATCGACACCGAGTGGTGGTATCGATCGACACTCACTGTTGTGAATGATCGGTTGCTTGTGTGAAGCGTCGATCGACACCAAGTGATGGTGTCGATCGACACCCTTTGTTTTAAAATGTTTAATGGTTTAAATGGTTAATGTTTAATGGTTTAAATATTCAATGTGTTTAAAGATTTAATTGTTAAAATGTTGTGAACTGCTGTTTGATCGCGTAGAATTGATAGTCTAATTCCTATTATATATCTAGTAGACGGGATGACCGCTCCACTAAGTATTTATGAAATACTTACGCAATTCTGTTTTTCCCTTTGAGTTGCAGGTAACAGAAATGCGTGATCACAGAATAAAGGCCGGCGAAGGGGATGATATGGTGTTTTATCCATTTCTGTTTAGTCTAGTGAGACCTGGTGATTAGGTTGCTAGATGTTTTTCTTGATTTTCTGGAATTTGGAATTATGGATTTAATATTTTGTTGGATTATTATTTTATGAGAATTTCTGCAACTGTTTAATAAAAAAAAAATTTGGGTGTTACAGACTTCCATCTTTGTGCAACCCCGAGGACGAGCTCTTGATTTTGACATATTTTTATAGTGCCTACTTCATGTAACCTAACAATTAGCGCTCTAAAGCATCGGGAAGATATAGATTTACATGATATTCTTTGTTAATAATGTTTGCTTTAATCATTGATTTATCGGCCAATGTTGTTGCTCATGCTGGTTTTACTTGAACTTGTCCCTATTACTAATTAATATGTCTTCAATGAATACATGTATCTTTGTATCTTGATCCTCGCATGAATCCTTCACACTATTTTTGGCAAGAATGTCTCATTTACTCGCCATAGCTCATAGGTGATTAGCTACTCTAAAAATATTTGGATTTCCATATGACGATCGCTTTATATTTATGTGTCGTTGAAATAGTGGCTTCACTAAAGAGATATTTAGGGGGTGGTATTGAATTAGAGAATTTGAAATAATCGTAAAATAATTGATTTTAAAATATTTTATGAAAATTTTATAATTCCATCAAAATCACATCTTAAAAGTTGGGAATTGGTTCTTCATGTTTTTGACTAAAATCCCCTTCCTATTAAATGGAAAGTTGTTTTAGTGATTAGGTGTTTTAATGTTTTAATTCCATTGGTCAATTCTTCAAAAAATGATGACTTGGAATTGTGACATGGAATGGTGAAAAAGATGACATAGCTTTTAAACTATTTAAATCATTTGTTTAACTTGAAAAAACTAATTATATTTCTTTGAATTATTAATTTTAAATCTTCCTTTTATAATTTTGCTAAACAAGAATTTAAATTCTGCAGAAAATTATACCCCAAGATTTCATAACAAACTTATTTATTTAACCAAATGTATAACATTATCCCAACTATTTGTTTGGTTTAGCTCTCCCCGGTATGAAAATTTTTAAATATCTTTAAAATCTTAGGTTTCGAATATATAAACATTTAGAATATATAAACATTTAGAAATATCTAACTATACATTTAAATCTCTTTTAAAAAAAACTAATTATACTTTTATCGATAGATAAAAAATATTTAAACCTAGAATTTTTTTAATATCTTTTAAATCTTGGTGCAGAAAATATGCCGAAATTATCTCTTAAATTTAAAGATTTTCTGTTTTAAAAAAAAACTTTAAATTGATATATATATATATATATATAATAAAATAATTAATAATGAAGGAATAAATTTATATTCTATAATATATCCCAATGTTTAAAAAATAAGCTATTATTTAGAATCGTATTAAGTACTCCTTCCTCCATGCACAATATAAAGAAACACTTCAACATCCGAACATAAGAACATCTTTGTGCTTTCTTTTCTTTACTAAATCGCTTATATTTATTTTATACGTTTAAATGTACTAATTTTATTTGTTTCTATTTTTCTATATGCTTGAATGTAGTAATTCGATTTTGGTTTGGATTTTGGTTTTGGTTTACGCAGATAATTAAATGAGACGAGGGAGAGTTAAAGAGATTTACATCATTTAGATAATCAATGTATTTACTAATTTTTGTTAACATCATTTAAAAATGATACCAAATTTACATCACTCAAAAACTGATACTAAAATATTTTTAATTATAATTATTTATTTATTTTGCATCATTTAGATTAAATTGATGTTAATAAATGATGCAAGTTGAGAAAGTCAAATTGTCCCACATCGCTAATTGTGGAATAGTTGAAGAGAAAATTCCTCTATAAATAAGATCATAGATATGCCAATTATTAAGGTTATGAATAGCTAAAATCAAGGAGTGCATAATTAAGATTTTATAGAATCTTAAGTTGATTTAAAATAAAAAGGTTTTGCTTATTTAAAATAACAAAAAATAAATTTTTATTTTATTTTTTGAATGGACGTAATAAACTAATAATAATATAAAAGAATTAAAATCAATCTTAATAACTGAAACAAATATTTAACATCATTTATACAAATTGATGTAAAATTTAATTTCGTTTTTCATAAGCGATGCAAATTAGCATCAATTGTCATAAATGATGAAAATATTTGTGTCGGTCTTTTTTATCGATTCAAAATATTAGAGTCACCACTATTAGAGTCATTGAATGAAATGATTTAATTTCAGTCAATCAAAAAATGATGTAAACTAATCAAATAAATGATACTAACCATCCTTTTTTTTGTAATGGAAACTTAAATTCATTCCAATTCAATTGAAGTCCTCAATCGAATAACACCCCCTTAGTCTTAAGAGATTCGTTTTTCATCTGGTCAAAGTCGTCGAAGACATAATAGGAGTAAAAGGTTTATCTATATATATTAAATTCAAAAGGTTACTAACTTGGTCACATTATACATGAATATGTTAGATAAATGGAAATTGTCTAGATAGGAGACCAAATGTTTCAAAAAGAAAATTCAGGAATGAGAGAGGTTAAGTCCATGAGATCTATTTTTTATACATTTTTATTTTCCCCATCCTAATATCAAGCAATATGATATTATTTAATCTTTACACAAAAAATCTCAAATTTGAGATCACCAAATCTTGAACTATATAATACATGTTTATGTTTTAAACGGCTTGGTTTTGTATAATTAAAGTTTTTTTGTGCCTTTGTTCTTGAACATGTCCGTCCATCGAGAGGATGAATGAGAACTAAAATCACAATATCGGTAAATATTTATAAGTTGACATCATGATATGATAAGTATTTATGAACTGTGTAACACAAAACCCCCGGGTTCATTCGGCGGAATAAGTACTCTTCCGAAATCGCAGTTGGACCACCTAAAGAAATTCGAAAGGACCAGACCTGCTTCGGACTAGTTGGAAATAAGAAAATTATCATTTTGAGACTTTTGACACCTCAACGATGCAACGAGAAATAATAAATTCTTTGATGGTTTCCCAAAACCAATCTTTATATATCTTTGTTTTTTATCTTTTTTTTTTTTTTCAAGATTGTATAAATTATAGATTTCACTTATTGTAAAGTCTTCCTTTCATTTTTAATAATATTTACCTTTTATCAAAAAAATTATCATCTTTTTGGTGCCGTGTATTCTAATTATTTGTTTCAACAACATAGTTTGTTATTTCAATTATGCTTCATTAAACGTAAATAAAGATAAAGAGTTTACATATATAGTATCTCTACTAAACCGGAAATTAACATAACCAGAATTGAACCAAGTATAAATATGAAATCAACATTTAACCATGTATTCTATTACTCCCCCTCAAGATGGCAGATGAAGATGATGAATGCCCATCTTGGAAAGTAAGTAATAAAACTGAATAGCAGTGATAGGCTTGGTCATTAAGTCGGCTAGCTGATGTTGAGAACTGACATGGAGAGTCTTCATGAAACCAGATGCAACTCTTTCCCTCACAACATGACAGTCTCTCTCTATATGCTTTGTTCTTTCGTGATAAACAGAGTTCTTAGCAATATGCAGGGCAGCTTCATTATCACAGTATAGAACAATAGTATCTTCCAGCCGAATCCTCAAATCAAGTAACAAACCATTAAGCCAAAGCAATTCGCAAGTTGCATCAGCCATACTCCTGTATTCAGCCTCCGCAGAACTTCTACTCACATTGTCCTGTTTCTTGGACTTCCAAGAGATAAGAGAGTCTCCAAGAAAGACACAAAGACCAGATATAGATCGTCTGGTGTCACTACATGATCCCCAATCTGCATCTGCAAAAGCTCTCAAGTTCAAAGATGAGGAAGCCGAGTAAAACAGTCCTTGAGCTGGATCATTCTTCAAGTACTGCAGAATCCTATAAGCTGCAAGCATATGAGGTTCCCTAGGAGCTGACAGAAACTCACTCAACTTGTTAACGGCATAACATATGTCAGGCCTTGACACAGTGAGATAAATCAGCTTGCCAATAAGCTTTCTGTAACGAGATGGATCTTCTAGGAGAACACCAGAATCAGAGGCAAGCTTGACATTCAATTCCATTGGAGTTGAAAGTGGCTTACAACCCAAATAGCCAAACTCTTCTAATAACTCCAAGGTATACTTCCTTTGGCAGAATGAGATTCCAGTAGAATTCCTGGCAATTTCAAGGCCAAGGAAATATCTCATAACTCCAAGGTCTTTGATCTTAAACTCCTGAGCCAGTAATTGCTTCAGTTGTAAAACAGATGTATCTTGATCACTGACCATGAGAATGTCGTCAACATAAACCAATAAAGCCAGAAAGAAAGAAGTAGAGTGATGAACAAACAGAGTGGGATCAGAAGAGGATTGAAGAAAACCATTGGAGAGAAGAACACCAGAGAACTTGTGAAACCATTGTCTTGAAGCTTGTTTGAGACCATAAAGGGATTTCTTCAATCTACAAACAGGTTTATCAGGAAGTATCTCCCCCTCTCTTGGAGAGTATCCTTGGGGTAAACACATGAATATCTCTTCTTCCAAATCACCATGGAGGAATGCATTAGTTACATCCATCTGACTAATACTCCATCCCTTGATAACTGCCAAAGCTAACATCATTCGCACTGTAGTTAACTTAGCTACAGGACTGAATGTGTCTATGTAATCAATTCCTTCTTGTTGAGTATAGCCTTTGGCAACTAATCTAGCTTTATAACGTTCAATGGCTCCATCAGACTTGTATTTGATCTTGTAGACCCATTTGCAACCAATAGCATGTTTCCCTTCAGGAAGAGAGCAGATATCCCATGTAGAAGTGCTAACTAGAGCATCCAACTCTAGGTTCATAGCATCAAGCCAATGTCGAATCATCACAGCCTCTTTGAATGAATGTGGTTCTTTCTCAGCAAGTATAGCAAAGCAGAACAGACGATACTCATGAGAGAGATTATCGTAAGACAAATAAGCAGAGAGAGGATGAGAAGTACCATGAGAAAGAAAAGAATTAGAAGAAGAAGGAAGAGAAGGCTCTATGTTAACATTAGAGCAATGGTACTGTGAAAGATAACTAGGGGCACGTATCTCTCTACGTGGCCTAGGGTTGTTTTCCATGTCAATATGCTGAGCTACAGATGTTCCAGAATCGGAATCAGAAGAAAGAGAGAGAGAAGAAAGATTAGGTTCAGAAAGAGGTTCATTAGGGGCTGGATTATCTAGCTCAGTGACAGGATTAAACTTTTCAGAAGAAACAGGAAAATCATCATAAAGAAAAACATTTTTGGTGTTTTGATTATCAGAAAAAGGTAAACAAGAATCATCAAAGAAATCAAGAGATTTTGTAACATGATCAGAAACAAAAGGAAAAATGTTTTCATGAAAAACAACATGTTTTGAAATAGTGATTTTGTTGGATTCAATATCCAAAACTTTGTAACCCTTATAACCAAGCTCATATCCTCAGAAAACACATGGTTGTGATCTAGGACTAAATTTATGACGAGTATGAGAAGGAGTGGACACATAACACAAACAGCCAAAAACTTTCAGAAATGAGTAATCAGGAACTTTATGATGCAAGGATTCAAAAGGTGTCTTATGATCTAGCACAGGAGTAGGTGTTCTATTGATGAGAAATGCAGCAGTAGACACACATTCAGGCCAATATTGTAGAGGTATATTAGATTGAAAGTACAGAGACCTAGCCACATTCAAAAGATGTTGATGTTTACGTTCAACTACTGAGTTTTGCTGTGGAGTATATGCACAGGAATGATAATGGAAAATGCCTAGATGCTTGAGCAAATCTTTAAACTGTAATTCAGGGGCATTATCAGAACGAATGCTTTTGACTTGAAAACCAAATTGTGTTTTAACAAGATTAAGAAACTCTGGAAAAACCTTGCAAACATCGCTCTTTTGAACAAGAAAATATAACCAAGTCATTCTTGTGCAATCATCCACAATAGTCAAGAAATATCTAAACCCTTTAACTGAAATAACATGAAAAGGACCCCAAATATCAATGTGAATCAAAGCAAAAGGTTCATTTGAAATCTTATTATTTGATACAAAAGGTAATCTTTTCTGTTTAGACAAATGACACACTTTACAATGAAATTCAGAAAGTTTTGAAGAAAGTTTCAAATTGGTTGAAAGTGTTTGAATTCTTGAGTTTGAAGGGTGTCCAAGCCGTTGATGCCAAAGTTCAGGAGATGCGACCATGAATGCAACATTATTCTGAGTCTGAGTTTCAGGTTGATGCAAAAGATAAAGATCAGTTGATTGATCACCCTGACCAATCATCTGATCCTGTGAATGATCCTGAATGAACCAATTATCATGATAAAAATGCACTGAAATGTTTTTGTTGTTTTTGGTTAAAGAACTAACACTAATGAGATTATAATGAAAAGAAGGAACATAAAAAACATTGTGAAGAATGAGCCTATCACTGAGCTTAACTGTTCCAGCAAGATTTATGGGTATGGTTGTGTTATTTGGAAGTGATATTGTTGTATGCTCAACATGATTAACATTAGAGAACAACCTAAGGTCACAACAGATATGACAACTAGCCCCAGTATCTAAAATCCATACTGTGTTTGGAAGAATAAGGCTTGGTTCCAAAACAGATATGAAATGAGATGGTATGGAAGACATACCATGAGCTGAGATAGAACCACTGTGAGATAAGGAGGATGATGGAGCTATGACTTGATACTGTGAACCCTGTAGTTGTCTGTTTAGTTGAGCAATCAACTGGTTTATCTGATCAGTCCCTGGAGAGGCACTTCCAAGCATTAAGCTCTTTCCATGATTTACCATATTAACCGAATGATTAACCAAGTTCCCAGTTCCAGTAGGTGCAGATAAAAGTCCTGGCTGCAAAGAAGCACCAAAAGGTATGTAGTTTGTACCATTGGAAGACACCATGTGATTCTGAGGAGTTGGTTGTATAAAACTTTGCTCAGACTGACTGTTCTCTTGAGAAAAATTGACCATGTTCACACCATTCTGAGGAAATTTTCCTTTGACTTTATAACCTGGTGGATATCCATGCACTTTGTAACACCGAGCAATAGTGTGTCCAGAAAGTCCACAATAAGTACACAGGGGTTTTGGCTTGGCTTGAAAACCTTGCCCTGAAGATGGAGGCTTGAATTTTCCTTGAGAATGTGAAGCCTGAAGAACAGCAGCATCAGTAGGTGAAGATGAAACTCCCCTTTGTTGTTCATCTTGAGAAACAAAGTTATATATCTTGGTAAATGCCGGTAAAGGATCCATCATGAGAATCTGCCTCCTGACTTGAGCAAATGACTCATTGAGACGCATCAAGAATCGTACAATATTTCTCTGTTCATACATCTGAATCCAGCGACTATTAGCACCACAAGTACATCCATTGCAGGTACAATTAGGAAGTTCTTCATAGTTCTTTAATTCTTCCCAGAGAGTAGTGAGACGAGTGTAATACGTGCTAAGATCCAGAGATCCTTGATGCAAAGTATCCAACTGATCTTGAACATTGTAAATCTTAGACAAATTACTCTGCCTAAATCTTCCTTCTAAATCCAACCATAACAATCTTGCATCATCAAAATAAACCGTTCCAGATCCTATTTCCTTCGAGACTGAATTAGTAATCCATGTACATACCATATCATTGCAGCGAGTCCAAGATCCATAGGTAGGATGAGATTCCAGTGGCTTAGGAAGAGTACCGGTGACAAATCCAAGCTTATTTTTCGCATTCAAGGACTTGATCATCAAACGTCGCCATGTGTGGTAGTTCGCTTCACCGGAAAGTTTCTCAGCTACCAGATGAACACCGGAGTTATCCGCGGCGTGTAGAAACAAAGGATTCGCATATGGATCGGAAAATAACGAAGTTTCAGCTGAGGAATTAGTTCCGGAAGTGTTTTGCGGTGGATTCGTATCCATATCGCTACAGTGAATGCTCGATTGAAAGAGAAAAGAAGATCGGAGACGAGAAGAAGCTCCGACGAAGAAATGAAGGAAATTTTTTTACCGATCTACGAGATTGACCGATCAAAAGACGAGGAATCCACCGGAGATGACGAATCCGAGCTTCGATGAAGAAGAAAACGACGAGAATCAGATAATTTTGCGGAAATTTTCAGTGAATGAAGCTAGAGCAAAGAGGAAAGCTCTGATACCATTTCAACAACATAGTTTGTTATTTCAATTATGCTTCATTAAACGTAAATAAAGATAAAGAGTTTACATATATAGTATCTCTACTAAACCGGAAATTAACATAACCAGAATTGAACCAAGTATAAATATGAAATCAACATTTAACCATGTATTCTATTAATTTGACTTCTTCTCAACGAAATAAGCAAAAAGTAACAAAAAATTAATCTTCAATGCTAGCTGTTTCTATCTTTTCTAAAGTTATATCATCTTGGTGCCGTGAAATTTGTGTCTTGACTTAAAAGAAAGCAATAATAAGCAAACATTGTCTCTTGACTTCCAACAAAACAAATACAAAAACTTCTTCGTGTTTAGAAATTTTGTCCATTGACTTCTCAATGAAAAAAGAACAAGAAATTGTTTGTGTATTTTCCTAGAATTATATTATCTTTTTGGTGCTTTTTAAATCTTATCTTTTGACCTCAACGAAAGACGCTGTCAAACAACAATAAAAAACAAGACTTTGAAGGAAAAAATGAAAAGAACGTTAGAATAAATACATATTTTCTTATTGTTGATAAAACAAGTTATTACTTGCTCTCCTGCCTATATTATTACAAGACAATGCTTACACTTCATATGAAAGGAGGACTCCATCTCTGTGTAACCCCGAGAACTAGCGCTTGATTTTGACTAGAACATAGTCACACACAACTTTGTGTTCATGCATCATTAATTTCCTTTATCATGTTTTCCTAAATAAAGTTTTACCGAATCTCATTTAGTTTTCTTACAAGCGTTGTTGTACTTTGGATAGTTTCATGAGCCATGTCAAGGGGTAAGAAACCTTGGTCTTGTACTTTGGAGAGTTTCATGGGTTGTCTAGAACAATGCCTTGACAAGAAAGCAACTAGATTGGTCCACCATATGTCTTAAATTATGTATTTTGCAGGTGAGAGATAGAGGCCATATGGAATGGAAAATGTTCGAAAGCAGAGCGGAAAACGCAGAAAAGAATCATTTCAAATCGTTACGAGTTGAAAGCCCATCTAAATTTACCACCTCTCAATAGGACCTTTACCATTTTAGTTGTTATAGAAATTTTGCTTTGAATTATAACGCTTTTAAATTTTAACGTTGTATCGCTGCATTACAAACATGTATTCTCTTTTGTGTAACCAGGAAAATAGCATTACGAGATGTGGTTTTACTATTATTTGTTTTCTACTGCTATGTTACTATCAGTTTGCATGATGTTCCGTACCATCAAAAAAATTGTACTTGTAAATACAATCGGACCCTTTAATATACTATAGTCTCTAAACATATATTACTTATAGATCTTTATAGTGATAGATAGAGATACCCCATCTCTTTTAGTCCGATTCCATTGAAATGATAATAGAAAAGAGGATTTTTTTTATTAATGATAATAATGCATGTTTTTATATACACAAAAACAACAACAGAAAACGAGATTTGTGAGGAGCTGAAACAGAACAGGTGTGTGGAGTCGGAAAGAGTTTGTAATCGTCTGAGTGGAAGAATTTCAAACTCTAGCTGTAATCGAAATCTTTTGGATTACGTCAAGTTTGTTCGCGAGTTCTCCTATAGTTCTCATAACCTAACTTGCTATATAAGCTTCTGTTTTCCATCAACACTTGCCATATATACTTTACTAGTGATGCTTCATGTAACCCAATAATTGCTTATCCAAAACGTTATGTTGCCTGAAATTATCACAGAAACATAGTGTGGGAAAGTTGAGCCAAGTATGAACAAGGTTTGAGGTTTGGTCAAAGATCCTAATGAACAAGTTAACTATAAAAAACTGCATTTTTTATATTGACGCTTTATATAAAATATTTGGTGTATCTAATCACAATTATTTTCAAATTAATTTTTTGTAAAATTTTGTAAATTGTTTTTTGCTTAATTTGTTTGTATTACATAATATATTATATTTGAACATTGAATTCTATTATTTTAACATATATTATATATATATATTCTAAAATCATTTTATTTTTCCCCTTCAAAGTTTTGTTTTTTCTTGGCTGCTTTTTTAGTTGAGAGGTAGTCAAAGACAAGTTTAAATGCTCTAACAAGATAATAATTCTAGAAAAAATAAATTTCTTGTTCATCTTACGTTGCGTTGCGTTGAGAAGTCCATAGACAAAAATTGGCGACACCAAGAAGATTATATAATTGTAGAAGAGAAGACAAACAAAAGTTTTCAAGTTTTTTTTTGTTTTGTTGCTTCTTTCTTTTTTGAAAAGTATGTAAAAGTGTGTAACTTTCTTGTTATCTACTTTAGTCATCATAGAATAAGCTTTTTATAAAAGTTGAGTCAAAACAAGCCCACATGATCTATTACAAAACATTACAAAAACCTTTTACGTAGTAGGTGAGCTATGAATACAGTCAAGACATCTTGGACTGTACAACCATACATAGCCATGTTCAATGGTGACACTAATAAAAGTGTCTAAACTTATTTTGTAATTAAATAATATTAATTTTGAGAACATTTTAGTGTCATAAAAAAAAAAAAATCCTAAAATATCATAAAATTTAATATTATTTAATTACAAAAAATATTTTAGACACTTTCATTAGTGTCACCATTGAACTAGATTGCCCTGTAGTTCTTCGTAATTATGCAAAACCTCTTCCAAGGGAATACAGTCACTACGAGGAGGGACTTGTAGTATGGTTCGGAGCTTACTCCGATGCATAATTGAACCGTCGAAATCACCCAACGAAATCTATTGCTCTGCTTTTCTTCTTTTTTTTTTAATAATTTTTTTTTACTATAATAATGCTCTGTTAAAGTAGAAAACAAGCAAGTCACACATGACGTACAAAAGGCTTTGATTGAAATGAATTTTAAATACTTTTCAAAAAAGAAATAAGCGACGAAACAAAACAAAAAAACTTTGAAGGTTGGTCTTTTTTAACTAGAATTATATCGTATTCTTAAGTGCCGCCAATTGTTTTCTATTGACTTATCAACTGCAATAACATGATTATGGATAGTAATAATATGGGTTACGGGTTCAAAAATATTGATATATAATTCTAAAGTTCTAAAAAATGGAAAGAGAAAGTTCTAAAGTATATAATTTTAGAAATTTTGAAGTGTGAGTGTGATGATTTTTAAAATTTTTCATTTTATTTTGTTATCACTTATTTTTTAGATTTATTTATAGAATCTTTCCTAGAAACCATAGATAATCATGCTCTAGACTTCTCAATGCAAGAAGAACAAGAAATGTTTTATTTTTCCTTCTAAAATTATCATCTTCCTAGAGCATTTATTTAATCTTGTCTTTTGACGACTTTAGTCAACAAAAGATGTAGTCAGGAAAAATCAAAATTTTTAAGAAAAAAAATGAAAATGATGTTATTATTGACATTGTCAACTATGGAAAGATTTATTAGTAGAAAATTAGACTCCTCTTATGCATATATAAAGACTTGTGTTAGTAACTCTACATTCATAATCTGGCATCATATCATAACTAACCCTAGCAAACCCCAAAAATCTCAATCCAACCTCCGCTTGTTCCTTCTTCTTCCTAGGCTAAAACTTTTTTCTCATCTTCTCATTCTCTCCTTGTTTGTTTTCTTCTTCTCCTGTTAGTATCTTATCTCTAAACACACAACGATCTTTGGCGCGAGCTCAGCATGGAGATTTTGGCGAGCATAGCTACGATAGTAGTAGCAATGATCTTGCTGGTTTTGTGTTTTGCAATCTATCTAACGATCATAATCTTCACCGGACAATCAAGAAACGACAAAGAATATGCTCCGGTACACGCAACAATCTTTGATCTTCACTCCCACTTAGATCATTCATACGATTACGAGACAGAGATCGCAAGGAAGAAACCAACTTTCAGGTTCTTGAGTCTAGGACAAAGCGAGATATTCACTACAGATCCTCGTAACGTGGAGCATATTCTCAAGACAAGATTCGATAACTATACTAAAGGACACAGGATTCGTGAGAATCTTGGTGATCTTTTAGGACATGGGATCTTTGCTGCTGATGGAACGAAATGGAAACAACAGAGGAAACTCGCGAGCTTCGAGTTTACTGCTCGAGTTTTAAAAGACTTTAGCACCTCTGTTTTTAGAAGAAATGCATCTAAGCTTGTTAATTTTGTCAACCAGTTTGCTCTCTCTGGGAAGCCTTTCGATGCTCAAGTAAGTTTCCAAACACAAAACCCATTTAAGAAAACTTATGATTAATTTTTCCACTCAAAATGGATCATTTTTGTGCATGATTGGTATATAGTACCAAAAAAAGACATTTAGTCCAATCAATCATGTTGTAGCTTAGAGCATGTGCATTGTAGACACTCTCATAATATCACACTAATAAATATAATTTAAATTTAACATAATAAAAACAAATTTACAATCCATAGATACTGCATATAGTTATTATTTACCAAACATGTTTTCATTTTATATATTTACCGTTGAATTTTTACAGCTTCATCAGTAACGTTTTACTGTCTTAATTCTAAAGAATTGAAATTTATAACTACAACCGAACTAATCACCCACTTTGTTTTTTATTTTGGGTCTGGAATAGGATATGTTGATGAGATATACATTGGACTCTATCTTTAAAGTTGGGTTTGGTGTGGAGTTAGGATGTTTGGATGGGTTTAGCAAAGAAGGAGAAGAGTTTATGGTGGCTTTTGATGAAGCTAATATTGCGACTAGTTCTAGATTTTTCGATCCGCTTTGGAAGCTAAAATGGTTTCTCAATATCGGATCACAATCTAGACTTGAGAAGAATATTGCTATTATAGACAAATTTGTCTACAGGCTCATTACCATTAAAAGGAAAGAGCTTGCCAAGGAACAAAACAAGGAACAGAACACTGTGAGTGTTATCTAAAGTTTACTCTCTTTTTGTTGTTGTTGCATTTACTAGTTTTAAATCTTTCTAACAATGTTTAGCGTTGTTTCTATAGGCTGTTAGAGAGGACATACTATCAAGATTTCTAGTGGAAAGTGAGAAAGATCCGGTGAACATGAATGATAAGTACTTAAGGGATATAATCTTCAGTTTCATGATTGCTGGGAAGGACACAACCGCTGCAACTCTCTCGTGGTTCTTGTACATGCTCTGCAAAAACCCTCTTGTTCAAGAGAAAATCGTACAAGAAATTAGAGATGTGACATCAAGCAACGAGAAAATAGTGGATGTAGATGGATTTGTTCAAAGTATAACCGAAGAGGCTCTTGATGGAATGCAATATCTCCATGCAGCCTTGTCTGAGACCTTGAGGCTTTACCCTCCTGTGCCTGTGGTAAAATGCTATTCCAATGATTTGACATTTTAAGAGCTAACGGAAATTAATTTCGATCTACGATTTTAAGAATCTTTTTTATTGGTTCTTTTGAAGGACACCAAGTGCTCAGAAAGTGATGACATTCTTCCAGATGGGCATAAAGTGAACAAAGGGGACAATGTCTCCTACATGGCCTATGCAATGGGTAGGATGACTTACATTTGGGGTGAAGATGCTGAGGATTATAAGCCAGAGAGATGGCTTAAGGACGGCGTGTATCAACCCGAATCACCGTTCAAATTCGTAAGCTTTCATGTAAGTACACTCTCTTGCATATAAACTACAATTAATGCATTTTTTTTTGTAAATACTTCAAGATGTTTTCGTTCTTCGACTGTGTAGGCTGGTCCAAGGATCTGTCTTGGCAAGGATTTTGCATACCGGCAAATGAAGATAATATCAATGGCACTTCTTCACTTCTTTCGCTTCAAGGTGGCTGATGAGAATACCAATGTGCATTACCAGACAATGATTACACTTCATATCAAAGGAGGACTCCGTCTATGTGTAACCCCGAGGACGAGCGCTTGATTTCGACTAGAACTCTTATGCAACATATTTTTTGTTATTTGCAGGTTTTTAGTTTTCTTGTTATTTTATGAATTTCGTCTCGTACACAACATTGTGTGAGTCAAAAACAACTTTGTGATCATGCATCATTAATTTCTCTTATCGTGTTTTCCTTTTCTTCTAAAGTTTTAGGGTAGTCATCGAGTCATTGTTCTTTAGTCTTTGTTTTGATAAAATCAATAAAAAAAACAAAAATTAAGGAAACTCAAGTTTCCCAAAGAGCTTTCTTGAGCAAGTTTCGTGAAAAAGCCCTAGTGGAGGACTCTAACCCAAGTCGTAATCAAAAAAATTTCGACTAAACCCAAGTTTGTTTGCAGAGTTTTAACCTAACTACTACCTAAGCTTTGGTTTCCATCAGAACTTTCCATACTTTTACTGTGCCTGCTTCATGTAACCCAATAATTGTTTACTCCAAACGTTATGTTGAGTGAAATTCCCACAGAAACAGTGTGAAAGTTTGAGCCACGCATGAACAAGTTTTGGTCAAAATGATCCCAAAGAAAGATGGCTACAAACACCAAGTTAACTATAAAAATTTTCCTAGTAGCGAAGTTAATCCCGTATATGCATAAAAGGTTTTTATTGGAATAAATTTACATACTTTTCAAAAAAGAAAAAAGCAATAAAATAAAATAAAAAATTTGAAGGTTGAAAGTTCGTCTTTTTCTTTCTCGAATTATATATATCATCTTTTTGGCCTCGCCAATTGTGGTGAATTATTGACTTTCAATTGCAATAACAAGAACCGTCATGAGATTACTAGGCCTAGACTGCTAGACTTTTCAAGGCAACGCAAGCCCGAGTGGAACTAGAAGAAATGTCATATCTTTACCTGTTAATGCAGGACATGTTCCAAAGCCACCAAGAAAAAGAAGGAAGCAGATGGATTTTATCTTCTCCTCTTCCTTAAAATCTTCTTCTCTTAAAAGATTTCTTCTAGTTCCACTATGACATCTTTTTTTATTGTTTTACTATAATATTAATAATGGTCTGTTATAATAGCAAACAAGTCTTTGATTTGAATTAGTTGTACAAACTTTTCAAAAAAGAAAGAAGCGACAAAACAAAAACTTTGACTTCTTTCTAGAGTTATATCATTTTCTTGGTGTCACCAATTGTTTTCTATTGACTTCTCAACTGCAGTAACAAAAACAAGGTTATTTAGGTGAATATTATGTTTTGAACATGTAATTAAATGAATAACATCTAGTGATTGGAAATTAGGTGAGTAGCAAATTATTGTTCATTCTTGAGAAAAATGCTCTTAATTAATTTATAATGGTAAATGGTTAAAAAAATTATGATGGATATATAAAATCCCTAAAATTCTGTTATTAATCAATGTATTCTATTTTTGAAAAAATGCATTTAAATCTGTGTCATATATGGAAAAAAAAAATTGCTCTGCAAAAAAATTAATAATTGGGTTAGAAAATAGTTATCAATTTAAAAATACAGTTAACTATTTTTAAAACATAGTTGACTATTTTATCAATTTCATAAAATAGTTGACTATTTAATAATATATTTAACTTTTTTTCAAAAATACATATTCAATTGATTTCAAAATATAGTTAACTATGACACACTATTTTGTAACTATGCAAAAGTATATTGAATTGTTTTTTAAAAAATAGTTAACAATCTGAAATATACTCATAGTTAACTATTTTATTTATTATTTCGTAATTATAAAAAGCATAGTGAACTATTTTATCTATTATAGTTATCTATTATATAATAACATACATTTACCTATTATTATAAACATAGTTACTTAATTTTTTTAATCGTCTGAATTATTATATAGATATTACAATCATCATTAGACTAATTTGATCAATTTGACCTAATCCTATTATGATGATACTCCACTATAAATATAATATACTCTACTATGACCTAATATCAGAAATATAGTTACCTATTTTGATTTTTGAACATATGTAATTATGTCGATCTCCATCAAATATAATCTTAATTCATGATTGGAGATTACGATCTATGGCAACGAGTTATGAACAAAGTAAACTCATAGTTGGAGATTTAATCGGTGACAACAAATCAAAATTGTATAATTACGAAACTGAATTTAAAGAGGAAAGAGGAGAAGAAGGAGCACAAGAAGGATGAGAAGAAAACAAAAAAGTAATAAATTAAGAAGAAGATAAGAGCATCGTAAATTAAGAAGAAGAAGAAGAAGGAGAAAAAAATAGAAGAACCGCGGTGAGTATGTGATTAAACAATTAGGGTAATAATTATTTTGTTTTTAATTTAATTCTTTTATCTAGATAAAAAATTAAAAGGGTTAATTAGTGAAATAATATGTTTGAGCATGTAAATTAATAAAGTAATATATGTAATAAGAAAATTAGGTAACTAACAAAGAGAAATCAAAATTTGACTAATTTGCCCATAATAAATTCAATCCAAATTGTCAACATTAATGCCTAATTAACACACATTTATTTGTAATAAAAAATGTAACATTTTTACAAAAAAATAATTTCGAAATTGTTATATATATATAAATTCTTTATTTTCAAAAAAAATAATTTGAATAGATAAGTTATATAGTGAACTATATCATAATTTAGATACACTTGAAAAAATTAGTGACCAATCTCACGGATAGTTAACTATACATATAATAATGAATATATATCAATTATACTTTTTAAACTATATGTTTATATATAGCTAAGTACATATGGATATATAGCTAACTATATTTATATACATATAGATAATAGTGAACTATTCATGAATATAAATAGTATAGTTGGCTATTTGTAATTTTTTTAACTATATAGTTCACTACAGTGACCAAAAAAAAAAAAACAAAAAACTATATAGTTCACTACATATATATATATAACTATATATGTATTTTGTTATATATATATATGTAAAAAAATTAGTTATAAATATATGTATTTAACTATATAGCGAAATGTTTTTACAAATAGTCAACTATACTAGTTATATTCATGAATAGTTCACTATTATCTATATGTATATAAATAATTATAGTTAAATATAGTTAGCTATATATCCATATATGTACTTAGCTATATATAAACATATAGTTTAACAAGTATAATTAATATATATTCATTATTATATGTATAGTTAACTATCCGTGAGATTGTTCACTTTATTTCAATTGTATCTAAATTATAATATAGTTCAATATATAACTTATCTATTCAAATTAATTTTTCTGATTATAAATAATTTTTTATATATGTCAATTTCGAAATTAGTTTTAAAAAAAAATGTTACATTTTTTTATTACAAATAAATATGTATTAATTAGGCATTAAAGTTGACAATTTAGATTGAATTTATTATGGGCAAATTAGTCCAATTTTGATTTCTCTTTGTTAGTTACTAAATTATGATTTAGTGGATGTTAGAAATTTAATTAATGGTGCAAATACTAATATACATGCTAATTACCCAAATTAAAAACTAAGAAATAGATTAGGGGTAAAATAAGAAATTTAGGTATGCTAAATATTAGTTACCTAATTATGATCTAGAAAATATTAGATATTTAATTATTAGTGTAAAGAGTAATATATATGCTAATTTCTCAATGGCAAAAAGGAACAAAAAAATGTTTTTTTCTCCTAGAATTATTATCTTCTTTGAGCATTTAATCTATAGTCTTTTGACGACTTATCAACGAAAGAAGTAGTCAAGAAAACACCTAACTTTGAAGGAAAAAAGATATTTTCTATTATTTGTTTTTTGAAAAAAAACATTTACTATTATTGACATTTTCAAATATGGAAAGAATTTTTTGTAGAAAATTCCACTCCGCTTATGCATATATAGGACTTGTGTTAGTTCTACATTCATAATCTTGCATGGTATCATAACTGACCCTAGCAAACCCTAAAAATATTAATCTTCTTCTTTGGCTAAAACTTTGTTCTTCATCTTCTCTCCTTCTTTGTTTTTTTCTTCTCCTAATAGCATCTTCTCTCTAAAACACACAACAATCTTTGTTCTTCCTTTGGCGCGAGCTCAACATGGAGATTTTGGCGAGCATAGCTACGATAGTAGTAGCAATGATCTTGCTGGTTTTGTGTTTTGCAATCTATCTCGCGATCAGAATCTTCACCGGACAATCAAGAAACGACAAAGAATATGCTCCGGTACACGCAACAATCTTTGATCTTCACTCCCACTTAGATCATTCATACGATTACGAGACAGAGATCGCAAGGAAGAAACCAACTTTCAGGTTCTTGGGTCTAGGACAAAGCGAGATATTCACTGCAGATCCTCGTAACGTGGAGCATATTCTCAAGACAAGATTCGATATCTATACTAAAGGACACAGGATTCGTGAGAATCTTATTGATCTTTTAGGACATGGGATCTTTGCTGCTGATGGAACGAAATGGAAACAACAGAGGAAACTCGCGAGCTTCGAGTTTACTGCTCGAGTTTTAAAAGACTTTAGCACCTCTGTTTTTAGAAGAAATGCATCTAAGCTTGTTAATTTTGTCAACCAGTTTGCTCTCTCAGGGAAGGCTTTCGATGCTCAAGTAAGTTTCCAAACACAAAACCCATTTAAGAAAACTTATGATTAATTTTTCCACTCAAAAAGGATCATTTTTGTGCATGATTGGTATAGAGTAACAAAAAAGACTTTTAGTCCAACCAATCATGTTGTAGCTTAGTTCTTTTGTTTATCATACTTGTCCAACTTTTTTATTATTGTTTTGGCCTACATTACCATTTTTTTGTTCCCTAAATGTGCGATGGCTGCAAATTGCATGTGAATATTATATTTTGTTTACAAACACCATTTTAGATGCCAACCATTTGGGACCCAAAAAAAAAAAAAATCATAATATCACACTAATAAATATAATTTAAATTTAACATAATAAAAACAAATTTACAATCCATAGATACTGCATATAGCTATTATTTACCAAACATATTTTCATTTTATATATTTACCGTTGAATTTTTACAGCTACATCAATAAGGTTTTACTGTCTTAATTCTATAGAATTAAAATTTACAACTACAACCGAACTAATCACCCACTTTGTTTTTGTGTTTTGGGTTTGGAATAGGATATGTTGATGAGATATTCATTGGACTCGATCTTTAAAGTTGGGTTTGGTGTGGAGTTAGGATGTTTGGATGGGTTTAGCAAAGAAGGAGAAGAGTTTATGGTGGCTTTTGATGAAGCAAATATTGCGACTCAGTCTAGATTTTTCGATCCGCTTTGGAAGCTGAAATGGTTTCTCAATATCGGATCACAATCAAGACTTGAGAAGAGTATTGCAACTATAGACAAATTTGTCTACAGGCTCATTATCATTAAAAGGAAAGAGCTTGCCAAAGAACAGAATAAGGAACAGAACACTGTGAGTGTTATCTAAAGTTTACTCTCTATTTTTTTGTTGTTGAATTTACCGGTTTAAAATCTTTCTAACAATGTTTAGCGTTGTCTCTTTAGGTTGTTAGAGAGGACATACTATCAAGATTTCTAGTGGAAAGTGAAAAAGATCCGGAGAATATGAATGATAAGTACCTAAGGGATATAATCTTGAGCTTCATGATTGCTGGGAAGGACACAACCGCTGCAACTCTCTCTTGGTTCTTGTACATGCTCTGCAAAAACCCTCTTGTTCAGGAGAAAATCGTACAAGAAATTAGAGATGTTACATCAAGGGATGAGAAAACAATCGATGTAGATGGTTTCGTTCAAAGTACAACCGAAGAGGCTCTTGATCAGATGCAATATCTCCATGCAGCCTTGTCTGAGACCATGAGGCTTTACCCTCCTGTGCCTGTGGTAAAATACTATTCCATGATTTGACATTTTAAGAGCTTACGGAAATTAATTGGATTTACGATTTTAATAATCATTTTTATTGGTTCTTTTAAAGGACACCAAGTGCGCAGAAAGTGATGACATTCTTCCAGATGGACATAGAGTGAGCAAAGGGGATAATGTCTACTACTTGGCCTATGCGATGGGTAGGATGACTTACATTTGGGGTGAAGATGCTGAGGAATTTAAGCCAGAGAGATGGCTTAAGGACGGCGTGTATCAACCCGAATCACCGTTCAAATTCGTTAGCTTTCATGTAAGTACACTCTCTTGAAGATAAAATACAATATATGCATTCTTTTTTTATCTTCTTCTTCTTCTAAAAACCTGAAGTTGTTTTCGTTCTTCGGCTGTGTATGTAGGCTGGTCCAAGAATCTGTCTTGGCAAGGATTTTGCATACCGGCAAATGAAGATATTATCAATGGCACTTCTTCACTTCTTTCGCTTCAAGATGGCTGATGAGAAGACCAATGTGCATTACCAGGTAATGATTACACTTCATATCAAAGGAGGACTCCAATTATGTGTAACCCCGAGGACAAGCGCTTGATTTCGACTAGAACACTCTATGCAGTGCATGTTTGTTATCTGCAGGTTTTTAGTCTGTGCTTTTAGTTTTATGAATTTCGTGTCGTACACAACATTGTGCGAGTAACACACAACCTGGTGTTCATGCTACGTACATTGATTTCTCTTATCGTGTTTTGATAATGAATAAAAAAGCAGGGAAGCTTGAAGCTTTCTTGTGCAAGTTTCCCAAAAAATCCTCAAGTGGAGGACTCTATCCCTAGTCGTAGTCTGAACCTAAGTTTGTTTACGAGTTCTCTTGGAGTTCACATAACCTGACTTACTATCAACACTTGCCATACTTTTATAGTGATGCTTCATGTAACCCAATAATTGTTTACCCAAAACGTTATGTTGCGTAAAATTCTCACAGACAGTGTTAAAGTTGATAGCCCAGCATGAACAAGTTTTGGTCAATGATCCTAAAGAAAGATAGCAACAAACACCAACTTAACTATCAAAAAGTTTCCAGTATCGAAGTTAATCCCGAAGAACGGGATAACAAATGTATAATTTTACAGCCGGCTAGTACAAAAAAGCACTTAGTCACACTACAAAAATGAGCTCATCATCTTATTGCATGATTACAGTAGGAATCTGAGAACCTGGTCTTGAAGCCCATCCCTTACGAGATCTGTAAGCTTCAATAATGGCCTCTAATCGCTGCCTCTCCTGCGAAACACTCATAGTAGACTTTCGTGCCTACCAAATAAACATATAACCATTTTATAAACAATTTTCCACAGATTATCTTACAATTAGAAATGAGAATATACCTTTGGAACAACAACTAACTTTGGTGGAGCCATCACCACATCGCCAAATCTTATCTGCTCGTGCTTGGGGAAGTTTTCTCGAAGTGTATCTTCGGTCTTTCCTTGATTCTTTTTTTGCTTCTTAGCCTCCCAATACCTGCATTGGGATACTCATCAAACTCAAATATAGCTTAAACAAAGTAATCTCACAGTAACAATATAAGCTTACTTTTTCTTGCGTTCTTTCCTTTTGGATCGACCGTCTAACTCCGCGAGTTCCTTTTCGAAACGAAGGTCGCTTACTTGATTTCTCTTCCTCTTTTTCTTCTTCTTTTCATCTCCTTTCGTCGCCATTATATCATTCTCTTCATCGGAAAAGGCTACGTCGCCCTCCTCGGCTTTTATTTCCTCAACCACCTTACCTTCCGACTTCATTTCACTCCCAGGCTTTACTTTCTAATGATATAATCATCCACCACATCAAATAACAAGCAACCCCCGAACCATACGGGTCCTCGGAGACATAAAATTAACACTGCACCTAAACCAGGAAGCCAAGGAACAAGCTCACCCGCAACAATTGCAGCACGAGAATTTAACATGACACTAGGAGGATTACTATCTTCATCCTCTTCAAAACTCTCAACTCCACCCATGGTGGCAATAAGTGAATCAACAACAAGGAAAGCAGTGGCCTCTGACTCCTCCCCAAGGCCAAAATTCTCGATACCACTAACAACATTCTTTAGTTTGTCTAAGCTTTCAGGCTTCCTGAATCCACTAGATGCAGTAATTCTGGTGAAACATTTGGAACTGTAGCCTTTGGTTTAGGCTTCCGCGGGGAATGGACTGGGGAATATCCAGATTCTGGATGGTACAAAGAATCCAGGTTAGTTCCAGACAAAGACTGCTTCATGGAATAAGCTTACTCTCTCTCTGGTCCAGGATTAGAAAGCCGCTCACCTTGCACATCATCCATAGGCATCAAAATCATAACTCTCCTGAGAAGTCTTGGATAAGTGATAACCAAACGACGACCTCTCGTGATCGAAATTCAAAGTGCTTACAGGCTCCTTAAGATCACCTTGTGACTCACTCACAGTCTTTTCCTGATCCCTTAGAGAAAATTGTTCAAAATCATCATCCTTAAAAACTCTATCAGCACTAAAACCAGATTCCCCAAAATCAAACGGCTGTATCGGATCCTCCACAGGATTACCGACTTATCGGTAACATCAGGATGATAAACAGAAGCTCTCTCATCATCTTCTTCCATTTATCAACTTAACAAGAGTACACTCATGCACAAACCTGTTAAAACATCCAATTCAAGTAAAACTTTAGCTTGTGATACACAAATACATCAAACATTGATAAAGATAAGCACAAATTCTGAGAGCAAATGCACCAAAGAATCACTGGAAACAAAAATTCGTTAACTCACTATGATACAATCACTACTAAACTAACATGAAAAACAAAAAATCAAAGAGGATCTCGAAATTCGTATGAATAACTACATTATGCGGAACTATAAACCTAATCGAGAACACTGAAGCGAAAATTATGCTCAAACAAATCAATGCGGAAGGTGAATATGCACAGATCGGAATCAATGGAAGCAAATCAGCAACTGAGATAGTTTAACAAATCTGGACGGAATCTCTACCTTCCGGCGGCGAATCAAATGGAAGAAATGTGAGAGAGATTGAAGACGACCATAAGAGTAAAGAGAGGAGACGATCGGACAAAGACTAAGCGAAGGAGGCCACTTGGGCGCGCGTGGGAGAGGGAAAGAGGAGAGAGATTGTGGATTTTTACTTATTTAGGATATAGACATGTATCTTTCAATTGGTTGATATCTGAACAGAGGCAAATATCTCGTGGAGTTATATGTGTATGTCTTCGACAGTTTTTCCAGATAAAAGGAGCATGGGGTGCAAATGATAACAATTGAGAATTTGGAGTCTTTAAAAGAGAGTCAGCATAAGCAAAGTTTTTACCAAGCAAAGTTTTTAAACGCAAATCAATCCAGGCAGCATCCTCCCGTGGGTCTTAAGTCACCATTTTAGAACGGTGAAATCACTAAACAGAGAACGTGAAACTGCATTGGGGTCGTCGCTGAATACGTCTTCGGTGTATACAAACCTTGCCATTAGACGGACGTACACATAACCTTTTTATCATGCTTGTCTTCACCATGACTCGACTTGCACTTTGTCACAACGCGTCCCTTAATTGTCGTGATTTTTACGATTATCACTGCATAAAGTGCATCTTTCAACAGAATTCCGGGATAGTAGATTTCCTCCTCCTGCGCATAAATAAATTTACATCAACTTAGCGACATATATAATAAACATTTAGCGTAGTTTTGAGTACTTACCCCTGAGCGTAGATTTGAGTATGTCTCAAATATATACAGACTTGCACCAACTGGTCCTTCATTGACCCAGTCGCTCAACATCTTTATTGTCACTTCCGAGGTTGAGTCAGGTCCAATCATTTTGGATGCCCTATGCATATATGTAAAAATGTGTCATTTTCGTACGTTTTCCAATATCGTAAAAATAGTAATCTAATTAAAAAAACACATGGAAATTCCACTAGACCGTTTATAATTCCAAATAGTTAGTAAGAAATAAAAGAAAAACAACAAAATATGATTTATTTTTGAAATATTGCTCTCCTAGTAATTTTGCTTGCAAAATCATTAATTAAACTCACGTTGTCGAATTTTTCAACAATCTATGTTTGAATAGATGACAAATCTAACCCATTCAATATATCTTGTCACATGGTAGATCACAAATAATTTTGTTATCAGCTACAACTTCGAATTTTAACTAATAATTTCAAATTAATTTTTTTTAAATGAGTAATTAACATGTTTGCTTAGACCATAAACATTAAAAAAAATTTTGAAAAACAAAATCTTACGAATATTATTATTGTAGAAAAAGCTTATAATTTTTTTTAATTATAGTTATAACAAAAATTTAAGTAAACAATGCTAGAGCCTTAAATGGTGGCTTCACTGCCTTGTCCTCTTGGCCGGGTCTGGGCTAAGTATACGTTCCACTCTGGATTACCGAAGCTCGTAATGTTTTCAGCAAACGTCTTCTCTTCAACACAACAAAACAATCTTCCTTCAACGTCCTTATCTTATGTATGGGCTCCAAATTGTTTGATGCATGAACTCTAAAGTCAAACTTGTTTTACCTCCAAAGCACAGATGATCAATGAGCTATGGGTTTATTTACCGGTCTTCAGCTATGGGTTTTGGAAGACGCCGAAAAACATGAATGGTTGAGTTTTACTTACGTTTTACCTCCTCCTTGGAAGAAAATACTTGAAAAGACCAGATTACGGATTGTTGGAAGGAATACTCGAACCGGGGAAATTGTGTTGTCGCCATGGAAAATATCCGACCCTTTCTACCTTTTCTACTAAAATCTCGAGAGAAACACAAACACTAGAGTTGAAATCTAAGGAATCGAAGCTTTTAAGAATTGTCAAGTTTACACCTTTCAAGACATGTGGAGGATGTGAAACTTATGAAAAGTGTTTTGGATCAGGTACCCTTAACATAGTACTACATATTTTGTTGGATTACTACTTTTCTCGGTTTATTGTGATGGTGTTCATCTTCTTTTTTTCGGTCATAAACTTTTGAGCTATGAATTTTTAGGTTTTCAAACTATTCTTTTCATGAGCAATCGACTTTGGGAATTGTTGTGTCTTTGGTAATTTCTACGCTAGTCATTATCCATTGGTAACAAAGAGATAAATGATATGTGCTGATGTGTATTTAATATGATGAGATGCAATGTGATTTGTTGGCTAGTTAATTAATATTGTTTGGAGTCATGTGGGCAGACATGATCATTAGCAACCTAGTTACCCACCCCTCTTTTTCCCCCTTTTTAGTGTGTGCGTGTATTTTTTGTATTGCAAGTTAGGACATGAGATCTAAGGCTCCAAAGTATCGGGGATGGGTCGTGTCATAATGTCTCGTACATGCCCTACGCAATGGGTAGGATGACTTACATTTGGGGTGAAGATGCTGGGGAATTTAAGCCAGAGAGATGGCTTAAGGACGGCGTATATCAACCTGAATCACCGTTCAAATTCGTTAGCTTTCATGTAAGTACACTCTCTTGCAGACAAACTACAAGTTATGCATTCTTTTTTTCTTCTTCTTCTAGAAAGCTTAAGATGTTTTCGTTCTTTGACTGTGTATGCAGGCTGGTCCAAGAATCTGTCTTGGCAAGGATTTCGCATACGGGCAAATGAAGATAATATCAATTTTGTACTTCTTTATTTCTTTCGCAGGCTGATGAGAAGACCAATGTGCATTACCAGACAATGATTACACTCCATATCAAAGGAGGACTCCAGCTATGTGTAACCCCGAGGACAAGGGCTTGATTTCGACTATAACACTTTATCCAGCACATGTTTGATTTCGTATTGGGTCGTACACAACATTGTGTGTCAGCACACAATTCGTGTACATGCATCGTTAACTTCCTTTATTGTAGTTTCCTCTTTTTATTTCAAAGGTTTTACCTGAGTCTCATTTAGATTTATTGCAACCGTCATCGAAATATTGTGTGACAGTTGAGCCAAGCATAAACAAGTTTTGGTCAAAGATCCTAAAGAAAGATAGCAACAAACACCAACTTAACTATCAAAAAGTTTCCAGTATCGAAGTTAATCCCAAAGAACGGGATAACAAATGTATAATTTTACAGCCGGCTAGTACAAAAAGGCACATAGTCGCACTACAAAAATGAGCTCATCATCTTATTGCATGATTACAGTGGGAATCTGAGAACCTGGTCTTGAAGACCATCCTTTACGAGATCTGTAAGCTTCAATGGCCTCTAATCGCTGCCTCTCCTGCGAAGCACTCATAGCAGACTTTCGTGCCTGCCAAATAAACATATTAAAACCATTTATACCGATAACATAAACAATTTTCCACAGATTATCTTACAATCAGAAATGAGACTATACCTTTGGAACAACAGCTAACTTTGGTGGAGCCATCACCACATCGCCAAATCTTATCTGCTCGTGCTTGGGGAAGTTTTCTCGAAGTGTATCTTCGGTCTTTCCTTGATTCTTTTTTTGCTTCTTAGCCTCCCAATACCTGCATTGGGATACTCATCAAACTCAAATATAACTTAAACAAAGTAATCTCACAGTAACAATATAAGCTTACTTTTTCTTGCGTTCTTTCCTTTTGGATCGACCGTCTAACTCCGCGAGTTCCTTTTCGAAACGAAGGTCGCTTACTTGATTTCTCTTCCTCTTTTTCTTCTTCTTTTCATCTCCTTTCGTCGCCATTATATCATTCTCTTCATCGGAAAAGGCTACGTCGCCCTCCTCGGCTTTTATTTCCTCAACCACCTTATCTTCCGACTTCATTTCACTCCCAGGCTTTACTTTCTAATGATATAATCATCCACCACATCAAATTCCATACATTTCTCCCAAAGACAAAAGTTTATATTCTAAGTATGATTAGTCTGTATAATTTTCCTCCATTTCTAAGAGAGATTACACATAGATAGACTATAATCCAGCAATTTCTACAAAGTTCTCACCATTATTGAGTTGTTATATAGCAGAGATGTCAAATTGCATTATTTTCTTCATAAAAATCCCCAAATTCGAATCTGTAATTTGTAATTTCCCTAAATTATCCAAAGTTGAGAAAACTATACCGTAGCAGCTTTTCTCGTGTTCTTTTCTTTCTTCTCTATAAATTGTTTACTCGAATCTGAAGGAAGAACATACAAACAAACAGTCACAGAGAGAAAATCAAAAACGAATCTCTAGTTTTTCTCTATTTAGCGAAGAGAATTAGAAGGTAAGTACCGTTAGGAGAAGGTGAAGTGTAGTTCATGAGAATACGGAGTTTAGAAGGAAGAGCATCTTGCTTTGAACGATCAGGCGGCGGCGGAAGTCTCGCCGGACCACCGTGAGCAGCTAGGTAGTTTTTCTCTCTCCTCTTTTTTCCTTTCCCTCCCATCTTCTTCTTCTCTCTTTCTCTCGAGGACGCAGAGACCTAATTGTTTTACTAAGCCGAAATTTGCAGGAGGAGACTAAACTGGGCTTAGAAGGCCCATATCTTTAGCCCAATAACGAACTAAATATAAAACTCTTCCCAATGTACTGTTCCTTTTCAAGTTTTTTTTTTAGCAACAACAAAACCAGATACTGACATACGGGAAAACGGCCGTTTTGGACTTCGACTATTTGGAACTGGTTTTTTTTTACCTAGTTTTTCTCATATGGTCAATTTTAACATAAACACAAAAAAATTCAGATTTAGAACCTGAACTGACCAAATTGGTGTCGATTTGTACTTTAACGTTAGTCAACGACGATGAAACCGTGATTCGGATGACGGAAACAGTTACTAAAACGACGGGATTAGTGGCTAGGAAGATGGGATCTGACATGTGGCTTCATTGCTCGACACTTTTGAGCTTTGTTGATCATTATTTGTCTTATTTTGTTGATCGTTAGTTAGACAATAAAGATCAACAAAACTTAAAATGATATCGTTTTGGTCTTACGGTGTCGATCAATGAAACCACAGTTGGACTCCATCTTCCTAGTCACTTTTTTCGTCGTCCTAGTTAATGTTCCGTCGTCGTTAACGGCCAACATGTCAAGGCACAAATTTGGTTACTTCAAGTTCTAAATTTAAATTTTTGTTCTCTTCAGGTTCAAATTGACCATATGAAAAAGACTAAGACCAACAAAACAATTCCAAAAAAACAATTGTTCTCCCCCACAACATTATTACAAGTTTTTCTATGAAGATTTGGTTCATGACAGTTATGATTTTACGAGAAAACAATTGTTCTGAATGAAATGAATATAATAAAATCAACAGCAAAACGCCATTTTCTTACAGTACAAATCTAATGAAAGAACCAAAAACACAAACTCAATGGACGTATTATATAACCTCAAGCTTTGGTGTATATACCTCACCAATTTCGACAAGCCTTTTGATCTAAACATCTCCACAAAAAACTATGGAGCAGAGAAATTATAACAAAAAATATGACACCACACAGATCAAACGGATTCAGTTTTTACTGGGACTAACCATACTTACATAATGTTACACACGCACCAAAAACATGTCCATCTGATTTTAAGATTTCTTCGGCTTGATACTACACCTCTGACTTTCGAGTATTCAAACCTGAGATTTTTCCTGTACCAGTGAGTTTTCGCCCTTTTGTATCAAGGAGGTTTGATTCTATTCTCTCATTCCCACCCAAGTTTTAACATTTGATCCACCACCTTCAAGCTCAACTGCAAGCATTTATGAACTTCTTTTATCATAAACTATGTAATGATAGAAATTTGTATGTTGATAAGACCGATAAACTTACAGCTGGATCAGTGAAGATTATCAACTGTTTATCTTCCGTGGAAACTAAGAGGTTCGTGTTATCAACGTTTAAAGCCAGTGCGGTTATATCCTGGCCTTGACTAAGCTTTAGCACATGGAATACCTACAAGACAAGGGTTTCAGGTTGTTTAGACCAGAAAATAAGTGCCGGTAAATTACTTTATAATCTCTTCTAGGAGTTTTGGTAATACCTGAAGTGTGTATAAGTTGAGGAAGCAAATTGAAGGAGATGGAACATCCAGTCTTTCGATTTCTTTGTCATCTTTTGATGTATCGTTACTACTCGAAAAATCCACGTTGGAAGATGAATTCATCCCGATCAAGGCATTTTGACCATCCATGGATAGTTCCATGCAACTTATGCTACAAGAGAACGGAAGTTTTGCTTTGGCAATTAGAATTCCGTTGAGGGTGAACACGCTAATTGAACCTTCCGAACTACTCCATGCCATTATAACCCCATCAGATGAAATGCAGAGAGAATTAGCCGTCACACCAACTAATCGTCTGATCAACCGTCCTTTTCTTATGGAATGCAATAAAACATCTGAGGACTCGGAAGACGAAACAACGACGCCTTGATCTGAGCTGACACAACAACAAACTAATTCTCTTCGGTGGCCACGAAGCACTTGTATAGGCCCTTCAATTCGACATTTTTTGCTTTTGTTTGCCGCTGCGTTGGCTTGATTTGTGTTGTTTGCGGAGGAAGGCGCTCCGGATCCAGTTGATGGCTCAGACACGCTTGTTCGTGAAGTTGATGCCTTGTGTATTCTCCACAGCAAAACAGTAGTGTCTCTTGAACCTGTCACAAGGTAATTGTTGTCTGGAGACAGAGCCAGACATGTAACAGGGGCACAGTGTCCAAAAGCTGTTTCCAAAGTTTTTGCTCCATCGGTTGAGACTAACTTGATACTATTATCCGCATGTCCACCTATAATCCAGCACATAATTTCCGTAAATATACTACAAACAAACTTCAAAACTGTGTACGGGACATTAGGACCGTAGAATTGCTAATTTACCTGTGATTATTTCCCCATCGCTTGTAATAGCAACTACGGACGAACTTCTGATTCCTGATGAGGCAAATGCCTGGGCCTGGGGATATTGCCAATCATAAGTTCCAGAACTAGCTGGACCCTTGAACATGCGCATCAATGATCCACTAGTCGAAGTTGCTGTTGCCTTCCCGTGATGAAAGAGGAACGGAGTACCTTGGCCATCAGGGGTGTTTGGTTGCCATTTGTGCTGTGCAACACGAGCTGCTGGCACGTTCATGTCCACAATCATAACACTATCTGTAGATGCCTGAATGGCTGCAGCCGGTAAGTTGCAGCGCTCCGGAGCTTGAACAGAATATGGTTTGATCTCTTTTGGATTTCGAAAAATGGTCTGACAAAAATTCAAAATAAACTTAGTGTACGGAGGTATATAGTACATGAGATATTTCTTTGTCTTAATTTTCCGGATGAAAACCGTATAGTAGAATCTCCTATACTAATACAGAATGAAGTAGACAAAGAAAACTCTGTTACACCTTATGACGCGGACTCCTAATGTCAATAATTCACCCTCAGAGAAATGATCATGGTTAAAAGAGGTGTTAACTAAGATTGCAATTGCAAACCAAATTGACACTAGCAGTTACCTGCATTTGTAGGACATCCTTAAGTGGCATCCTCTTCATGTGAGGAACAGTCAATAGTTGGGATGGTGTTTGCCCAAAATAAGCTATCTGGTCTTGCGTAGCACGTTGTTGTACCTTCATTAAACATTCAAAGGCAAACCATGTCAACATGTTAATACTAAAACTGAGAAACTACATCAGTACAACAAAGTTTGCCTTACCGGGTCCGTGATCTTATCAATGTCAACAGTCCCCTCGTAGGTAATGTAGAAGAAAACATTATTTGCCATTATAGCTTCTTTGCCACGTTGCTTAAACCTAAATTAATAAGTTCAGGTAAAAATAAGTAACAGAAAAAGTAAAAACTCAACTTAGTTGCTTCCAAAGAAACTTTGTTGTGATTATTTTGAGGAGGAAACTGATTATGGGCAGCACATCAGTTCAAGGGAGAAAACCTACCCAAATATGAGATCAATCCATTCATGCAAATGTGCAGATACATGCTCGCTCTCAAGAGCTCTTCGTTGTTTGTGTACAAAATCCACTGGGTTTTTGGCCCAAGGAGGAAGTTTTACAGCATCTGATAGAGTTAGAAACCAAAATAACCACATCAGATAACAAAAATTTCACCATCCCAGGCATAAATTTTAGCTATGACAAGGAAGAGAATAACAATACCAATCTTGTCTCCCAACTGTGTTGTACCAAAGTAGATGCAATTTTCGTTGGTCAGCACCTCAGGGAGGTAAAACATCTCCGGAACCTGTAACGAAAAATTTAGTGGGGAAACATAGGTAGGCTTTGAATTGCTGAGGAAAATGCGGATAAACAATTCCATTTGATGCTTTAGGGAAACCAATACGTACCAACTCCTTCACATCACTCATGTCTTCAAGAACTCCATTCCAAGTGGCTGGAATGTCTGAAAACAGACGGTCTGCATGATCAAACTTTCCACCTTGAAGTTGAATTGACAGGGTTGTGAAAGGTTCAACTCTGGCCAGATAATACAACACCTGCGCACATGAGAAACGATAAAATATCAGAAAGAGTACAAACTCCATCGAGCTGCATTGAAAGTATTATATATTGCCCTTTTTCCACGATTCAGAGGAATAAAAACTTTAAACTGGGAATGGCAGTAATTGGGGTGACTATTATAGAGAAGAGAACTTACTGCTCCAGCACTTGAGTAATGGGAGCCATAGTGGAATTTGGGAATAACGGGATCCTCAAAGCTAGAATATCGCTCTTGAAATTTTGTAAGCCGGTCCGGGTTCAATGCACCAATTGGCTAAACATATACAGACCCACATCAGAAAGTTTTCTAGGTTTATGAATCATCATATGCAGTCTTAGAACGTAATACTGGAAGCAAACTGCAAAGAATACCACCTTGGAAAGATCTCTGAAGGTAGATGGATTTGAAAGGTCCAAACTCTCTGAACTGTTGTCAGATATAATCCACGGGAAAACAGGATACTGCAAACAATAAGATATTTACCAAGGTCACAAAAAGGAAACGCCATTGACAGGTTCATCAAAAAAATGCTAAAGATCACTAGATCTACCTGAGTAATGTCATTGTAACTTCGGCCAGCCAAGGTGTTAAGCTGCATTAAGTATTCAAAATTGCTGATCTGCAGAAATTATCCAGATGGGGGATCTTTAGTATCAGATGTTATTCTCGGATAAGGATAAAAAAATTGCATGGCAAGTGTGAATGGGGAGTTTATTGGTACCTCCCATCTAGCCCAGCGCTCCATTAACTGAGTTCTTCTCAGAAGCTGTTCCGGCCTCTAAAAAGAAAACAATATACGTAAGTTTGCAGCACGTCATGGCTTTATCAAACCATTGAAGAATACTATTGGCAAGAGCAATTCAAGCTAACAAAACAAGATAGTATGTAAAAAACACAAACCTGAGTTGCTAGGTAAATATTGTTTAAGTGAGGAGGCCTTGCTTGCACAATAGCTCGATATGCATTTCTTCTTCCCTCGGTATTCTATGGAGTTAAACAAGAAAATTAGGGAAAGTAATTGGTTAGGCATGCAGAGACCTGTGATTTACAAGGTGGGAAAGATAAATATCATAAGTAGAAATGATTTTTAGATGCAAATACCCCAAAATCAAAGAAGAAGTTTGAACGGTCAACCATAAAGAGTTCCAGGGCGCTCCGTCTCAGGAGATATCTGAGAGAAACAAACAAAGAAATGAGTGCATTTAACAATCAATCGGTGTAAACTATTCAGGTTTTCTTTAGATGAAGATTCCATATCTTGGCTAAAGAAACATAAAAATCCTAAGTTATAAGATAATAGATCATCTGAAAGATTAATAAAATAAATTAGTAAATAGGAGTAGATAAGCTAAACATAATTTGGATGATGATACTTTACCTCCGGCTATAAATCTGATGAAGAGAAGACATTGGCCAACTACGATCTTTATCTTGGTCACCTGATTGGGACCCATCTAAATGATCAGTCAAATTCTGGCTTTCTCTGTTGTCTACAATGAAATTTATTCTCCGTGTTGTGATCTGAGAAGGCACAGCAGTTATTATCAGCAACTAGAAATCCATACAAGAAAAGCATATTCGGGAATACTTGTTAAAAATCCAAGACAATGAGGTTGGTCGAGCATACTTGAAAGTTTCCTTTCACAACCCTTAGTGGCCGGACCATAGACGAGGGAAACTCAAGAAGAATCCTTTCATCAAGTTCACTGGGAACAAAGCCAGGTGCCGCTGAAGAATCTCGGACATTTTCAAGGTCATTCAAAGGTCTGGGATCACTAGTTCCTGCTGAAGTTCTGGATGCATGCTCAAGTGACCCAGATATCCTCTCTTCATTTTCCCTTCTATGTTCTTCAGCATTGCCTTTGACATCAAGATGATCACCCTCTCCATGTTCGTCATCTTCAAATGCTATTTCCATCGATATTACTTCAGCAGCAAGAACAGGAGGGTTTGATGGAGAACCCTTGCTATTGTTATTACTTTTTGTGTCTGTCTGATCATCATAATTTGCTGCTGCCCCGCGATGATCAGTCCCAGAATAATTCCTCCTTATACACTGTCTCATCCTCGAAAAACTTTCCATAGAATCAAGTTTCCAGAAAACCTGCATGTTTCATAATTTCACATCACAGAGATACTTCTCAAATGTTCCAAATTTTAGAACAAAGAAAAAGTGGCTTACGCGTTCAGGATTGCATAACTCATCTTCAAAAGGCCCAAAAAAGCATCTGATCTCTGCCAAGTAACGAATTAGTTTGCGCCAACCACGGCTTCCCAATAATAGGCGATTTGCCACTATGATATCGTCTTGCATACGCCTATCAATCTGGTGAGAAGTGAACAAAAAAAGTGTGGGTCAGAGTATCCACCTTTCGAAACCCAATAAAGTGTGACATAGGCAGGAAAGCACACCTCTGATCTTTGCATGTTACGAGCTAAAGCAAAACTTGCAACAAGTACAGCTATAAATTTGTAGGACAGCGCATTAAAATCTTTTCCATAAACTGATTTTGTGTCCACCGGTTGGAGACATTCTATCCACGCCACTCCCATAGCTTCAGAACTGTTCCATCTCTGTAAACGCTCTATGTCACTGATGTTCCTCCTCTGCGCAGATGTAGCCATTGCAACAGCACTTAGACCTCTTCCTGAACCAATCTTTGCATGTCGTTCAAGATCTCGTGCAGCTGCCAAAGCTGCCGCTTTTGCAGCAGCTTTGTCTCTTGGTCGAGGTGGTGCATTGATGTTCGGAGCCTCCAGTGGTTTCTGAAAGCTTGAAAAGGTCTGAAGTTTGGCAGTCTTACGCTCAAGCATTGAAGAGTCTCGCCTAAGATGTGAAGGCGTAGGAGGTGGCGGAGCTTCCCAACCAGCTGCTCCTGCAGCTATCATCGCCAGAGCCATTGCAGCTGGCGGTGATGCAAAAGCTGCAGCCCACTCCGGAGTAATCATGGAAAGAGCACCCTAGACAGGCAGATTTGGATAGCTCAATTTAATAATTCAAGCAACAAAAATTCTAAACCTAAGATAAACCATAAGGTAAGCAATAAGCAATTTTTACAGGGGATGAAGCAGCATCTCAGCAGTGGAATGGTCATTCTAGAAACATATAACTATAACTGCAGCTACGGGAATGTAAACAGGTTTCTGCTACCTCAAGGGGGAGTGCATCCGCATTCAAGGCACGATCATCAACGACAAGGGGATTCATACCATCAGCAGTGGCAAGTTCATGAATACCAGCCAAAAGTGGTCGCCATCTCCTGAGGACTGCAACAAATGGTGGTACAATAGCCTCTATATACTGCTTACGAAGTGGTTTTCGGTCTCTGCTGATAGCATGCCATACCTACACAAGTTTATGCAGGATTTAGAAAGAGCAAAAAGACAGTAAAACAGGGACAGCATCAGAATCAAATACAGGAAGATGACAACTTTTCCCAATAATAGCATGAATATTTGAGACCAAAATATCATTAAGCATGCCAATCTTATTTAGGGAAGAACTAACCTCAGAATAGAGAACACATGCAGTAACCAGTACTCTCTGCCTCTTGGAATCAGATATTGGCATGTTTAATATAGGAGAAAGCACACTGTGAGATAGAAAAACCAAGAAAAGGTTAAACTTTTCGGGATAAACATCAGAACCAGGCCAAGATTCCAAAGTGTGGAACTAAAAACTCAAGCGCTTGATACCATGTTTATAAATTATGTGCAGATAATCCAATATAAAATACTATACTATGCACGTAGTCATCATCTTGAGTGACCCACAAGTGACTTGTGAAAACTATTGAACACAAGAGCATTATATTGTGTCAATTCCATATTACTAGGGTGCAAAAATGCTGACACAAATTATCAACCATATGCATATCTCATTGGCCATGAAAAAGAGAGAAAATATGTCACTGAGTTTACCTCCACAATAAATCTGATCGTGACTGTCGCATAGACATCTGAGAACCACTATCTAATGAAACTGAATTCCCTGAGGAGCGATCAGAACTTATATTTCTCATCAACATATTATCTTCGCCATAGTCTTCTTCCCTCATAGACAGAAGCACCATTCGAAGCATGCATAAGAAAGGCTGATCACTGTCCAGCAACTGGTAGAGGGCTGTCATCCCTCCCATCCCAGTACCAGATCCTCCACCTATGCCAAGGCCACCTCCGAGTCCAGACTCATCTAGGAGCAAAGCTTGAAGCATGGATACAGATTTTTGAACCAAAGGAAGTTCGATCCAGTTTCCATGAGCATCTTTTTCCAAAGTAGATTTCCAAGAGTCTGAACCACTGCCACCACCACCAAAAGAACTACCTTTAGATGGAAGGCCAACACCATACCACAATCGACTCCTGAACTTCCAACCCTCAGCCAAATCTATGGCACAACTGCCATATGAAACAAAAGCACATGAAACAGATGCATAGGGCTCAGCTGCAGCAGCAGCAGTAAGGCGCTCCATTACGACTGCAGAAATCTGTCCGCTTGCATCAGCCATTGAAGCGAGTACCTGAAAAAAATAAACAAATAACTTGACATTGAAAAAGGCATCGTAAAGATACAATAAAAATAAAAGAGGTATTAAACCAACTAACAAAAAGACAAAAAGACGAATTGATTGGGCATAAGAGAAGCATGAACTGATCATCAGCATAATATATTGAAATTTAAAAGCGAGAATTCTTTGAAAGCACTTGATCATAACAAGAGAACAAGAGAAGCAAAATATTGGAAAGTCCAATACAGAGAAAGTAGACGTCTGAGAATGTTTTCCACTTACATCTAAAGGAAGCTTCCCTGAATCACTTGACATTGAAGCGCGACTACTAGAAACCTCTGATGATTCTCCAATTGCTGTCAGTGTGCTTGCACGATTTTTAATGGGGTTACCAAGAGAAAGAGGAGACGGAGAAGAATCAACTGCATTTGTTGCAGAAGTTTGTTTACTTTGTAACCGCAAATGATCTTCGACAAGCATCAAAATCACGATTGCATTTTCCACCAGAAAAACAGAAAGCTGAGCAGCATTTTCTGCCCCTGCCTTTGCATCTTTTGGTGCTAGACCCTCTGCAGCAACACCAGCAGCTGCTGCAGCAATAACTTGAGTCTGTTGAAGGAAAAAAAGATTGTGTAGATAAAAATCTAATTCTACCCCAGTAGAATAAGACAGACGAAGATACAATGTTTCAAAAATGTAATATTAGAGCACCAAAAAAGCTTTAGAGCATTGTTTTCTTGCAAGCAAACCCCCTGGAATGTTATCCATATCATGCTTTTGTAAAAATACGATTTCTTTTATCAAGGACACATATAGCCATTAAATAGCTCACTGAAAAAATGTCTTTCTAGGAAAGGAAGGGCTGGCTATATATGGAGCAATGGAAAGCATGAAAGAATCTAAATTTTGTTACCATCAAAATATATTATAATAAGATAAAACAACAAACTGCAAGGAAAACAGAGTCACCTGAGCCTGCAGTTCTCTGGCAGCAAAGTCTAGCAATCCACCGAAAAGTCTTCTTTTAAAGATTGGTAATGCCTCCTCGCGCCTGCAAAGAGTAGAAGATAAAAAATAATTGACAGAATCTGGCATACTTCATAAAGCATATGGAGGAGATACTAGGGCGAAATAAGATCAGCAAGAGATATGACTCCAAACTATCATACCAATCTTCAGAAAACAAAAATAGATGACCGTACAAAACACTTGAAAAGAGGAGAACTTCACAAGTGGCTCAGGAAAAATAAAGCCATCCAAAACCGAGAGTGTGAAAAAGTGATGAAGAGGTATGTGGAAATACCTAATTCTTTGCTCCCCAGTGCTAGAACTACCGACAATAGAAAGCCACTCTGCACAATGAATTGTAGCCTCGATATCCTGTAAGAAGGATATACATGCCCCAAGTAATGTTAATTAAAACAACGTAGCTTCAAGAGAGAGCAAAGATGTAATCCAACAGAGAGTTAAAACAAAAATTTACTTTCCAACCATCCTTCTGGCGCATTGAATGCTCCAACATTATGATCAAGAAGTTGTGAATCAGATCTTCTAACTCAGAAGAACCATCTGAAGTAGACTGCTTCCCTGCATCCTTCTGCGTAAACACAAAAGTCAGCAAAATTGGCAGATCGGTTGGCAGTTGGCACATGCTTCTACACCTTACCAGCTTAAATTGTTGATTATTCACTCTTTATAAGTTGCACACATAACTCGCTCAGTAACAATATCACAATCATGAAGAAAGAGCTTTAGATTCTAAGGTTTGATGGGTACCTCATAGTTCGAGATCAGTATCTCCAAAATCCACTCTGGCCACTCTTCCATTGTTTTCAGACTGCTCCTATTTTCCGGATGACTGCAAGCCAAAAAAAGAAGATCCTGAAAAAAGAAAGAGCGAGTTCAGAAAGTACATCAAATGTCCTGGACAAGTAAATGCTTTTAAAAAATCAGTCCCCAAATAAAGTTCCAGACAACTAATCTGAAGCTTTATACTAACACAAGGTAAAGAATACTCAAGCACCTTTACAACAACATGTGTTCCTAACAGTCAGAAACTATGTCAACTATGACATATACCTGTAGTGCTCGGCTCTGAAGAGCCTTAGAAGCAAAAGATAGAGACCGCAGGAGGACTAACAAAAGTTGGGAATGTTCGAAGCGATGGCCTGAATCATAAAAGTTGAGGCCATCTTCTGTTGACGAAGCATTAATCTGAAAGAAACCACCCGTGAGCGTAATTCAGTTATAACCTCATGCTAAAATCTAAAAGGGTAATCGATTTATGCCGACAGATGGATGTAAACCGCACATCACAATAGATGTAGAAAACATGATAGTCAATATATGGTTAAATTAGAGAGCCGGATTTGAAAACAACTTTCATCATGTTTCACACCTTGGTAGCAACACAAAAAACAAGTAGAAGATTTGAAGCGAAGGAATCATGCAGTTGCACACCAATACTTTCTATTTATAAGAAACTCTATATGCTCCCTCTTCTTTCAACCCAAGTCATAGCAATTAGTACCACGGCAATCAGAAAATAAACCCTATATACTTTTCAATCAGCTTGTCTATAAACAAATTAAACAAAATGGGATATCACGAATATGTCATACCGAGGCCCCAAGCAAAGTTGTATAGACATTGTCAGTCATCAGCCTGTTTGGAGCAGCTTGAAATGCTTTCAGTAAAGCAAACAGAAGCAATGAGACTTTATCATCAAACATTGTTCCACCGTTTTCATGGAGTCCACTACCCAGAATGTTACTTGTCACATCAGAACTGCCCCCCAGGTCAAATGTTAGGTGCCCACTAGATATTAACGCACCAATCAATCTGATGATCCCAACCATAACGGCGTCGCTATTGTCAACATTGTACACGTTGTTTCTTGCATTATCAGCACTTATCGAAAGACTTATACCACCAATTTCAGAAACAGACACTCTCTCAGTATTTACGGCATTAGCGATAGAAACTGAGTCACTGTCACAAACGGCAGGTGCAAATCCATGCTCCTTTTCTTGGTGAACTGACTCTTGTTCATTCAGAGACCCTACATTATCATCCTCAACAGAATTTCCATCAGAACCAGGAGGGTCAAAGCCAATCTCAGTATTGTGTGGATCAGAATCTAACTGTTTTACAGAGCTAGACTCGTTGTTCTGACCCTTTTCACTTTGATCAGTCGATGACTTTGATTCACTCTTACTCGTAGCTAAAACATTGTCCTCACCAGTTTTCACTTCTCTCTGCAGCAGAACAAGAAGTGTTTCTATCCCACCGGATGTTATGAATACGTCTGAAAACATCTTAGCTCTTGCAGCATTTGGCTGTACAACCAATCTATACATAAGGTGCAATACCCTCGCAACCTAAAAATACGAAAAAATGTTGAACAGTGTCAGACTGCCGGTATTTGCCAATTGATGTGGTCGTTGCCATTATTTTATAACTATTAACTACCAATACAAAAAAAGTGCAATCTGTTAGAACATTCTCTCTCAAAATGACCCACATTTCACAATGAAAAGCATTATAAGATGGTTTCTAGATTTCAAGAACACATATTCTGACTACTGTTGCCAGAACTATTTATAAGAGTAGTGATAGTGCAAAAAATATGAAGCAAACATGTTACCTGATTTGGCTGTGGACTGTCTATTATGAAACCAAGTAATCGACGGAGGTCATCAGCAGCTAAAGAAGGAGATGCTGCTCCCATTAGAAGTTCGATAATAACCAGAAGTTCATCAATCAGAGCATTAACTTCCCCCATTTGGCGCTTAATTCCGTCAAGAGGAAAAGCGGTCTCAGAATCCTTCTCAGAAATCATCCAATAGCATCTTCGACAGCCATCCAGAAGCAGCTGAATAGCATCGGCATCCCTCATAGCTGTTGCTTCAGTGAACACCATATCTTGAAGGGATGACAATAGCTTCTTTTGGAGTCCATAATTGCACAGGCTCCACATTTTCAAATCTAATAGCAGTGTACGAAAGAACTGCACTTTAAGAACATGATTGATCTTCTGAGATTGGCAAAGCGATACAATGGCAGCAACTAGTTCCTCTTCTCCTACTCCATCATGCTTATCATCAAGAGATGCAAGTGAGTGTAGAAGATAACTCAGAATTCTGGCCAGAATCTCGGGTCCCTTAGTACGACACAACTCCTCATTGTTCCCAGGATGTTGAATAGCAACTGAGATAATTCTAAACACAGGTGCAGCAAGAGTAACTGTGGACAAAGACAATGGAAGATTTCCAGGACATGGCTCCAAGCTATCTTTATGCACATTGCTTACGGTCAGAGGAAGTAGTGACATGGGTCCTCCATAAGCTAGGGCCCAGAAGGACTCCACCGGCTTCATTCTTGTTGCAACATGGACTTGTCCAAGGACCTCAGCTGGTCGCCTTAGAGTGCCTTAACCAAGAAAAAAAAATACAAAACAAAGCAAAAAGATTGTTCAAACTCCAGCAAAACATGGAAATGATTATTTCCCGTCTCCTAGCAGAAATAAAGAAGAAAAAAGTTTGTACGTAGAACCAAAATGAAGAAAAAGAAAATCATTGACAGACAGAAAAAGCAAATCGAGTACATAACAACTGCACCATGATAATCTGATAACAAATAATAAAGCATAATCATTCTTGAGATCTTAATTTTTTTAAAAGGGAGTAAAAGTATAGGCACCTGCTGATCCAGAAAGTGAAGCATCTGGGCAAAACCGCCCACTTAGCAGACAAGGGTGGTAAAGCAGGTGGGTAAATCCTCCAATCTCTGTGTCCAAAATACTACTTTCCTCTGCCCTACTACGTATATGATCATTTGTAGCTAGCCAAGGAAGGCCTGCCCCATTGCCAAAACAAGGCAAAACATCTCCACCTCTAGAAGCCAAGCGCGCCATTCTGTTAGGACCAATCGGTTCCTTAAATATATACACTGGTCCCATCTCTGCAAACAAAGGACATTGACGACGACGACGTTGTAGACCAGCCATAGTAGGAGGAGGATTTGTACCAATGCAACAGAAAGAGAGGGGCTTAGATATGCGAGGGAAATCAAAAGGTCGTGATTCGTACAAGGATCCATCAATATACAGCCGTAATTCACTCCCTGCGTTCCCCATAAGTCCCTGCTTGCAGCTATGCTCGAGGCCAATAAAATACCAACATTGAGGCTTAAATGCATGGGTAAAATGCAGCGAAGACTTTCTTCCTTTCCCACTACCACTCTCAACCACCAGAAACTGAGCATGAAAATATGCTTCTATTCCCTGACTATCGGCGGATAAAAAGCTGAACAAACGTGGCATGTGAGCAGTACCCTCACCAGCGAGCGCACTCGCAGCTGCTGCAGCTGACATAGCGGATGTTTTACCAGACTTGGCTGCTGCGGCAGCAGCAATTGCAGCTGCTGCAGTTGCGGCATTTAATGTGTCAGCAAATGATTCAATATAAATCCATGTTGCAAAGGCGTAGCCATTGGTAAAGGGCCACCGAATTTCTCCAGGACCAAGTAAGCCAGAGCTTTCACCATCAAATTCAAAAGTACAAGAAGGCCCTCTTGATTCTTTTCCAATCATTGCCTTCTCCAAAGAAAGCATCAACGGACTTGACCATGCTGTTGTAAGAGTCGTTTTAATAACATGAAGCCACCTATGTAAATCATCAACACTAAGGGAGTGCCCAGCTAAATGCTGAATGCATAGTAGCAAAACGGAAGCATCCCATTTCATATCAACGTCCTTGGAAATTATCTCATTCACTGATCGCAGCAAAACTCCTAATAACCCTGCTGTCGAACACATAGCTCTGTTTCTCGTGCATGACCGTAAAATAACAAGCAATCCCCGAACCATACGGGTCCTCGGAGACATAAAATTAACACTGTCACCTAAACCAGGAAGCCAAGGAATAAGCTCACCAGCAACAATTGCAGCACGAGAATTTAACATGACACTAGGAGGATTACTATCTTCATCCTCTTCAAAACTCTCAACTCCACCCATGGTGGCAATAAGTGAATCAACAACAAGGAAAGCAGTGGCCTCTGACTCCTCCCCAAGGCCAAAATTCTCGATACCACTAACAACATTCTTTAGTTTGTCTAAGCTTTCAGGCTTCCCCATGATGGCTGAATCCACTAGATGCAGTAGTTCTGGTGAAACATTTGGAATTGTAGCCTTTGGTTTGGGCTTCTGCGGGGAATGAACAGGGGAATATCCAGATTCTGGATGGTACAAAGAATCCAGGTTAGTTCCAGACAAGGACTGCTTCATGGAATAAGATGACTCTCTCTCTGGTCCAGGGCTAGAAAGTCGGTCACCTTGCACATCATCCATAGGCATCAAATCATAAACCTCCTGAGTCTCGGATAACTGATAAGCAACTCCTTCGTTGCCACCAAATGACGACCTCCCATGATCAGAATTTGAAATGCTTTCAGGTTCCTTAAGATCACCCTGAGATTCACTCACAGCCTTTTCCTGATCTCCAAGAGAAACTTGTTCAAAATCATCATCCTTAAAGACTCTATCAACTGAACTCATCCCTTGTAAACCTGTATCATCTTTCACATTAAAACCAGACTCCCCTATATCAAATGCCTCTATCCTATTCTCCACAGGATTACTTATATCAGACTTATCAGTAACATCAGGATGATGAACAGAAGCTTCTGCGAGCTTTCTCTCATCATCTTCTTCCATTTATCAACTTATGGAGAGTACAGTCATTCACAAACCTGTTAAACATCGACAGTGATAGAGATAAGCACAAATTCTGAGAGCAATGCACCAAAGAATCACTGGAAACAAAAATTTGTTAACTCCACTATGATATACTCACTTGGATCTACTAAACTAACATATACACAACATGAAAAACGAAAATTCGTGCAAATCACAGAACACTCAATCAGAGATCTCTATCCTTAGATCTTAAAGAAGGATTTCGAAATCCGTACACAAAACTACATTTCGCGTATATCAACGGAACCATGAACCCAATCGAGAACACTAAAACGAAAAAAAATGCTGAAGCAAATCAATGCGGAAAGAGAATACGCACAGATCGGAGCGGAGAGAATCAATGGAAGCAAATCGGAAGCAACTGAGAGATAGTTTAACAAATCTGGACGGAATCTCTATATTCCGGCGGCGCAACAAATCGGAGAATGGAAAAGAGATTTTAATACGACGACGAAAGTAAAGAGAGGAGACGATCGGAGAAAGACTAAGCGAAGGAGGCGACTTGAGCGCGCGGGAGAGAGAAAGAAGAGAGAGATTGTGGATTTTTACTGATTTAGGATTTAGCAAACATTAAAAGTCAATTAACATTAACTTCATTATCCCGATAAGTGTGATTCATTTCATTTCAAAATCTTGCTTTTGAAGTCATTAAAAAAAAATTAATTATTAGAGGAAAAATATAACCTAAACCATTTAGTCATAAGTATTTGTGGAAGCCATTGGTGCGGTGGTTACACTTACACCAAACAACATAAACCCAGCTATCTGTAATTGATTTTGGTAATTAATAGTAATTTATGGGCTTTCTGTTGAGCTACAAATATAACCAGGCCCAGTACCAATATGGATACCTTATTCAATTGGTTTTGTGAAATTACCATATTCAATTACCAAAAACAAAAGTTTTTAAATTTTTTGAAATACATATAAGCATTACAACCCCCATTTTAAACCATTGTAAATGGTTAATTAATGGTGGATTTTTTTGACGGGAATGGCATGTAACGAATTAGTCTTGTGCAAGGTAATACCAAAGGTCTCGTCCATGTCCAAGTCCTCGGGAACGATGCCGTTTGGAAGCTTCCAATCAAAGGAATAAAGAAGAGAAGCAAGCATAAGAGACCCTGTCTTCAAAGCCAAAGGCAATCCCGGACAAATTCTGCGTCCAGCTCCGAACGGTGTAAGCTCATAATCTCTACCTTTCACATCAATTTCTCTCACTAAAAACCTCTCTGGCTCGAACCGCATTGGATTCTCCCACACGTTTGGATCACGTCCTATGGCCCAAACGTTCACCAAAACTTGAGTGCCTTTAGGCACAAAGAATCCTAGAATCTCGACATCGGTCTCCGCTTTTCGCGGGATTAGAAGCGGAGCAGCTGGATGCAAACGGAAAGTTTCTTTCACAACCGCTTGTAAATACGGTAAGTTTGAGATATCAGACTCTTGAACGATGTCATTTTGGCCTATCACACGATCAATCTCGGCCTGAGATTTCGCCATCGTTTTAGGGTTTCTAAGTAACTCTGTCATTGCCCATTCCACGGTACTAGAGCTAGTATCCGTGCCTGCGTTGAACAGATCCTGATACGTAAGTACATATGATTCGTTATTGTTTGAATATGAGGTTATGTTTGTTTTAGTTTAATACACATGATTCTATAGTGAAATATTGTAAAACTTACCAAGACAAAATGTTCAATATCATGAGTAGTGAGCTCTGCTTCATCTCCTTTGGTAAATGCAAGAAGCGCATCCACGACATCTTTAGGTTTACTCCGGACTGATTGTTCTCCTAATTTAGCATCGATAAACCCACGGAAAACCATAATCAAACTCTCGCAACTGTCTCTCATCTTCTTTTGATTACCGTGCAAATCAAGAAACCGAAGAAATGGAAAGTAGTTAGCAGCGTCGGGATTTCCGACAGCTTCCATGACATCAATCACCATGTCCTGAAACCCATTGAATTTTTTCGAGTCGTAGCTACCGAGATCAACCGAAAACAGAATGTTCGATATGATATTAAGAGTTGTGATGAAAGATGCACGAGAAATATCAACAGCTTCTTCTCTCTCACTGCTTTCGCTCATGAAACTCACAAGCTCTTGCACCTTTTTCACCCTCAAATCTTTGGTTGCTTCCAAACGCTGCGGTGAGAAGACTTGAGTCGCTGACAATTTTCTCAATAATCTATAAAAGAAAAAAAAACCATAAAGAGACAACCACCCATTAGTCAACAAATCTTGCATACTCGCATAAAGTGAAACAAAACTTTCTATTTTGGTCATGTAGTTTACATAATCGCGAAATGGCTACACATAGTCACATACATAGCGAATCCATAGAAATAATAAAAAGGCTCGAATTATTATTATTATTATTTTTTTGCGTGTACTCCTAATCTGTAAGAATACTTCTGTTAGTGTGGCCGAAGTATTAACGGTCCAACTATTATAGTTTAAGTTTAATGTAAGGCTTAAGGTTTCCGGTATGTAACGGGATACGGTGATGAACCGAATCAAAGAAAAGATACCGGAATGGGTTTGATGTCAACCCTCTTACTCCACCCAATAAAGAATCTAATATAAGGTTCATATACATTTATATATATAATGGATTAACTTATATGAATGTATATGTATTAAAGTATAGTTTATATGTTATGTCTTAATGAAGGGGTGTCTCATTGAGAGACACAACTCCTCCTCCTTTCTTCAAATCACGTGGGCCTTCATATATAAGGGAGAGGAGGAAGTTATTGCAGACACAAGTCTTGTCTCATTCAGAATTGAGACAAGAGGACATAACATAGAAATAGAAAAGAGAGATTAGAGAGTGTGATCGGAATCGGAAAACCCCGGCTCCGTCGAAGGGGAGATCGCAGTAAGGAAGGGAAGGAGAAGATCAAACAATCATCATCATGTCTAACAATGCAATGGATCAAGATTAGACATTCTTCCTTCTCATAACCGAAAACTCCATCAATATGAAATCGTTGATTCATTTGTTCTAGTGGCGATTATGGGATGGATTACAAGTATGTAATCATAAGGATAAACTTACATAATCTTCTTATTATATAAAGGAGAGTTCGCAAAATTGTAACTCACGAGATCGCGACACGTGTATAAGTAGTCGATTAGATTTTAACACATGTCAATTATATGTCAATTATTTAAATATGTAAGTATTTTAATATCAAATTTGTTAATTACTCAAAAAGTAAGAAATTTAAATGGAAAAAACACAAGCATAAAGTAATTTTATAAATTGCACAAAACCTATGGATAGTTGCAAACGATTTTTAATAAAGAAAAAATTAACATAAAACAATAATTAGAAAAAGGAAAAATAGCAAACGACCATGTTTAAATTATTATATAGACGCGGAAGTTTAACATATGAAGATCTATGGAAAACACAAAAGTATTGACCATGGATAAAAGAAAAACTAGATCAATGAGAAGAAACATTAATCAAGAAAATTTGCTTATTGGTATATTTTTTAAATGTTTAAATTTTACGAAATAACATTAAAGAAGAATCGTCAAAACATGTAAGAATGATTTAGTTCTTATATCAAATAGTTTAGTGATTTAACCATATTTACATATATCAAGCGTATATAATTTATTGATTATCAAAATTTTCAAATTATATGAGATATGAGACGATAATTTTTCAAATTACATATGGACATATACCTTTAATTACTATATTATTTAAATTAGGGTTTGAATTTAAAACGTGATATGATTTTCCGCAAAACATTCTTTAAATATAACTATTTTATTATAAATAAAATAATTCTCGCATCGCGAGAGCTTTATTCTAGACCTTAATAAAATTGAGTTTGTTAAAAGTTAAAAAAAAACACATAGATATTAACAAATGTAATAATAGGGATCTAAAAATTATGGTTGAGACTTTTTCCTTAGCAATATAATCCTTTTAAGCACTAATTAGAACAAATTATAGAAAAATAATATACCTCCAACGAGCAGACGACGAAGGAAGCCAAATAACGGAAAGCTCTTGGTGATTGATGGACCGTATCGAGTTATTGAAGCTACGGCTAGACAAGATTTGGTCGTGTGTTCTTAAAACCTCTCTTACAGCTTCTGGTGAAGCTATGACCACTGAGTTTAAAAATCCAAGTTTAAGACTCATGACTGGTCCATAAGTTTTTGAGAGATCGGCGAATGAGCGGTGCGGGTTCTTTCCGACAAGGTGAATGTTTCCGATGATTGGTAGCCGTGGAGGTCCTGGAGGCGTCGCGGCGGCACGAAGTGATCTTTGCTTGGATCTTGTGGTGGAGATGATAAGGAAACATGATAAGATAAAGCAAACGAACATGAATAGAGCTTGTCCTACCATGATGTACATTTTTTTCTCAAATGATATTTTCCTATTGAAATTAAATATCAAGCTTCAAGTCGTTTAAATATTAATGTTAAAAGCAAATATTTCCAAAAATATCTTAACAAAAAAATATCTATTACTGTCCAAATCCATCGTTCCGGTGATGGGAACTGAAATGGTACAAGCAGGGGCGGAAGTAGGTAAGGAGAAAGGGGGTCAGCTGACCCCCATAACTTTTATTAAATTATATGTTTGTGCATTTGTACAATTAGTTGCATTTAGAAGATTTGGAATTAACTTTGTATATTTGACCCTCATGACATGAGTTCAACCCATATGCACCTTTTAATTAAGTGTTTTTTCTTTTTTATTACAAGTTTATTTAATTTTTACATGTGTTAGATAAATTTTGACCCCTTTAAAAAGAAATCTTGGCTCCGCCATAGGGTATAAGGCCATGTGCAACTATAGCTCTTAATTTTTTTATCTTAACTATTTTTTATATTAAATGTTTTTAAAACATGTTAAGAACATGTCTAAAAGTGTCTAAATAAGAAACTCTTAACAAATGTTCTTATATTCAGTGTTTTTTATACTTTTTTTTTTTATTTAAAATCACCTTAAGAGCAATGATTGCACATGCTCTAAGGTGAAAGGCCTTTGCAAGAAAAGTCAAACGGCCGATGACTAAATTACGTGAGAATCGCAAAATGTTTTTCAGCTAATTACGCTTACTGTTCCTTTCTCATGTTTCCTCTAATTCCTTACAATTCTACTGTTTTTTTTTTCAAAATAAAGAAGACTTAATTAGTAGCTAAAGTGTTGGTGGATTTGAAAAAAAATGGACTCACTGAAATGCATCTCAAATCGAGTTTTATAATTTAAAATTTTAAAGTTCACAACTTTACGGAATCTTCTCATATCTCGTCGTTGATATATAATTCCATATTCTCTATCATTTTATTTCTATATAAAATATGAACCATGCAAGCATTTACCATCGAGTCCACGAGAGAAATCGTCTCGTATGTCCCTCAAACTCAATCTCAAATCTTATAATTCCCTGTTCTAACTCATTTTTGTTTAATGTTTATTTTTAATACCCAAAAAAACAAAATTATCCTAAAACCAACCCATATTTGCGATATTACAATCTGTACCTGGGTATAACCCACCCACAGGGCACCCACCCAAAGAAAACGGGTCAAACCCAAAAAATGTAAAAAGATTCAACCTCTTTTACAATCCCTAATTTTACCAATTGCAGAGAGCAAATCTCAATTCAAACTCTCGACTCCTCCCTCTTACCATATCTCGTTCCTCTTCAACGGAGAGCACTCCTCACGGCGACTCTTCTCTCTCGGAGTCCTCAATCTTCAACGGCGACGAATACTCTCGTTCTCTCGTTCCTCTGTCTAGTCTCCTCCTCTACTCTCAACTCAAACCGACGATCGAGAAACAACGCTAGATTATGGCGGAGGAGGAGGCGCGTGAAGCGAGTGGAGCTGTAGGAGAAAATAAAGAAGAAAAGGAAGATACAAACCGAGAAAACGATGAAGACGATAATGGCAGAGAAGACGATGAAGACGATGAGGCAAACAAGGATGGGGCTGGAGGAGGAGACGATTCCCATGACACGGCGGTAAGTATTCCCGTTTTAGTTAGAGAATTTGTTTTTTTTTGTGCAATTTGATCTTTATTGCAAGGAAATTGATACAGTTAATCAAGAAAGCATGTCAATTTGTTGGGTTTGAAGAGAAACTGGATAACTTGGTAAAACAAAAGTGTTGTAAAACTGGATAACTTGGTAAATCTAGATTGCTGTAAAACTGGTCAAACTTGGTAAATATACAGATGTATAAATGGAATAACTTGATACAACTGATTGATGCAGGGATCTGGTGATGAAGCAGCGGTTATGAGACCTCTGAGTATGTACTTCCAACCAACGGAGTACAAGAAAAAGATAAGGATCTCGACGAGGAGCTACGTCAAAGAGTTTTTGACAACTCTGCATAATTTGGAGCCTCCACTTACGCGTGCTGAGAAGAATTGGTTTGGAAGGCATCCCCAGTTCAAACACATCTTTCACTTGCCAAAGGATAACAGTCACAAGCTCCAAGGTATGTGGATGCTTTTACTCCGAACCGCACGCATTGAGAAGAAAAAGGAGGTGTGGTTCGTGGTTAATGGCGTTCCTATCCGGTACGGTCTGAGAGAGCACGCCTTGATATCCGGATTAAACTGTAGAAATTATGAGGTGAATTATAAGTTGGGTGACATGCAGTATGTGAGGAGGCACTTTGGTAGAAAAAAAGTCAGATATGAAGATGTCAAAAAGAAGCTAGAAGATGGGATGCCAGCTGATAGAGATAGGCTGAGGATGCTTGTGTTGTATTTCCTTTGCAGCATCATCATAGCTCAGGAAAAATTCGGAAAGCATGCAACTCCGATCTCCGATTTCTTCCTAAAAGTTGTTGACGATCTTGACTTGTGCAAGAGTTATCCTTTTGGGAGGTTGTCTTTTGATTACATGCTCAAACAGATGTATCACATGTTGGATAAATTTAACGGAGTCGTCGAGGAAGACATTTTAAGGCCGATTGCCGGTTTCTGTATCCCTTTGGAGGTATGTACAATTAGGAATTAATTGTTGCAACTTTTTAATAATTGAAACTATTTCAACTATAAGTGTGTTGTGCAGCTGCTAGCGTTTGAAGCAATTCCAGATTTGGCGAGTAGTTTCCGCGAGCCAATTCTAGAGGCAGACGGTGGTTGTCTAAGGATGTGCAAGTTTAAGTTCAAAAAGAGCGGGATGAGAGGGTTTCCTCTTTCAAAGATCAACGAAAAACTTGGTACAACTAAGGTCAGTTATTTTACGCATTTAAATTATTTAGAGTTGTTTTTTGTTTTTAATTTTTAACATATTTGTTGACATTCGCAGGACATTAATAACATCATCTTGAATCGTGAAGAAGAAGTAGATCTTGCTCAAATCTTCAAAGAAGACGATGTCGAGGATTGTGACGATCCGGTTGTTCGCGAATGGATAACCCGTTACAATCAAGGAAATACAATCTTCTTTCCAGAAATGTACAACGATGACGTGGTTGCCCGAGTGGAAGAGGAAAAAGAAGCTGACAAAGAAGAAGTTGAGAAAGAAGAAGGTGGAACATCCGGAGAAGCGAATGCTTTAAACGATTTGGCACAGCTTGTGGAAGGGATGAAGGGGATGAAGGCAGAAAAGGAGTTAGGGTTCAAGTCAGTTAATGAGAAGTTGGATGGGTTTGATGAGAGAATGAAGAAGGTGGAAAGTTATGTGTTCAAGAAGTTAGATGAGGTAAAAGTGTAAAATTTGGAATAACTATGCTGTGGTAAAACTGGTAAAATTGGTAGAACTATACTTTAATTGTTTTTATTTTATTTTAGGTAACTGAACAAAGACCACAAGATCAAGGTGATAGGCAGGAGGAAGCACGAGAGATGGCTACTGAAGCCCCACCAGCTGTTGTTGTTGATGCTCATACGACGGAGGAAGCCAATGAGGAGACAATTACCCACAAAGGTTATATGGTATATAAAAAACTTGGTAAGCGTCCCCGAGCCAAAGTAGGCAATTACCCGAGTATACCAATGACAAGGTCAAGGAAACCATTGGAGGAGCCATCACAACCATTGGAGGAGCCATCACAACCATTGGAGGTGTTTTTCTTATTTGATTTGATTGGTTGTTTTATTTGGATTTGGTTGGTTTTTTTATTTGATTTGATTGGTTCTGGTATGATTAGGTGCAGCTGCTGGATAAGGTTGAAGTTTTTTTATGAGAACAATTGGAGGAAAGGATTGGTGAGAGGAATGCTTGAAGGTCGAAGAGTTAGGGTTTTTATATATGACTTGAAGGAAGATCATGATTTTGGAGTAGATGAGTTACGGTTTGATAAACAATCTTAAACAATGTTGTTTTTTATTTGAATTCGAACAAGCTTAAACTATGTTGTTTTGAATTCGTAAAACTATGTTAAAACTATGATGTGTTTGTTGGGAATGTCCTGAAATCACACTTGTATTCACTCTAGTGATAGCTGTACTGTCGAGATTAGACATTCATATGATACTAGGTGGTCATAACGTTTTGCTAGAAACCGCTGATGATCTATGAGTTATGAACTCATTGCTAGTATTATATGATCCTACAGGGTCACACACCTAAGCAAACTTGATTTACTTTATGTGGGAATGATCATTAATGTAATGATCCAAATGATGTGTATTTGATACACATGAGAATCGTGTTTAAGAGAAGGTGTCGATCGACACCATAGGGTGGTGTCGATCGACACGGGCTAAAAACCAAAATAGGGATTTCGGTTTAATGACTTAATTTGAACCGGTTTAATTGCTGGACAATTAGGTTTTCTCACGTGCCTATATATATGATATAAGGCACGATTTTGAGAGGAGCCTGAGGTCTATAGCCACCTCTGAAACGTAGGATTCCCTGAGAGATCCGATTCCAGGTACTAGCATCCCTGCGGTTTCCAGTTTGTGTGAGTGTGGACCATCAGTAGAGGCACAACGATTGAAGTGCTAAAGATCTCGAATCCCTGTTCTAATTCCGCTGCAAAACTCCAGGTATATTCGAGATCCTGTTCTCGTAGATTCATCGTTTACAAACCCTAGATCCTAGGAAAGGGAATTGTGACTAGGTTGATTAATAGAGATTAATCCGGTAAAACCTGTGCAAATTCCCACAGTGTTGAATTCGTAAAACTTTGTAAAACTATGTTTTTTTCAAAGTCTAACATGCTTAGATAAATCTTATAAACACACGACATTAGTATATAAGTCTTACAACACAAACAAAAGATATTAGAAGATAAGTCTTACATCACAAACACAAGACATTAGAAGATAAGTCTTAAAACACAAAGATAAGTCATAAAACACAAAGATAAGTCTTAAAACACAAGAGATAAGTCATAAAACACAAGAGATTGCATGGTTTCCCAAAAACCTTTTCGAAGCGAGCCTTAAGCTAAGCGAGCCTTAAGCTTTGCATTCTCATTTTGAAGCTGCTCAATACGATAGGCATGGTGGCCAAGCACCTCGGCCTGGCGGTCAACTTTCCTTCTTAAGCTTGTAACTTCTTCTTCGACTCCATGAACCCAAAGTTTTTTAAGGTCTTGGTCATTATCCTCCTACACAAGAAGACATAATAGTTTAACCAAGTTTTCCAGTTTTACCACACGATAGTTTTTCCAAGTTTTCCTGTTTTACGACCGAACCCAGAAAAAAATAAATGTCTAGTGACATCAACAACATCGCTCACCTCATATTCACTGCAAATAAGGTACCTCCTTCCCACATCAGATCCAGAGAGGTGTGAAGGCTCCCCAACGATTCGACACTTTGTTGGTATGCCATCACAACCATCGGCGAGGAACCTCCTTCTCTGCTCTTCCTTCTTAAACCTCTTCATGTCAGTGTACCACGGATCAGTTTCACAAATCTTGTCCATGAGATGAGCAAATAAAGGAAAAGGAAAAGGAGAGAACTAGAGAGAGAGAAGTAAAGTGGAAAATGAGAGAACTAAAGAGAAAATGAGAGAGATTTTGTCAGAGAGAAAGGAGAAATGGTCGGATTTTGTCTCCAAAGGAAAAGGAAATAAATGGTCGAAATCGGTGAAATTTTCGTTTTGGCGCCAAAAAATTTTGGTGAAATTTTCGTTTTGGCGCCCAAATATTACACCTAGTTTTACCAAACATTTTAGTTTTACGAAAGTCTCAAATAGTTTTACTTTGGCTGTTTTCAATTTATTCAGTTTTACCCACTCTTAAACTTTAAATTTTTAGTTTTACAGTTGAGTTTCCTCCTTTAATCTATCATTCTAATTGTTGTATGCATTAATATGTTTCAGTTTTACATTTTTGTAATTTCACCCTACTAACTTGGCTATTGTTCCTATAGTGATCTTAAAAGTATAAGTCATTTGTTGGTGTGATTGTTTCATATGGACCCAAAAATTCTAAATATATAGTTTTCATGTTAGTACAAGAAAAATAACTATTTATAACGTTTATATCATGTAATTATATTTTGTTTTGTTGTTTGTTTTTTTTCAAATCGATCCTTGTTTTTTTTTTGCCTAAATCGATCATCATTTATTTTTTTATTTTTTTGGCTAACTCGATCTATTTGTAACGTTTTAAATTTACGAATTTTGATTTAGAACGGCAATTATTTACACAATATCAAAAATATATAGTTTTACATAACAAAAAACCAGTTTTCCATATCAAAAACATATAGTTTTACATAACAAAAAACCATTTCTCCCTAGTTTTACCTGAAGATACAGATCCCATACATAATTTTACATCACAAGCGTTTAAGATACAATCAAACAGGGCTACCAAATTCAAATAGCAACCATTGAAGTCCTTGCCTTGGCCGCCTTTCCCCATGGCGCAGCGTAAGAACATGGATGGTAGCTCAATCAAGGGATTAGATAAATCTCTTGAGACCTACTTCGCTCAATCAAAAGATTTAAGATAAATCTTTTGAGACCGAACTTCTTGCTTCGATGAACTTAATCAAAATCGACACAAGGGTTAAAGAGAAACTCTCTTAGTCTTAATTCTTAAAAATTTGTCTTACAATAAACAAAGCATAAGCTTTAAATAGAAATCTAAGTCGGTTGCAACCGATGCAAGAAAAGGAAAAATACTAAAAAGCTACACTTGAAAGCCAAGCAATGTTTTAAAGAAAGGAAATACGATAGTTCTTGAAGAAAAGGAAACAATAGCTCATGATGTTGCATCAGGTCTCCCCATGTCAGAAGGATTCGACCTCGAATCGGGTAGGGGATCTTCAGAAACATAGCGAGACAAGTACCGTACATTAAACACATCAGATGTGTTAATATCAGCTGGAAGACGTAAGCGGTAAGCATTGTCGTTGATTTTCTCTATCACCTTAAGAGGACCAATTTTCTTGACTCACAACTTAGAGTAAGCACGCGACGGCATTCGATCTTTAGTCATAACGGCCCATACCAAATCACCTTCTTTAAAGACGAGACGGCGCCGATGAGAATCTGCAACCATTTTGTATTTTGACGTTGAAGCCTCAAGGTTGGCCAATGTTTGCTCATGAACCTGTGTAATGTTCTCAACGAAGGCTGTCGCATCACCATGTAACCGTGTCTTATCCGGAAGCAAAGAAAGATCAACTGGTCCACGTGGAATAATCCCATATATCACTTGAAATGGACAGAATCCAGAACTGCGGTTAACGGCATGATTATGGGCAAACTCGGCTTGAGGAAGCTTGGAATCCCATGATTTGATATTATCGCCTACAAGAGCACGTAACAAGTTTCCAAGTGAACGTTTACAACTTCGGTTTGACCGTCGGTTTGAGGGTGATATGCGGAACTCATGTCAAGACTTGTATTAAGAAGCTTCCACAACGAACGCCAAAAATGACTAAGAAATCGAGAATCTCTGTCGGAAACAATTGATGAAGGAAGGCCATGTAGTCGATAGATGTCTCGGAAAAACATAGAAGCCACTTGAAGTGCATCCGTTGTCTTTTTGCAAGGAATAAAATGCACCATTTTTGAAAAACGATCAACCACCACGAAAATAGAATCAAAACCTCTTTGAGTACGCGGAAGACCCAGTAAAAAATCCATGCTAATGTCTGTCCAAGGCTGAGTTGGAATAGGCAACGACATGTATAAACCAGCATTTGAGGCATGACCTTTAGCTTTTTGACAAACAACACACCGTTCTACAAAACGCTCAACATCACGGCGAAGTGTAGGCCAAAAATAAGAACAAGTCAGAAGATGAAGTGTACGATCCCTGCCAATATGGCCTTCTTGATGCAATTCTGAAATTAGTTGAAGCCGCAAACTACAATCAGGAATGCAAAGACGTGTACCGCGAAAAAGAAACCCATCGAATATGTTGAATTGTGTAGAGCGTCCATCAAGTGTATCTTTGAATATGGTAGCAAAATACGGATCAGTCTCATAAAGATCAGCAAAAGAACAAAAACCTGGAACCGAAACATTCAGAACAGCAAGAACAGAATGACAACGGCTAAGTGCATCAGCCACACGATTAGAGGCACCCGAGGTGTGTTTGATGACAAAGGTAAATTGCTGGAGATATGAGATCCAAGATGCATGCCGGGCTGAAATTTTGTCTTGATTTCCAAGGTATTTAAGCGCATCATGGTCCGTGTATAAGACAAATTCCTTGTGGCACAAATAATGTCGCCAATGCTTAACATCTTGAATAATAGCATAGAACTCAAGATCATAAGTGCTATAACGAGAACGCGCACCCGCAATCTTTTCACTATAGAAAGCAATAGGATGATTTCTTTGACTAAAAACTGCTCCAATTCCACCCTTAGATGCATCACAATGCAATTCAAATACTTGACTGAAATCGGGAAGTGATAAGATAGGTGATGAACTCAACTTATCTTTGATTGTTGCAAATGCTTTCGATGCCTCTTGTGTCCAAACAAAATGTGTAGCCTTGATACAATCTGTAATCGGAGCCATGAGAGTACTAAATTGAGGAACAAATCTCCGATAAAATGATGCGAGGCCGTGAAAGCTTCGTATATCTGAGAGTATTGTTGGTCGAGGCCAAATTTGAATCGCAGCGACTTTTCCTGGATCTACGGCTAAACCATGAGCGGAGACAATATATCCAAGGAAGTGAACGTGTGGAGCTCCAAATTCACATTTCTTTAATGTAGCATAAAAACTATCACGTCGTAAAACCTCTAAAACCTCTGTAAGATGACGTAAGTGATCAGACAATGATGAGCTGAATACCAAGATGTCATCAAAATATACCACCACAAATTTTCCTATAAATGGACGTAAAGCTTGATTCATCACACGCATAAATGTACTTGGAGCATTTGATAAGCCAAACGGCATCACTAACCATTCAAACAATCCTTCACGAGTCTTGAAAGCTGTTTTCCATTCATCGCCAGGTCTAATTCGGATTTAATGATAACCACTTTTCAAATCCAATTTAGAAAAAATAGATGTCGTTCCAATCTGATCAAGCAAATCATCAAGTCGTGGAATGGGAAATCGATAACGCACCGTAATTTTATTGATCGCACGACTATCCACGCACATTCTCCAAGAGCCATCTTTTTTTGGGATGAGTAAAGCAGGAACAGCGCACGGACTAAGACTTTCACGTAAGAAACCTTTAGCAACCAATTCTTCAACCTGACGACGCAATTCTTCGTGTTCATTAGGACTCATACGGTAATGCGGTCGATTAGGAAGAACCGCTTCAGGAACCAAATCAATACGATGTTGTATGTCTCGTAAAGGCGGTAACCCGATTGGTAAATCGTCAGGAAAAACGTCTGCAAAATCACGCACCAGCTGTGCAAACATTGGAGGGATTGACTGTGGTAACAGAGGAGACGGCGAAGTTGTGAGTAAGACAAGAACCAAACCAGCCTCACACATAGTTTTTACAAAAGGTGATTTTTGTAAAAACAGAGTCGTTGGAGTAGTCGGCTTGGAAATTGTTTTAGCAGGAGGAGAAGGCGTAAGAGTGAAAGCTTTCCCATCACAACGAAAAGAATATGTGTTGCGAAAACCATCATGATTAACCTTTCGATCGTATTGCCATGGGCGTCCTAATAATAAGTGACAAACGTCCATTGGAACTACATCACATAATGTGTGCTCTTTATAAGACTCGCCGATGGAGAACGTAACCAGAGCCCTGCGAGTAACAAACAAATCTGTTCCTTGTTGTAGCCATGACAATTTATATGGTGATGGGTGTGGTTCATCTTGAAGTTCCAACTTTTTTACAGCTTCTGCAGAAATAACATTCTCGCAGCTCACAGAATCAATAACGAAAGAGCAAACTTTCCCTTTAATAGTGCAACGTGAATGAAATAAATTGTTACGTTGAGGAAATTCATCCGAGGAACGAGGAGCCAAGCAAGACCTCCTTACAACCAACAACGGACCCGTATCTCCATCCAAAATCTCATCATGATCTGTACTTTCTTCATCATAAATAGGTTCACCATCAGGACCAAGTTCTTCGAGAAGTAAACCATGACGAGTACGAGTTGGACAAGCAGATTGACGATGTCCTAATTCCTCACAAGTGAAGCAACGAAGACCGCTAGGACGTACGTTACGTTGAGGTTCGGCAGGGACAATAGCCGTATCATGATGTGGAGCTGTAATTTCAACAGGAGAAGGTGTAGAATTGGTGCCCAAACGTTGAGATCGAGGATTGCTCCAAGCTGGAAAATTGCCACGTGTTTGTGCTTCAACCGTAATTGCTTGTTGATGCGCTTCGGATAAAGAAAGGGGACGAAAAAGATTCAAAGTATGTTGAATCTGTTGTCGCAAACCGCCGACAAATCTTGCTACAAGTTGTTGCTCAGAATCTCGAATATCAATTCGATTAAGCAAAGAAAAAAATTCTGTTGCATAATCTTCTACAGAACGATTGCTCTGTCTCAGATTGTGTAGACGTTGATAGAGCAATTGATCATAGTTGTATGGCAGAAACGTCTTTCTCATGTGTTTTTGTAATTTATCCCATGACGCAATCTTTGATTTCCCAAGTCACGAGCGCGAAGCCTTGAGTTGAGACCACCATGCTGATGCTCTGTTTCGGAAACGACTCGCTATTAACGGAGCACAACGATCGAGAGGAACATGCTTGAACTCTAGGATTTCTTCCACCGTGCTCAACCAATCGATCAATTCGTCCGCCGTTCCACCGTGAAATTCTGGAATTTCAAGTTTGAACCCAGCTTCCCAACGATAATCTTCATCTCTCTCGACAATATGGTTTCGATTTCTACCGGCAAACGGATTGACATCAGTTTCTTCGACATCATCATCTGCATCACGCTCATCAAAAGTATCGGGCGGCTGAAAATTCATGGCTTGAACTGCGGTGGTGAGGACATGAATCTGCTCCTGAAGAGAAGCAAGCGTTTGACGCGTAACTTCAGCCTCTGTCGGGGCGATAACTTTCTTAGGCCTAGCCATGAGGATAGATCGAGTTTTGGCTCTGATACCAACAAGGCGCAGCGTAAAAACGTGGATGGTAGCTCAATCAAAGGATTAGATAAATCTCTTGAGACCTACTTTGCTCAATCAAAAGATTTAAGATAAATCTTTCGAGACCGAACTTCTTGCTTCGATGAACTTAATCAAAATCGACACAAGGGTTAAAGAGAAACTCTCTTAGTCTTAATTCTTAAAAATCTGTCTTACAATAAATGAAGCATAAGCTTTAAATAGAAATCTAAGTCGGTTGCAACCGATGCAAGAAAAGGAAAAATACTAAAAAGCTAAACTTGAAAGCCAAGCAATGTTTTAAAGAAAGGAAATACGATAGTTCTTGAAGAAAAGGAAATAATAGCTCATGATGCTGCATCACCCCAGCCGATGGAAACCTCTTTGTTTTCCTTCTTCCCTTCTTCTTCACGCGATCCGGAGGTATGATCTGCAACTCATTGATGTGGTCTGGAATAATCCATTCCGACATATCCGACACTAAATAAATTGTCCTACAATACGCCAACGCCCACAACTCGGTCCAATAATACTTCGAGCATAGTTCATGTAATTCTAATTGGATATCATGTCCTCCGATTTCACAATTTTGAGGAGCATTCTTTTTAAACGCAATGAATGCTCGTATCCTGTGCTCACAAGGATACTTCTGAACATCGAAGTACCTGCAACTGCAACTTCTCGACCTCAAGTTCACCAAATAAGATTTGCCGTCACTACCGGTGACGTCGTATTCAAGCGTGAAACTGTTTAGCTCCGAAACAATTAATTTCTCAGTAATAGGCCATGTATCGTGCATGAAGTTCTCCACTAAAGGCACCAGTTTATTACGTGCAGTACCACCCGCGGCCTCCTTCCGGTGTTCATTAAACCACTGGGAAAATGTTCTGATGATTGTATCAAGCATTGGTATTATGGGGTACTTCCTTGCGTCCACAAACGTGTTGTTCAAAGATTCCACGGCATTGCTTGTGTCTAGGTTGTATCTGCAACCTGGAAAATAAGGTCTTTCCCATTTTTCTTTCACGGTACTCTCCTCAATATACTTGGCCGCAGATGGATATCTCATCTTAAATGACTCATAAGCACGGTCGAACTCACCCACCGTGTATATCCTGCTGCACTCCATGAATCTCCATGCGATTACGTCTTTGTTGGCGCCTGAGGTATAATTTTTCACATTTTGGGACAAATGCCATACACAATACCCATGATGAGCCTGGGGATACAGTTTCTCTATGGCGCTGATGAGGCTTGCATTTCTGTCACTCATAAACACCAATTCGGAAGAGTCCGGTACAACGGATTTCAACATCTCAAAAAACCAAGTCCAACTATGAAGTTTCTCACCATCGAGCACACCAAACGCTATGGGATAATGGTGTCGATTAGGATCATGGGCTGAGGCGAAAACAAGCACACCATCAAATCCGTTCTTCATAAAGGTCGCATCCACAATTATCACTTTCCTCATCGCTTGGAACCCTTCGATGCTAGCTCCCAACGCTATGAATATATACTTGAATTTCCCCACATCATCCAATAACAACTTTGTTTTCGTACCGGGATTGACCTGCTCTAACACGTACAAATAACGATACAACAACTTGTAGTTGTCTTCGGGACTACCACGTAAATCACGAACAGCTAGAATTTTACCTCTCAGAGTTGTGGAGTATGATATCTGCACACCTAAATCTCTCTGAACCATACCCATGATAATTTTCGGCTTCAGAGTATCCATTTGTCCTGGATACTTTTCATTCAAATAAGATGCAACCAATTGGGCCGAGCCTTTCCTCTTCGTGTTGCTTGTACTCTGACTAGCCCGAGAGCATGTATGCATCTTCGTGTACGTTCTAATCGAGAAAATCTCTGTGTTTGTAACCACTGCAGCTCTTAAAGCCCATTTACAGTTTTCTATAGGACATTTTAGCACTAATCGCACTTTATCCGACTTTATTATCCTATAACCGAAACTGTTAGCAAATGCACCTCTATCCACCACCTCTTGTACTGCCTTCCTATTTTTAAATTCTTGACCCACACTTAGACCCAAACTGTCTTCCCATTCCTCTATAAACTGACAAGGTTCTACAACAGGCTGAGGCTCAATATATGTCTCACGCATATCCGATATCTCCATACCGTTGTCCATACATTCATCACGTGATCTATCATCATCATCCTCCATCGCCTGATGTTGTTATTTTGCTTGTTCTTTGCCTACATACGAAACAATGGCATTAGCTCTGATTTCCTCGTCATTTGATTCCAATACATCAAAGTTCATACCAGTAGAACTTTTCTCTACTCTCGACAGTTGCTCGGGCTGTTCCGATGAAGCGATGACCTCCACGTACAAAAGACATCTTCGGTTCTCTTTACCACCACACCTTAGGTAAACAAACATATCCTCCTCATCCTCAATAACTAATTTTTCCTCATCTCTTCCCATCAGCACTGGAAAATAACTCAATTCCAATTTAACCCTTCTTTCATCTAACGAAATCTTCTTCAATATCCTAGCTTCCACCATCGACAAAGTTATCTCCCTCACTGATGTATTGAACATTATACTATACATGTGACCCTTGGTATTTAAAGAATATGCCCACTTCATTGCTCATCGTATCCTGTCAAAAACAATACAAAAAATTCACTCAGTAATAGTAGTTATCCATAATTATCCTGGTTTTATACGTAATTCATAATTCTCAGTTTTACCAGTTTTACAATATTTACAATTTTACTTGTTTTACCTAGTTTTACCATATCGCAAGAACACAAATGGGGATCCAATCTACTTCCAATTCAGTAGGATTCAGCCACTAAAATACATTTGTTACCTCTTTATAGGCCTAATCGACCCAGAATTCATACTAAAACACCCAATGTGCATCAATAATGACCCAAATCCAATCAATCCCTAATTTGCTAAAACCTAATCTAGATTGAGCTACATTGAAGTTAAATACCTACCTAAGAGCAATGAATCGGTGGCGGCGGCGATCCGGAGGCGATGGAGGCTCGAGGAGGCGCCGGTCCGGCGCAGGAGGAGCTCATGTTGACGGCGTGCGAGGTTCGCTTTCGTCGACTTTTTTTTTCCAAAATTTTTGTTTTTAATTAATTTGTTTTCAATTCATTTGTTTTAATTCAATTATAATAAGGGTATTTTTGGCAATTCCAATTTCATTAAACAATAGAGGGAGATGAAGATTACAGAGGGATTTAAGAGATTTGTTTTGCTCTCAAAGGAACAAATTAGATGATGTCTCAGTCCACGACCAGCTAGATAGTCAATAGAATAGTACTAAACTTCTTTTTGAAATCGGTCCTCAAACGGAAACGAAATAAAACTGTGGAAAATGTGGGTTTTTAATTCCCATGAGCGTGATAATAATAAGACACATATGTTTTGTATATATCTATTTGCATGGTTTCACGTAGACCCCATCAACTGGTCCGGTATGGGGAAAAACAGATGGAAAAATCATTCTTAGCTACACCAAGTATTGACTAATATGTTTTAAACCATCTTAAGTATAGAAATGTTTTATTGACTACACAAACTATAATGTAACACATGATGACATACATCAAGTATATATAAATATGTTAGAAACTACAAATTAGTATTTTTTTATAAATATTATTAATTTGGGGAATAATATGCAATTATATTTAAATAAAATTTATAAGTTTATAAAAAAAATCCAAAAGCAAGTTAAAAACATAAAAAAAATTTAAGAAATCAAAAACAAATCCACGAAATCCCAAAACTTTTAAAATTACATTAATTTCGAATAAAAATTAAATTGTATTCTCATTGTAAAACTTATAAAACAAAATTTTGTAATACCAAAATTTCTAACATTACAATAGTCCGAAACACAAAATAATTTCCAAAAATTCTTATATTTAGAAAACATAATTTGAAGTTTAAGTTTAATATAATATTTTCAGTTTTAATTTCGAAAACCAAACTAAATTTTTTAATTTACCAAAATTGATAATCATATAAATATTTTTGAGAAAAACTAAAAAATCTATTTAAAAACACAACTATTTATATTGTAGAGAGAAATTAAATTATTGTTGCCATTTTTAATTACAAAATTAAATGACAATTCACTGTTTAATGTTGGGATAGGAGTTAAAAAACTAGTTAAAAATTTCCATACAAAGAGTGTAATTTTTTTTTTTCAAAACAAAAAACGAGTCTAATTTAGTTTTTAAGGATTAGGCTAATGAGTCTTTTATTTGTGACCCAATGTTACAAAAATAATTCTCATACAAAAGTGTAATATATGTCGTTTATGTGTTTTATTCTAAACTATTAAAATTTATTCAACATAATTTTAAATATATTTTGTCGACCAACATTTAAAAAACTTTTATTTGATAAATATAATTGGTTTGAAAATACATATATTTAGATTCCTATATACCTTACATTTTCAATTACTTTTTAGAAGCTAAGAACTTTTTGAAGTTACAAATTTTTAATAATTTTTGAATTTCACAAAAATAATTTAATATATTTTAAACTGAACCTATAATTTAGTTTCTAATAAAAAATTATCATTATTATTTTTTCTTAAATTTTTGTAATTTTATTGGGTGTTTAAATTTATTAAAATTTATATTTGAATATATTGAAATTATATTTTTTATATTTTCTCTTTTTAAGTATTTATTTTGTATGAAATTAATTACAGATTGATCCCTAAATTGATAATATTTTTCAAAAAGCACGAATTTGTAGTTTTTAACATGCTTACATATACTTGGTGTATGTCACCATGTGTTACATTATAGTTTGTGTAGTTTATAAGACATTTCTATACTTCGGATGTTTTACAACATATTAGTCAATATTTCGTGTAGCCAAGAATCATTTTTCCAAAAAAGATTCCCACTACATCATTGAAGGTAAGTTTAGGTAACCATAATCCTAACGATCGATCTCATAAAATATTACAGAAATATCATAAATGCATAATATTATTATTTTACCTTTTTGTATGAAAACGATTTAGTGAATGCCTTAAACACACAATCATGGATTATGAAGAACTTAAAACTATATAATCATTCCATCGCGCGTAAAGAGCTTTTTGACTGACGAGTATGTGTATATATATCACTTATTACTCTTATTTTGTTGGTCGTGATATATATCACTTGTTAGTTCTATTTATCGCTCTATTTTATAAGTTTATATCACCTGAATATTTTTAAAAAAATTTCACATTGTTAAAACAATAATATACTTAGTACAAAAATTGCTAAATTGTTGTTAGAGCATGCACACCCGTGATACTTCGTGGATATCATAAGATAAAAAAATAATAAATCTTCTCTTTTTACTCAATTTTACTCAAAAAAATATTCTCTCTCTCCATTTTACTCAATTTTTATTAATTTTATATTTAAAAACACTCACTTCCTCCTATTGATACCCACTTTTGAGTATCAAAAATATCAACCCATTGATACCCTCTCTCCAATAATAACAACAATCTCCTTTTTTACTCAAATTTTATTAATTTTATATTTAAAAACACCTCATCTTTTTACAAAAAGGAGAAATTTTGAGTTATGTCACTCTTCCGACTTTTCAATTATGCCACTGTATTACAATCATGCCACTGTTTGAAAATAATTAACAGCGTGTCACTGTTCACTTAAATAAAAAAAAAAAAAACAGATATATTTTTCTCTCTCATCTCTCTCACGCTCATCTCCCAGATCCATTTTTTCTCATCCAGAAGAAGAAGAAGAAGAAGAAGAAGAAGAAGAAGAAGACAAACGACATTTAGGGTATAGATTTTGGGGGGAGGGGGGGGGGGGGGGGGGGGGGGGATGAGGGTAGAGTTTTGCCTTTACTTTATAAAAATGTAAAAAATCTTACAAAACTGTTAAAAAAAATTATAAAGTTTTTAAAAAGTTTAGTAAAACTGTTAAAAAAACCTTATAAAACTATTTAAAAACCATGTAAAACTGTTTATAAGGTTTTTGTAAGGTTTTATAAGGTTTTTGTAAAGTTTTATAAGGTTTTTAAACAGTTTTATAAGGTTTTTTTTACAGCTTTATAAAGCCTTATAAAAACCTTATAAACCTTTTAAAACCTTATAAACCTTTTAAAAACCTTATAAAACTTTACAAAAACCTTATAAATTATTAAACTGTTTAGTTTTTAAGGATATGTAAAAAAGTCTTATAAAACTGTTTAAAAACTTTATAAAAACGGGAAAACCCTAAAAATATCCAAAACCCAGATCTGACCCAGAAAATCACCAAAACCCAGATCTGACAAAAAAATCACAAAAACCCAGATCTGAACAAAAATCGAATCAAAAGCTCAAATTTGTAACCCAAATCGAATAAAAAGCTTAGATTCATAACCAAAATCCAATCAAAAACTCAAATTTGTAACCAAAATCGAATTTAAAAAAACAAAATTCATGGATGAAACCTGTTCTTCTTCTTCCTTCTTCGTCTTCTTCTTCCTTCCTTCTTCGTCTTCTTCTTCGTCGTCGTCGTCTTCTTCTTCTTCTTCTTCCTAGATCTAGCTATGGAACCATACAAATATCGGATCCAGAAACTCAATCGAATGAATTCAAATCCTCGTTTCGATCTGAGAAATGTAATCGATCTACCATTAACGAGGAATCTACACAGATCGATGAATAAGAAATGCTAAAAGCAGTGAAATCAATCCGCCATTAACGATTTGGATCTGGGCGTGAGAGAGATGAGAGATGAGAGAGAAAGTGAATTTTTTTTTCTTTTCTTTAAGTCAGTGAACAGTGGCACGCTCGTAATGATTTGTGAACAGTGGCATATTTGATTAACTTTTTGCCATGTGTGGCATATTTGCAATTGCCCCTACAAAAAACACTCTCTTTCCTTCTATTCCTCAAATTTTAATAATTTTATATTATATGATACCCACGAAGTATCACGGGTGTGCATGCTCTTAGAGTATACCCACCGGTGATAGAAGGTGGGTATCATAAGGCCCAAAAAAAATAAAAAATGGATTTGGAAAAAATGGGTGTGATACGTATCACTCGGTTGAACTTGTTGATACCGTATCACTGGCTACGTGGCACGACGTGATTCATGTCTTTAATTTTTTTAATTTTTTTTGGATTGTAATATTACATTTTAAAAAAAAACTTATGTTTAAAAATGTTCTCTAATATGCCACCATTTTTAAAAAAGTTCCAAAATACCACTTTTTCAATAGTTCCAAAAATACCACAAATACAAAAATTGATTTTCAATAGATTTGTAATTTAAATTGTTGGGTTTGGGTTAACTATTCCCAAAATAGGGTATCAATTTCAGGGGTTAGGGTTTGAGTTTGGAGTAAATACCACTTTTTTAATAGTTCCAAAAATTTTACAAATACAAAAATTGATTTTCAATAGATTTGTAATTTAAATTTTTGGGTTTAGACTAACTATTCCCAAAGTAGGGTATCAATTTTAGGGGGTAGAGTTTGAATTTGGGGTTTATGTTTTTATATATACTAGAAAATTACCCGCGTTATTCGCGGGATAAAATGATTATCGAATAAAATCAATAGTTTTAGTGAAAAATAATTATGAAGAATAATTATACATAACCTAAGACCTAATTTATATATTTGGATTTTGCAATTATTTTGCATACAAATTTATTCCACCCGTGAAATAATTAAACCAACAAATTTCATTAATAATTATAGTTTTACTTGTACGAAGGTGCATTTATGAAAAATTAAAAATATCTACTTGTCAAACAAAATAACATATGTAAAAACATATTTTTACATGCTCATATATTTTCAAAAGATAATTAATAGTTTTATTTTATTTTAAATCATTTTTTTAGTATATATGTTAAATTTTTGCTCACATTTAATTCTATGATTTAAATCTATAATTTCAAAATATTTTAATTTTGGCAAATTGAAAATTTCAAAATATTTTAATTTTGGCAAGTTTAGGAAGATTCAATGGGTTTGACAATTAGAGTTATAATAATCAAAATAAGTATATTTGGAATTAAATGTGTTTGGTAATGAGTATAAGAAAATAAAATAAATATATAAAAATAAAGAGGAGAAAAATTGTGGTGATGACACCTAAGCAAAGTTCTCCCAAAATGCTTCTCAAATAATATATAGGATTACTTTGATTATTCTCCAATCTGCAAACAATTAATTTTTTTTTTAATGATACCGACACCGGTCTCGGTACCGAAACAGATTTAATAACAGTATCAAAATAAATCTCAAACAATAAATAAAAACTAAAATTTATACTAAAATAATGCTAATAATATCCAACTAGTATCATGGGTGTTATAAGAGTGACAAAAATTAGTACGGTGAATTGTTAAATTGCAAAAGAGTAGTACGGTGAGCTGGGCTTATGTACATTATGCACTTACCAATACCCATTGGGCTTTATGCTCCAAAAAAACCAATAACCTTTCGTCCTTTCCTATTCGCTCTGGTTCCGAAGCCCTAGATCTCTATGTGCTTCCGCTTCCGATTCCGAGGTAAAACATCTCTAATCCATCAAAACAACTCTAAAACCTCGCTGGGCTTCTCTCTTATTCATATTAAGAAGTAGACTCTTAGGTTGAATTTGGAGTCAGATCTGAAATTTTGTTGTGGTTTTATGTTTCTTTTTAGTTTCGAAAATGATGAAGACTGAGAAGCTTGTCATAGCTAAGGCTGAGGTAAAGACTTCTTCAAACCATCAGTACATATGCCTAAATCCATTGATTTTAACGTGCATAAATTGATAATTACATGCGCTAATTATGGTATATACATTGATTTTAGTAATGCTTCTACGTTCTTCTCTTTGTATGGATAGTTATTCTCCTCCCTGATTCACAATTATGTTGAAGTGAATTCAGGTAGAGGTAGCTTATCTACGATACCATAAACACGTAGTATTCATTAACCATAGTAATTAATAGTAATTTATGGGATTTCTGTTGAGCTACAAATATAACCAGGCCCAGTACCAATATGGATACCTTATTCAATTGGTTTTGTGAAATTACCATATTCAATTACTAAAAACAAAAGTTTAAAAATTTTGCAATACATATTAGCATTACTAACCCCATCTAAAACCATTGTAAATGGTTAATTAATGGTGGATTTTTTTGACGGGAATGGCATGTAACGGATTAGTCTTGTGCAAGGTAATACCAAAGGTCTCGTCCATGTCCAGGTCCTCGGGAATGACGCCGTTTGGAAGCTTCCAGTCAAAGGAATAAAGAAGAGAAGCAAGCATAAGAGACACTGTCTTCAAAGCCAAAGGCAATCCCGGACAAATTCTCCGTCCGGCTCCGAACGGTGTAAGCTCATAATCTCTACCTTTCACATCAATCTCTTTTCCCAAAAACCTCTCTGGCTCAAACCGCATCGGATTCTCCCACACGTTCGGATCACGTCCTATGGCCCAAACATTCACCAAAACCTGAGTGTCTTTAGGCACAAAGAATCCAAGAATCTCTACATCGGCTTCCGCTTTTCGCGGGAGGAGAAGAGGAGCAGGTGGATGCAAACGGAAAGTCTCTTTAATGATAGCTTGTAAGTACAGCAATTCTGAAATATCAGATTCTTGAACGACGCTGTTTTGGCCTATCACACGGTCGATCTCGGCCTGAGCTTTTGCCATCTTTTTAGGGTTTCTAAGTAACTCTGCCATTGCCCATTCCACGGTACTAGAGTTTGTGTCCGTTCCCGCTGTAAACATATCCTAAAATATAAGCACGTATTAGCTTTAAAAACGTCTTTACATAACCAGATCATATTTTCGATTTGCTGATATAGATATATATATATATATATATAAAGTCTATTCAATCAAAAATCAATTTTAATTAGAGTAAAAAGTTCTTCATCAAACACTTTCAAATGGCTAATATTAATTTGTTGAAATATTAAGATTAATGAAATTTATCTAAAACTGTATTTTTTAAAAAAAAATACGAGGAGGTTCTGACCCATAACCCATAATTTTCTCAAAACGTTATATTATAGTTCTTGATCTTATAGGACGTACCAAGAGAAGGTGTTCAATATCTTTATCGTTGAGATTTGCTTCATTATCCCCTAAGGTGAGATCAAGAATCGCATCCACAAAATCGCTGGTCGAGACATCTTTAAGATTATTCCGCGATGATTTCTCCACAGTTTTAGCATCGACAAACTTTCGGAAAACCTTAAACAACACCTCTACAAAAGATTTCATCTTCTTCCTATTACCTTGCAGATCAAGAAAGTCTAGAAACGGAAAGAAATTAGCAAGGTCTGGATTTCCAGCCGATTCCATGCCCTCAATTATAGCGACTTGAAACACACTAGTCTTTTCCGAATCATAACTAACGAGATCGACCGAAAACAGAATGTTCGATATGATATTAAGAGTTGTGATGAAAGTTGCACGAGAAATATCAACAGCTTCTTCTCTTGCGCTACTTTCATTCATGAAGTTGATAAGTTCTTGCACTTTCTTCATTCGCAGAGCTTTAGTGGCTTCGATACGTTGCGGCGAGAACAGGTGAGTCGCCGACAATTTTCTCAACAGTCTGAAACAAAAACATAACAAATGATTGATTATTGTCTTATATGCCTAAAGACTAATTATTATCTCTACTTTATGTAAAAAAGAAAGAAAAGATTTCAGAACCACCAATCATTTCAAAATTGTAAACGTAATAGAAAAATTAGGTATGCATTATAATGTTCAACTAGTAGTTGATATGTTTAAATAAATAATATTTGGTCTAGTAAATGCAAGTACAAATACAACTATTTTTTCTTTTTATTGAAATACAAATACAACTAAAATTTTAGGAAAAACAAATATTTTTGTTTATAACTTACAACTAGTAGATTGTTTTTTTTTTTTTTAATTGCAACTGGTAGTTTATTGTGTTCTTTTAACGTAACTAAAATATTTTCACGGCTAAAGGCCAAGACAAATATAATTATCTTTTTTCTTTTGAAACAATAGGTTCTTTAGTAACAAAATCTTATGAAGAAATTTAAAAAAATCAGAGAAAAAGGAAGATCTTTATTAATTATACCTCCAACGATCCGATGACGGAGGAATCCAGGCAACAGAATACTTATGGTGATTGATGGATCGTATCGAGCTAGTAGACTTACGGGCAGACAAGATTTGGTCGTGTGTTTTTAAAACCTCTCTTGCAGCTTCTGGTGAAGCTATGACCACTGAGTTTAAAAACCCAAGCTTAAGACTCATGACTTGTCCATATGTTTTCGAGAGGTCGGCGAATGATCGATGCGGGTTTTTGCCGACAAGGTGAATGTTTCCGATGATCGGTAACCGTGGAGGTCCTGGAGGTAGCTTGGCGGCCCTGTGGGAGCTCCGTCGTGATCTCGCGGTGGTGAAGATAAGGAAACATGATAAGATAAAGCAAAAGAGGAGGAACAGAGCTTTTCCTAAGATGATGTCCATCTATATGCTTTCTCAAGTGATAGAAAACTACACAAAGTTATCTAAATCATATACACATAGTAGACAAAAAGATAATTGTGTGCCCTCTTATTTCTGACCTTGTAGGGGGATATTGATAATGTTTTAGGTCCACAATCCACCGAGTGAGATTTATACGATTGGAGCTCACTTTGTGATATAAAACTAGCATGTTTTTCAAGGGCCCTACTTCGTTGCAAAAAAGTCAAAGAATTGTTTTTTTTAAAGTAAAATGCCTTAGTCAAGCAAAACCGATACGATTAATGCTCTCTTTTTTTGTCAGCCTACAAAGACACGCAAAGGTGGGTAAATAATCGCGGTGAATTAGCCAAATTTGTACCAAAATGATTAAGAAACGAAAGCAATTATGTTGAGTTTAAAAACAACAGTTGTTATCTGTCGCTATAAGGGCATGTACATTGGTCATCCTTAGGTGTGTAAAATTAATATAAAATTATTAAAACACATACTCTCTCTTCCTTTTACTCAACTTTATATATTCTCTTTCATCTTTTTACTCAACTTTTATTAATTTTATATTTAAACACACTCTCCAAAATATCCAATTTAACACACTCTCTCTTCCTTTTAAACACTCTCTACTCTCTTTACTCAAATTTTATTAATTTTATATTTCAATATACCCCACAAAAACACTCTTTTAACATTCTCTTTCTTTCTTTTACAACCATTTTAATAATTTTATATTATAAGAACACCCACTTTAGACCCCTTGGGGTTACCAATGTACATCGTAAATGTTTTAAGCTTATCGTAGCCATCTCACTAAATTTTGGTTAAAACAATGTGCCCAATTTTCATTTTTATTTTGTTTCGAAAATTTGAGTAACCAAAATTTCTCAAAGCCAAATGAACATAATTTTGGTTCCAAAAAATCTGAAGAAATTACCCTAAATTTTAAGTTTGAACTGAAATGGAAACCCTACAAAATGTACACTATCATTTAATAAATGCACGAAATTAATAAGTATCAAATAGTTTCGTCAACTAAATAAAATTCGTTCATTCGGTAGTTTTTTTTTTTTTTGACGTCAGATGATTTTATTGAGATATGAAAGAGTTACACCATCCATTTGATTACATAATTCTGCATTGAAATTCTAGCCTGCTTAGCTAATCTATCAGCAACCATATTTGCTTCCCTACCTATATGTTGGAAAGAGAATGTACAATTATAAGCAACATTCATGATATCTTGCATCTGAATAGTCATTGGCATTCTCCTCCAATCCTGCAAACTCAAGTAACGAGGATTTTGCTGTAAAGGCTTATATAAGTTTGCAAGATCCCCACAGAAAACTATGTGCTGATATCCCAATCTGGCAAGGCTAGTCACTGCAGTTCTAAGAGCTTCCGCTTCAGCCTCCATACTTGAACACACAGGTGCAATAGAACCCGAGCCCTGGATAATCGGAGTTCCCTGCCTGTCAACAAGAGTCCATCCAATCCCAGCTGCTTGATGGTGGGAGATCCAGGAAGCATCAATGAAACAACATTTATGCTCTACCTGGTTGATCGCCTGATGCATAGTCTTTGGTATATTCTTAGGTATGGAAAGGCTATGAGAAAATATACCTTGAACTTGCTTCTGCTCAATGTTATTTGCTTCAAGCCACATCTTCAAATTTGCTAAACTCAAATTAATAACTTTTGGAATTGGCCCAACATCACCTCGGAATACAATCTCATTACGATGCTTCCATATTCTCCATCCTATCATGAGAAATAAGAACTTGTTATCTTCTTGAGAATTATTCAGCTATTTAAAAGATTCATAATTTTTGATGTGATTGCTCTTTATTAAATGAACATTCCCCTGAGATTGCAAAGGCGCCAACTCCCATATCTCTCTACTTATCCTGCAACTAAAAAGAAGATGGTTAATAGTTTCGGCCTGCTCCCCACATCTTGGACACGTATCGTCTTGCAAAATACGCTTCTTTTTCAGATTATAAGCCACTGGAAGCGCATCATGGAGACATCTCCACCAGAAATGTTTGATCTTTGGAGGGACATTTGCCTGCCAAATTGTTTTAAAAATTTGTGTCGGCATTGTTGAACTCTGTCCTCTCTCTCCTTGAAGAAGATTATACCCTGACTTACCTGAATAACTCCCATTCTTGGTATGAGACCAAGTGACAACGTCTGCTACTCCAGTATAAGATGGCCGAATCATTTGTATGAGAGGGATGTCATAAGGATGACAAAGAGACTGGATTTTTGCCTGATTCCACTGGCATGTACCTGTTATCAAAAGGTCTTTGACTTTCATTTCTAGAAATAATTTAGCTCCAACGCCTGTAGGAGGACAAGATGGTGTAATAGGCAGCCAGTTATCTTGCCACACTTGAACATCTTTTCCATCCCCAATTCTCCATCTTACTCCTTTCTTTAGTAACTTATTCCCTTGAAGAATTCCTTTCCAGGCAGAGCTTGTATTCCATTTGACAGTAGCCTGCAAAAGAGAAGTCTTAGAATAATATTTCGCTTTATAAACTTTTGCTAGCAATGAGGAAGGATTATGCAAAAGCCTCCAGCTTTGCTTTGCCAACAAGGCTATGTTGAAGTCCTTGAAGTCTCTAATTCCTAATCCCCCTTGATCTTTTGTTTTTGTAATGTTCTCCCAAGGTATCCAATTTAGCCCTTTATTATGCCGTTTTGCCGTCCAGAAGAACTTTCTTGTAGCTTGAACCATCTGCTTAAGAATATGATAAGGCAGCAAGAAACATGACATGGCATAAGAGGGGAGAGCAGTTACAACCGATTTAATCAGGACTTCTTTACCTGCAGGGGATAGGTACTTGGAGTACCAATTGTCCATTTTGTGATGCACTCTTTGAACAAGGTATGAGAATGTGTCATTCTTATTCCTGCCTATATATTCCGGAAGACCCAAATATTTTCCAAAACCTCCCTCTTTTGAAATATTAGTAGCTTGCAAAATATAACTCTTAATTTGAGGACAAGTACCTTTTGCAAAAGTTATGGCAGACTTCTGAAAGTTCACAGCTTGCTCATATGCCTTTAAGATACTTAGTAAGACATTGCACTCCTGAGCTGAAGCTTTGCAAAATAAAAGAGAGTCATCAGCAAAGAGGATATGTGAAATTGCAGGGCCATAACGACTTGCTCTGAATCCCGTGATCAGACTCTGATTTACAGCTTTATTAATGAGATAAGAGAGACCTTCTGTACACAATAAATATAGGTAAGGCGAGATAGGGTCTCCCTGACGAATTCCTCTAGAAGGATTTATTCTGCAAGAAGGACTTCCATTCAGGAGGACTGAGTAGGAGACTGTCCTAACACAAGTCATTACCAACTTACACCATTTATCTGAAAATCTAAGCTTTCTCATTACAGCCTCAATGAAATGCCACTCCAGCTTATTAAAAGCTTTGCTAATGTCCAGCTTGATAGCCATGAACTTATCCTTAAGTTGTCTTGTATGTATTGAGTGAAGAAGCTCATGAGCTATGAGGACATTGTCTATGATAAGTCTACCCGGGATGAATGCAGACTGAGATTCGGATATGATATGCTGAAGTAAAGGCTTAAGTCGCTCAACTAACACCTTGGATAGCAATTTGTAAATCACATTGCTAAGACTAATTGGCCTAAAATCCTTAACATCCATTGGAGACTCTACTTTGAGAATCAGGCAGATATGCGTATGATTTAGTTCTTGGTCCAACTCACCCGTATCAAAGAAATGTTGAATGAAACTCACCACCGTATCTTTAATATCCTTCCAATGCTCCTTATAAAATCCAACTGTGAACCCATCAGGACCCGGGGATTTATCTGGGTCCATATGCTGAAGAGCATTGTAGACTTCAACTTCTGTAACTTCCTTTATAAGAGAATCATTCATTTCATTATTCACCTTGCAGGGCATCTGTTGAATGAAATCCAAAGAACATAAATCATATTTAGAAGTAAACAACTCGTTAAAGTATCCAACTACTATACTCTCAACGTTTTTTGGAGAGCTATGAACTTGTCCTGATGAATCAAGGATAGACGTTATACGATTTAAAGATCTCCTCTGCTTGGTTATAGACTGAAAATATTTCGTGTTTCGGTCTCCTGCCTGTAGCCAAAGAACTTTACTCCTAGTTCTCCAATATTCTTCTTCCATTCTATAGGCCCTATTAATCTGTAACTTTAGGTCACCTATGTAAGTGAAATCTACAGCTCTTGCCTCATAAGCTTCCTTAATTAACTTCTTCAGCTCAGAAATCACCTTCTGAGAGTTAGTGGTATTTGTTGATTTCCACAGTGAGAGATCCTTTCTACAATGTTCAAGCATTCTCCTAATCTCAGCTAACTCAAATCTCTCACTCATCTTCTGCCAACAACCCTTAACTCTCTCCTTAACCTCTGCATTCAACCGCCATCTATTATCATACCTGAACTGCTTGTGGCTCTTCCATTGATGCTTACTAGTTGATAATAAAAGCGCTCTATGGTCTGAGCCATGCCAAGGTAAAATATGAACAACTGTCGTGGGGTAAATATCCATCCAATCACTAGTGGCCATAACTCGATCAATTCTTGTCCTAACAGTATAATCTCCTCTGTTATCTACCCACGTAAATCTTCCCCCATAAGATCTCAGGTCATGTAGGCCACAAATGGACAACATACGCCTAAATTTCTCAAAAGATCCCTCAGTTCTATAAATTCCCCCTTCTTTCTCATCCATACTCCTAATGTCGTTAAAATCTCCCAGAACAAGACGGGGCATGTTTTTATAAGCATCATTCTCTGCCTTATCTATCATCTTTTGCCACTGAGCATTTCAATTCTTAAGAACAGGATGCCCATAAACGTAAGATAAGCATAATACACCCCCTGCATCATCAATATGCATATCCGTATGGTACAAAGAAGGAGAGGATATAAAACTTAACTGAATCTGCTTTTCCCAGAAAATTGCCAATCCTCCACTTAGCCCCTTTGCCGGAATTATGTATGAGTGAACATATCCCAATTCTGCACACAAAGCATCCACAACTGTAGTTCCATTTTTTGTCTATGTAAGAAACATGATATTCGGCTTATAACTCCTTCTAATATCTTTAAGATATTGAGTTGTCAAAGTGTTTCCCACTCCCTGAAAATTGAAGTGAAATAAAATCATAGCTCAGAACAGAATTGATTGAGGAAATCAGAACTTTGGTGAGCTTAACTCAAAGAGTTTTGAAGGTCGATCAAGTCGAAATTGAAGGTCGATCAAGTCGAAATTGAGCTCGCCAGATCCTTCTCCAAGATGAAAGAGAAGAAACAGCGAAAGGTTGATCCAGAAAACCTGGAAACTTGGTCGATTTGAAATCGAATTCGATGAATCCTAGCTCTCCTCCGCTTTCGCCTCGGAGCTTCTAGAAAGATTTCATTCTGTAGTTAATTTAACCTTTTCTTCTTATTATATTCCGTCATTTATACCGCAACAAATTTATTTCTTTATATGATTTCGTCATAGTACTACCAAACTAGAGTTCATAAAAGACTGAAAGGTAAAACAAATAGAGCCTTTGAATTTGAAATGAATTTTTATTTAAGTTATAGTGTCCTCAATCATAACATGGCTTTGTGAAATTATTAAATTCGTACCAAACAAAAAGCAAGAAACAAATGATTAAATGCGTTTCTTGACCGGAACGGCATGTAACGGATTGGTCTTATGCAATGTGAGACCGAAGCTCTCATCCATGTCCAAATCCTTAGAAACGACACCGTTAGGAAGCTTCCAGTCAAAGGAATAAAGAAGAGAAGCAAGCATGAGAGGTACTGTCTTCACAGCCAAAGGCAAACCCGGACAAATTCTCCGTCCGGCTCCAAATGGTGTAAGCTTATAATCTCTACCTTTCACATCAGTCTCTTTCCCCAAAAACCTCTCTGGCTCGAACCGTTCTGGATTTTCCCACCTACTCGGGTCTCATCCTACGGCCCAAGCATTCACAAGGACCTGGCTGTCTTTAGGCACAAGAAATCCAAGAATTTCGACGTCGATTTCCGCTTTTCGCGGTAGGAGAAGTGGAGCAGCTGGATGCAAACGGAAAGTTTCTTTAACTACAACTTGTAAATATGGTAATTCCGAGATATCGGACTCTTGCACGACACCGTTTTGGCCTATCACACGATTGATTTCTTCTTGAACTTTCACCATCTTCTTTGGGTTTCGAAGTAATTCTGCCAATGCCCATGTTAGGCTTTGGTGATGTCTAATCTCAACGTAACATAGGCCCGCGACTGGTAATGTCAATTAGAGTTAGGAATGGGCTTGTTTCCTTGTTTCTCTATGGGCTTACAATTTGGTTTTAGAGTTGCCTTATTCTTGTAATAGCCTTAGCCTATATAAAGCTAAGCATGTGTGTGATTTAGGTTAAGCTTTTGTTAGAGGTCTTTTCTTGTACTTAGAGAGATCTTGTGAGAACCCTACTATTGTAATTCGTGGTTATAGTGAATTACTGGAAAGCTCCAGATAGAGACTTAGATCACATACTATGGTCTGTCTCGTTGGTTATCTCTGTGTCTTTTACTTTATTGCTCAATACAAATCAATTCCGTGATTAGAGAAGAAGGGTGTTCAACGACACGTGAACTTTGGGAAGCACTAGAAAGGCTATACAACACCAAGACTCTACCGAGTCGTATTCATCTATTGTATAAGTTTTATACATTCAAGATGGATGGGTCTAAGTCAATCGATCAAAACGTTGATGACTTCTTGAAGACTGTTTCGGAGTTGGCCAGTGTAAAGGTTACTGTCGCGGATGAGGTACAGGCAATTCTCTTACTCAGTTCCTTGCCACCCCAGTATGACTCCATGAAGGAGACATTGAAGTATGGTAGAGAATCTATCTCTTTTGAAGATGTGGTGAATGCTGCAAAATCCAAGGAAACCGAGCTAAAAGCTAAGGGTTATTCAACTTCACAGAAGATTGGTGAAGCGTATGTGGCTCATGGGAGACAGTCGAATAGAGATCAACGGAACTCAGGAAGTAGAAGCAGAAGCAGGTCTAATTCGAGCTCAAGGATTACCTGCTGGCCCTGCAAGAAGGATGGACATAAGAAGGTTGATTGCTATGCCTAGAAGAAGAAGGGCGGCGATGATGAGGATGCCATTGCAGCAGTGGTCATCGATCAATCAGCAGGAGTTGGTGCATTATCAGTCTCTGATAATTTGCATCAAGAGAAGTGGGTGATTGACTCGGGTGCTTCATATCACATGACTTCAAGGAGAGACTGGTTTGTTACATATGAGGAAATCAACTCTGGAAAGGTGCTACTGGCCGACGATTACATCATGACTGTTGAAGGAATTGGTTCAGTCAACATTAATGCAAGAGGTGGCACGGTCAAGACATTGACTAATGTCAGGTATATCCCAAAACTCAAGAGGAATTTAATTTCATCTACTATGTTGGACAGGCTTGGGTTTGAACATGCTGGAGGCAATGGAAAGAAAAGGTTCTACAAGAACGGGAAGCTGAGTTTTCAAGGCACTCTATATGGTTCTCTGTATTTGCTTGATGGAGAGACTGTAACAGGACAGTCAAATAGTGTTACCAAGAAGCTGTGGGGAGATGACACTGTTTTGTGGCACAGAAGGTTGGGACACATGAGCATGAAGAACCTGATGATCCTAGCAAAAAGGGGCATCATTGACAAGAGGAAGATTTCTGTGAGAGTTGTGTAATGGGGAAGACCAAAAGACTGAGCTTCAACGTTGGTAAGCACAACTCTGGTTAAGCACTGAAGTATGTGCATTCAGATCTCTGGGGATCTCCATCAGTTACTTATAGCCTGTCGGGTAAGCAATATTTTCTGTCTATCATCGATGACTACACCAGAAAGGTATGGGTATTTTTCTTGTCTGCTAAGAGTGAAGCTTTCACAAGGTTTTGTGAATGGAAGAAGCTGGTTGAGAATCAGATCAGCAAGAAGGTTAAGTGTCTAAGAACAGACAATGGGTTGGAGTTTGTGAACAAAGACTTCAATGAGTTTTGCAGGCAGCATGGGATTGAGAGACACAAGACGTGTCCTTATACTCCACAGCAGAATGGAGTGGCAGAACACATGAATAGAACGATAATGGAGAAAGTGCGTTGTATACTTGATGAGAGTGGCTTAGGTGAAGAATTCTGGGCTGAGGCAGTGAGCACAGCTGTGTACCAAATAAACAAAAGCCCATCATCAGCTTTAGACGGCGGTATTCCTGAGGAACTATGGCTGGGAAGAAAGCCTGGTTATGGACATATGAGAAGATTTGGGTCATTGGTCTATGTGCATATAGATCAAGGGAAGTTAAAACCAAGAGCAGTGAAGGGTATTTTCATTAGCTATCCGGAAGGAGTCAAAGGGTACAAAGTGTGGCTCCTAGATGAATCAAGATGTGTGGTTAACAGGAATGTAGTCTTTGTGGAGGATAAAGTGTTCAAAGACTTGAAGAATGAAGTTTCAGTGGAAGAAACGGTGGAGGACCCGACTCCAGGGACAGAAGGTCCTATGTCGATCGACACACCACCTGGTGTCGATCGACACAAGACAAAAGTGAGTATGTCGAGAGAGACAAAAGCAAGTGTGTCGATCGACACAACATCTGGTGTCGATCGACACACCAGTACAGAACCGTCGGCTTCTTTAGATGAAGATAACGGCCAAGGTTCATCTTCAGGTGGAGTTATTGGAGGTTCATAAATAGAAATTATACCTCAGATTCGTACTTCTTCTGGACGAATCACGAAGCTTCCTAACTATCTCAACGATTTTGATATGGCAAGCTTTGCCTTGATTACTGCTGTAGAGATGAGTTGTGAAGAACCAAGGGACTATCAGGAAGCAATGGAAAGCAGGGATAAAACTTTCTGGAATGGGGGTATGAGTGAAGAGATGAGTTCTCTGGATAAGAACGGAACATGGAGGCTGGTTAGGAGACCTAAAGGAAGAAAGATCATCGGTTGCAAGTGGGTTTACAGGTTGAAACCGGGTATACCAGAGATAGAAGAATCACGGTATAAAGCTAGGCTTGTCGCCAAGGGATATTCTCAGAAGGAGGGTATTGATTATCAGGAAGTGTTTGCACCAGTGGTGAAACATGTTTCTATCAGGTTTTTTCTATCGGTTGTTGCAGAAGAGAATATGGAACTGGAGCAGCTTGATGTTAAGACTGCGTTTCTTCATGGTTTACTTGAAGAAGAGATCTATATGAAGCAGCCTGAAGGTTTCGTTGTTAAGGGAAAGGAGGACTATGTTTGCTTGTTGCAGAAGGCACTATACGGACTTAAGCAAGCTCCGAGACAGTGGAACAAGTGCTTCGATCAGTTTGTGGTTAGTCATGGGTTTACAAGGAGTGAGTATGACTCATGTGTTTACATAAAGAAGAGCAAAGGTGAGTGTTTTATCTACCTACTCTTATATGTTGATGACATGCTAATCGCATCCAAGGATATGAAGGAGATACAGATAGTGAAGAATCTGTTGAGCAGTAGGTTCGAGATGAAGGATTTAGGAGCTGCGAGAAGGATTCTCGGGATGGATATTGAGAGAGATCGTGAAGGTGGAGTTCTCACCTTGTCTCAATCTGGTTATATCAAGAAGATCCTACAGGTATTTGGTATGGATGACTCTAAATCTGTTACTACACCTATTGGTTCACATTTCAAGTTATCAGCTGTAAAAGATGATGAAGCTGAGACGATTCTGGATGATGTTCCATACTCGAGTGCTATTGGAAGCATCATGTATGCGATGTTGTGGACTAGGTGTGATCTCGCGTATGCTGTTGGCTTGGTTAGTAGGTTCATGAGCAAGCCGAGCATGGTACATTGGACTGCTGTTAAGTGGGTGTTGAGATATTTGAAAGGTACCTTGGATCGAAAGATTGTGTTCAGGAAGACGAAGGAGTTCAAGATTGAAGGTTTATGTGATTCTAATTTTTCATCTGATCTGGACAGAAGCAGGTCGATTACAGGTTATGTGTTCACGGCAGGTGGAACTGTTATTAGCTGGAAATCGAGTCTTCAATCTGTTGTCGCGCTGTCTACAACTGAGGCAGAGTATATGGCGTTGGTATAAGCTGTGAAAGAAGCAATTTGGCTAAGAGGTTTGTCAGAGGAGTTTGGTTACAAACAAGATTCTGTGGAGGTCTGGTGTGATTCTCAAAGCGCCTTGTGTTTAGCCAAGAACAACGTTCATCATGAGAGAACGAAGCATATCAGAAGAAGGATGCATTTCATTAAGGATATTGTTGCTTCTGGTGAAGTGAAGCTGTCGAAGATTCCTACTGAGCGGAATCCAGCTGATATGTTGACAAAGGTTCTTCCTGTGGATAAGTTTGAGAAGGCTCTGAGCTTTCTAAACTTAGGAGAGCACTAAGGTGCTGGTATGGTCTAGAGCTGCACATGTATGCAAGAACAAAGGTGTTATGGTCGTGATTGTCATCAAGGTGGAGATTTGTTGGGCTTTGGTGATGTCTAATCTCGACATAACATAGGCCCGCGACTGGTAATGTCAATTAGAGTTAGGAATGAGCTTGTTTCCTTGTTTCTCTATGGGCTTACAATTTGGTTTTAGAGTTGCCTTATTCTTGTAATAGCCTTAGCCTATATAAAGCTAAGCATGTGTGTGATTTAGGTTAAGCTTTTGTTAGAGGTCTTTTCTTGTACTTAGAGAGATCTTGTGAGAACCCTACTATTGTAATTCGTGGTTATAGTGAATTACTGGAAAGCTCCAGATAGAGACTTAGATCACATATCGTGGTCTGTCTCGTTGGTTATCTCTGTGTCTTTTACTTTATTGCTCAATACAAATTAATTCCGTGATTAGAGAAGAAGGGATCAAATCCCTACAGCCCATTCCACGGTACTAGAGTTTGTGTCCGTCCCCGCTCCAAACAGATCCTGATACATACACGCACATATTATATATCGTTCAACTTGGAAATATTGAATTAATTTAGATTTCGACTATTTTAAAACACAGAAAACTGTATTTCGTTTACATGTTTAAATATATACTAGAAAATTACCCGCGTTATACGCGGGATAAAATGATTATCGAATAAAATCAATAGTTTTAGTTAAAAAAAAATATTATAAAGAATAATTATACATAACCTAAGACTTAATTTATATATTTGAATTTTGCGATTATTTTGCATACAAATGCGTTTCACCCGTGAAATAATTAAACCAACAAATTTAATTAATAATTATATTTTTTCTTGTACGAAGGTGCATTTATGAAAAATTAAAAACATCTACTTGTCAAACAAAACAACACATGTAAAAACATATTTTTACATGCTCACATATTTTTAAAAGATAATAAATAGTTTTATTTTATTTAATCAATTTTTTTTTGTATATATGTTAAATTTTTGTTCACATTTAATTCTATGATTTAAATCTATAATTTTGGCAAGTTGAAAATTTCAAAATATTTTAATTTTGGCAAGTTTAGGAAGATTCAAATGTGTTTGGTAATTAGAGTTATAGTAATCAAAATAAGTATATTTGGAATTAAATGTGTTTGGCAATGAGTATTAATGAAATAAATAAATAAAAATAAAGAAGAAAAAAATTGTGAGGATGACACCTAAGCAAAGTGCTCCCAAAATGCTCCTCAAATAATATATAGGATAACACAAAATGTTATGGTCTATTTTTTTGAAAAACCATTAATTATATAACATGTACACATATAGAAGCGAAACGTTAACAGAAAAAAAATATATGAGGTCATATGCATGTTTAAAAGATCCAAGAGATTATATCTCAAAAATAGTAAAAAGAGACATGCCATGTAAAAATAGTAAAAATATAGTATCTTTATATTTTCAACGTAACATATCGAATTGGTGTGCTGCAATGTGAAGATAGGCAGGATTTTTTTCCTCAAAATTAATTTGATCCTAGTTGATTATCTTGAATCTTTATCATGGTTATGTACGATTTTAATCAATATGATCATATTATGCTACATAAGCTGAGACTTACGAGGAGAAGGTGTTCGATCTCGACAATGTTGAGTTCTGTTTCATCTTCTTGGTTGAGATCAATAAGCGCATCCACGAAATCGCGGCTCGAAACATTCTTATCTTCCGTCGGCGATGAATTTTCCTTGATCCGAGCATCGTAAATCCCTCGGAAAACCTTAAACAACCTATCCGAGCAGTTCTTCAACTTCTTTCTATTACCTTGTAGGTCAAGAAACATAAATGGGAAAAAGTTAGCAAGGTCTGGCTGTCCGATAGAGTCCATGAGATCGGTCACCAGGTCCTGAAAGACACTGGACTTCCTCGAGTCGTAGTTACCAAAGTCGACTGAAAACAGAACATTTGAAATGATATTAAGGGCTGTGACGAACGATGCACGAGAAATATCAACAGCTTCTTCTCTCTCACTGCTTTCACTCATGAAGTTGATAAGTTCTTGCACCTTCTTCATCCGCAGATCTTTCGTGGCCTCAATACGTTCTGGTGAAAATAAATGAGTCACTGACAGTTTCCTCATCAATCTGAAGAACATAACATGAACAAAAACGACATGTAACCAATTGGTAATGAGTGGATTAACCATGTCTCTTATATATCACTAATACGAGCTATTATTCCCAATAAAACAAGTCAAACACGGTTAAGTTAAACCAGTTAGAGAAATATTTTTCCAGTGCTACTGGATTTGAATTCAAGGAGGAATGAATTTGCAAAATTTGGACTTAGCAAACGTATTATGGGCTTAGAAGTTTCTCATGGGCTTCCAAGTCAAAACTAATTGACAATGAGTGCATAGGCTTTTATCCTTTATATCACTTAACATCATGGTCAAAGATCTGAAACTTCCTAATAAATTTTTTTCTAAAATTTCCTAGTTAATTAAAAAGAGAGAAAAAAAAAAGTAGAATCATTTACCTCCAACGAGGAGACGACGGATGAAGCCATGCCATGGAAAAAGCATGATGATTGATGGATCGTATCGCTTCATTGATGTAGCGGCCCGACAAGATTTGGTCGTGTATTCTTAGAACCTCTCTTGCAGCTTCCGGTGAAGATATGACAAGAGATGAATATCGATGGAAGAAAGTTGTTTATTGATTGACCTCAAGAGTCTATATTTATACAAGAATGAATCCTTATCACAAAAGGAATTATCTAAGTAAAGGAAATATATGAAAAGGCAAATATACAAATCCTATTTACTTGAGTATCACGTTTAGCTTTAATACCCTCCCTCAAGTTGGAGCGTGCAAGTCTTGAATGCCCAACTTGGAAAGAAATGAATCAAATTCTTTTCGTCCCAACGCCTTTGTTAAAATATCTGCTAGTTGATCTTTAGTAGAAACATGTGTTGCTTTGATCGTACCATCAATAATTGAATCACGAACAGTATGACAATCGACTTCAACATGTTTAGTACGTTCATGGAAAACGGGATTAGCACTAATGTGTAAGGCGGCCTGGCTATCACAATGCATAGATATCGGTTCTTTATGATCAATTCCGAGCTCAAGAAGCAAAGATTTAAGCCATCGTAATTCACGGGTTAATGCAGCCATAGCTCGATATTCTGCTTCAGCAGAAGATGCTGAGATCGTTTTCTGTTTCTTTGTTTTCCAAGAGATGGGTGAATCCCCAAACTAAACAAACCAGCCCGTGAGAGATTTCCGAGACAACGGACAACTAGCCCAGTCCGCATCGCACCAGCCTGTTAAATGTAATGGAGAATTTGCTCGTAAGAGAATACCTTGCCCAAGAGTGCCTTTCAAATACCGAACTACTTTCAACGCAGCAAACCAATGGTCCTCTTTGGGTTTGTGCATGAACTGAGACAACACATGTATGGCATAAGCAAGATCAGGCCGTGTAGATGAAAGATAAACAAGTCGACCAACGAGTCGACGATATTGTTCTGGATTCGGTAGCAACGGACCTTTAGCAACAGCCAAGCGATGATTCTGATCAATAGGAGAACCAGCAGGTTTACAACCTAATAAACCAACTTCTGAAACTATATCAATGGCATATTTTCGTTGACATATATAAAATCCGGAAGGACTGCGAGCAATTTCCAATCCAAGGAAATAACGAGCATGACCAAGATCTTTCATATGAAAACATGCCGAAAGATAGTTTTTGAATTCTTTTATAGCAGAAGGTGAGCTTCCCGAGATAATCAAATCATCCACATAAACCAAAATTTGGAGAGATATCCCACCACGATGAAAAACAAAGAGAGAATAATCTGATCGAGTTTGCTTGAAGCCATATTTTAGGAGTGCATCAGCCAATTTAGAAAACCAACAACGAGGAGACTGTTTAAGACCATATAAGGATTTCCGGAGACGGCAAACTCGTTTGTCCCCTGGTTGAGTAAAACCTGGTGGCGGTTTCATGTAGACCTCTTCTTCTAGATCGCCATGAAGAAAAGCATTATGCACATCCATTTGATGAACCTCATAATTTCGTTTAGCCGCAATATCCAAGAGAAGACGAACCGTAGTCATTTTTGCCACAGGTGCAAATGTTTCCTTATAATCAGTGCCTTCTTTTTGATGATTACCAAGAGCAACAATACGAGCCTTATATCTTTCAAGTGATCCATCAGACTGTAGTTTGATACGAAAAACCCATTGACTTCCAATAGCAGTCTTGTTTGGTGGAAGCTCAACAAGATCCCATGTGTGTAAATCTTCACATGATGTGATTTCAGACTTCATAGCTAACTTCCATTCGTCATATGACATTGCCTCCTTAAAACTTTTTGGTTCGACAGCATTGGTTAATGCCACTAGATAACAACAGTAAGGCGAGGAAAATCTTTCTGAAGATAAATAATCAGATAAAGGATAAACCGTACCTGAAGATGGCTGAGGAGAAGATGATACGGAGGGAGGAGAGGCAGTGACTGTACCAACGATATAGTCTTTGAGTTTAGAAGGTGGAGCTTTTGATCGGTGACCTCTACCTAACTGCTCAGTAGGAGTGACAGATGTTGAAGCATCAAAGGGTTCAATTGGTTGAGAAATTTCAGGAATGAGAACGCTCGGAGTAGTGACAACATCATCTGAAAGATTTGTATCCAACAAATCAGATTCTTGGTGATTTGTATCCATAGGTTGAGATGGAGGCACCTTGTCAACTATAAGAGATGGATACGAATCAGGTTTATCATCTTTGAGAGGAAAAACCGCTTCGTTAAAGACAACGTCTCGAGAGACAAAGAAGACCTTCCGATCAATATCATATAAACGCCAACCTTTCTTTCCGTAAGGATATCCAACAAAAACAGAACGACGACTTCGTGGCGCAAACTTATCTCCTTGACGATCAAGATTATGAGCATAAGCTAAGCATCCAAATACTCGTAAATGCTTATAAGAAGGAGCATGACCATAGAGAATTTCAAATGGTGTTTTACCATGAAGAACTTGTGAAGGCGTACGGTTGATTAAGTATGCACTATTTAGTACACATTCACCCCAAAATTCAATAGGAAAGTTCCCTTGAAAACGCAAAGCACGAGCAACCTCAAGTATGTGACGATGTTTGCGTTCAACACGTCCATTTTGTTGTGGGGTATGAACGCATGATGTTTCATGGATAATCCCTTCTTCTTTAAAGAACCGTGACATACACAAAAATTCAGTCCCGTTGTCGCTTCGTACAGTTTTGACTTTTCGCGAGAATTGACGTTCGATCATGGTTAAAAAATTCTGTAGGTGAAACGCAACCGTCGTTTTGTTAGGAAGAAGATATAACCAAACCGCACGAGAACAATCATCAACAATTGTCAAGAAATAGCGTGAGCCACAGAATGCCGGAGTACGATATGGACCCCATAAATCACAATGGATTAAATCAAAAATCTCTTTAGCATTATTCAAAGAATCTGGAAAACATTGACGAGTTTGTTTTGCTCGTAAGCAAATATCACAACTCTTTTGAAAAAGCTCACTACTACTATTAGAAAAATCTTTAACACCATGAATTTTGCCGAGAACCCGGGAAGATGGATGACCCAAACGCATATGCCACAAATCAAAGTCTTCATGAACACTTGTCTGATTCGAAATCACTGTCTCAATCCCACGAAATCGGTACAGCCCCTCTCCCTCTCGATCACCCGCTCCAATCAGCATCCTCGTAATGCGGTCCTGTATGATTAACAATCTGTCAGTGATTTGGCCAACTAGAAAATTATCAGTAACTAATTGACCAAAAGAAATTAAATTCATATGAAATCCTGGAACAAGGAACACGTTTTTCAAACACAAACGAGGTGTAAGAAAAACAGTGCCCTGTTGAGATGATAAAACATTCTTTCCAGCAGGTAATTTGACGGAAACCGGGGAAATAGTTCGGATATCATGCAACAAATCCGTTCGTCCGGTCATATGATGCGTTGCACCAGTGTCTAAAATCCAGATAATATCATCCGTCTTACCACTTAGGCGATCAGTTGTGTTGGTGGATTCAAACACACGTTGAATTGTACGCCATTGTTCATCGGAAATACCGCTTAAACCTTGTCGATCAGCATTGGTGAGAGGTGGATTGGTGAGAGTTGTGGCAGCTGCAATTTGAGTAACATTTGCTCGAGGTTGAGAACCACGACCACGTCCAAAGGAAGATGGAGCTTGTCCTCGAGAATTTGTTTTGCGTGAACGATCTTCCCACCATTCTGGATAACCCACAACCTTGAAACACGCAGAAGCTTCATGACCGGAGCGACCACAAGCAGTACACATACGTGAAGGATCACGATTACCAGGTCCAAGACGAGAAGGTTCACGATTGGTAGCACCAATGTTATTTCTTATCATCGGCAAAACGGATTGATGAGATGATGAAAGAGATAATCGGGACGCAGATCCCATGACTTCAGGTTCTTTTATGATGCTAGAATGAATAGTTTCGTTTTGAACTATTGTCTGATAAACACAATCAAGATCAGGAAGAGGAGCTATTGCACAAATTTGAGATCGAACAGCTCCATGGATGGCATCATCAAGACCCGAAAGAAAATCATGTACTTTCAATACTTCAAGTTCTTTGTCTCTTGCAGTATTGAGATCGCACTCGCACTTTCCGCAACTACAACGCTTTGAATTAGTACACTCCGCTATACCGTCCCACAGCTTAGAGAGTCGTCCAAAGTATTCGTCAACAGAGGAGCCGTTTTGTTTGCAAATAGCTAGTGCGTTGCGTAGCTGTTGCAAACGAGCACCACTTTTAACAGAAAATCTCTTTTTAATAATTTCCCAAAAATCACGAGCAATTTCCCGAGTAGAGATCGAGGAACGAAGCTTTGGTTCAATTGTGAGCTTAATCCAGCCCACGAGAAGATGATTGTTGGCGGTCCAGTCTTCAAGGTTGAGAGAACCAGCCGCTGGTTTTGATATACTCCCATCAAGGAAGCCAAATTTCTTGCGAGAACTAAGAGCCATGCGCAAGTTAAGAGCCCATTCATCGTAATTCAAACCGTTGAGTAAGGGTTGTGAGATTACGGCGCCAGGATTATCTCCGGAAGTTAGATCATATGGAGAGATGGTTTTGTATTGAGGATTAGTTGTTGTTGTTGGAGTTGTGACAGGAGTGATCGACATGATGAAGAGACGGAACCGAGAGGTTTAGAGATACTCTGTTTTGATATTGCCTAAAACAGAGGAAGGAAAAAACAAGGAAGAGGCCGAGAGGCGTTCTTCGAGAAAACAAGAGGGATTAGAGTTTTTAGATCGTATGCTCTGATACCATGACAAGAGATGAATATCGATGGAAGAAAGTTGTTTATTGATTGACCTCAAGAGTCTATATTTATACAAGAATGAATCCTTATCACAAAAGGAATTATCTAAGTAAAGGAAATATATGAAAAGGCAAATATACAAATCCTATTTACTTGAGTATCACGTTTAGCCTTAATAAGATATAACCACAGAGTTTAAAGACCCAAGCTTAAGACTCATGACTGGTCCATAAGTTTTTGAGAGGTCCGCGAATGATTGGTGTGGGTTTTTTCCGACAAGGTGAATGTTTCCGATGATCGGTAACCGTGGAGGTCCCGGAGGAAACGCGGCAGTACCACGAGATCTTCCTCGGGATCTTGCGATGATGAAGATAAAGAAATATGATAAGATAAAGCAAACGAAGAGGAACAGAGCTTGTCCTGCTGAGATGATCTCCATTTGTGTTTCTCAAGGGCTAGAAAGCTTACACAAAATTAACTAATATATAGAGATTAGTTTTTTTTTTGTCGACATATATAGAGATTAGTTAACTAAATACTAATTGGACCTTTTTCCTTTTGACAGATGTATTTTCATTTATATTATTGCATGTCCAAAATCTATCCACAGTTGGTTGGTTCGGAACTCTTGCTAATGGACCTCACTTGTTGAAAAAAGGTCAAAAGAATTAGCGGCCACATTGACCGATCGCAGTAGATACGTACACGTTATGAACAAGACAAACGAGCTGTAAAGAATCGTTAGGAAATCGAAATCGAAATCGATGACGAATTTCGCAAGATTTATTGTCCTTGTCTTCGAAACATACACCATCCAATTCATTGTTATTTTCTTACAAGGTAGAATTAATAAAATAGGCTAAATCAAAGTATTTAACTTCTCGGTTATGGGTATGGGAAGTTCAAATTTTGTTATCGATTCATTATTAAAAATAACTAAAACAAACGACAAAATATAAGAGGCAGATTTTGTTTTTTTGTAAACGAAGGGATAGATTTGTAAACAATAAGCTATTTTTTTAAATTTCAAAACGCATGGCCTATTTTCTTTTTTAATTTTGTTTGTTTTTTAGCCTATGTTCATAATTTTTCCTTCTTTCAATTAGCTCAAAACTGTTTTCCACACATATGTGATAGGAACCGGTTTGATTAAAGAAAAGAGACACAAACCAAATATCTATTTGTTATTTAATCTGAAAATTTAGTTAAAGGTTAGTTTCAGTTAATAGCAAACCAAGCTGTAGTGGCTGTCTTTCGATTTCTATTCATACTAAAAAAAAAAAAATTATTTCCGGTTGACCAATTGAAGAGGAATCACATCTTAGTTTTTTTTTTTTAAATGGATACAATACTATTAGGGACTAAAGTCCCACATCGGAAGTTGGTTGAGATTCTAAGCAATATATAAAGAATATGGGTCTCTCCACTAATTGCCAATTGGTTTTGAGTTGGAAGCCTATATTCTAACATGGTATCAGAGCATTCCGATGTGGGACAATTGTCCCTAATAAATACTAAGAGTTAATAGCTCAACAGGAAAGATAATTGGTAAAATTTCTAGTAAAACTTACAAAAGTCGTTGGCTCGAGTGACATTTGGGACAAAACTAATATTACATATTGTAGTTTCGGATTTAGGAGAATTACGAATTTCGGTCTAAAATCTTTCGGTAATTAAAAAAAATGGAATAAATTGCCGACGGCTACATTCGATTATATATGTACCAAATAACTGATTAAAAAAATCATTGATAGTGCTAAGAAGCAGCTTCAATTTCGGAGATAAGAGAGTTTAATTTGCTCTCGGATTCTTTTACTCTTGTTACTCTCCTATGCACTGGTGGAGTAATCAACGAGCTGACGAGTGTTCTTTTCGACATTAGGTGGTTGATTAGATCTTGTTCAATGTCTGTCAAGTTTATTTACGTTTCTCACAAGGCAAATGTGCCGGCTGATCTTACGGCTCTGCGAAACCTCCGGTTATCGTCTGTATCAAACTGTTAAAGTTTTCCTTTTAATCAAATTTGGTTCGAACAAAAAAAATAAATAAATAACCTAGGGTCAATATCAATAATATGGATTCCTTTTATTTCTTCAATCCCTGTCACACCTCATTAGAAAACAAATTTGACCACCAATATCAAAATATTCGATTATATTTGTACCAAATAATTGATTTAAAAAATCATTGATAGTGCTAAGAATATAACCCAAGGCCAATATCAATAATATGGATTCCTTTTATTTTTTCAATCCCTGTCACACCTCATTAGAAAACAAATTTGACCACCAATATCAAAATATCGTTTGAGACAACTTTTGTTTATTTAAAGCATAACATCATCAATTATCCGGTTTGTGAAACTATATTCGAACATAATAATTAAGCATATACGACAATGGCTAATTAATGACACGTTTCTTGACAGGAACAGCATGTAACGGGTTAGTCTTGTGTAAAGAGAGACCGAAAGTCTCCTCCATGTCCAAATCTTCCGGAACGACGCCGTTTGGAAGCTTCCAATCAAAAGAATAGAGAAGAGAAGCAACCATAAGAGGCACTGTCTTCAAAGCCAAAGGCATTCCCGGGCATATTCTGCGTCCGGCTCCAAACGGTGTAAGCTCATAATCTCTACCTTTCACATCAATATCTTTTCCTAAAAACCTCTCTGGCTCGAATCGCATCGGATTCTCCCACACGTTCGGGTCTCGTCCAATGGCCCATACGTTCACAAGAACCTGAGTGTCTTTAGGCACCATGAATCCAAGAACCTCCACGTCAGCTTCCGCTTTCCGCGGGACAAGAAGAGGACCAACCGGATGTAACCGGAAAATTTATTTCATAGCTGCTTGTAGATACGGCATTTCCGAGATATCAGACTCTTCAACAACACCCTTTTGACCAATCACACGATCGATCTCGGCCTGAGCTTTCGACATTATTTTAGGGTTTCTAAGTAACTCTACCATTGCCCACTCCACAGTACTAGAGTTTGTGTCTATGCCCGCAACAAATAGGTCCTGTTACATAAAATTACACATGATCCATTATCGTTTGGTTATGCCCCTTATCTTTTAAATGTTAGATTTACAAGAGATATAGAGCATATTGGGCTTTGTATAATATTGTTGATTTTTATTATGTTTCCATTGTTAATTAAAGAGATTTAACGGTTTAGTATATATATTAGCATGTAACAATAATAATCAACTTTCAGATATTTTGTAATTCTAAGACTTACGTAGAGAAGGTGTTCGATATCGTTAGTGTTGAGTTCTGCTTTATCTCCTTGGCTTAGATCAATAAGCGTATCCACGAAATCGTTCTTCGAGACATCTCTAGGGTTATTCTCCAGTGATTTTTCCGCTGTTTTAGCATCGATGAACCCACGAAAAACCTTAAACAACCTTTCCGCGTAGACCTTTATCTTCTTCTTATTACCTTGCAGATCAAGAAGCCTAAAAAACAAGAAGAAGTTGGCAAGGTCCGGATTCCCCATAGCTTCCATGACACCAGTCGCGGCTTCCTGAAATCCGTTAGAATTTTCCAGATCATAGCTACCGAGATCGGCCGAAAACAGAATGTTCGATATGATATTAAGAACTGTGATGAAAGATGCACGAGAAATATCAACAGCTTCTTCTCTCTCGCTGCTTTCACTGATGAAGCTCACAAGCTCTTGGACCTTCTTCATTCGCAGAGCTTTAGTGGCTTCGATACGCGGAGGAGAGAACAACTGAGTCGTCGAGAGCTTTCTCAACATCCTGTAACAAAACCACAACGAATAAGTCCATATTAGTTTTGACCCATTAATCATGAAATCTAGGCTAAAACGGTGAAATTACATTAAATGAGAAGAAAAATGTGAAATAATATAAGTTTGGTACTTTAATTTTCATAACCGCTAAGTGACTAAACATCCAAAACGATTCCATAGAACTATGTTATGTGATTGATATATGCCAATTATTGGAACCCTTGTGAGAAAATTAAAACCACTGAAAATCATAAAAATAGACACTAATTTTACCTCCAACGAGTCGACGATGGAGGAAGCCAGACAATAGAAACGTCGTGGTGATTGATGTACCGTACTGTGTCAGGGAAGCTACGTCCAGACAAGATTTGGTCGTGTGTTCTTAATTAAAACCTCTCTTGCAGCTTCTGGTGAACTTATGACTGCTACGTTTAGACTTCCAAACTTAAGACTCATTATTGGTCCATAAGTTTTCGATAGGTCCGCTAAGGATTGGTGTGGATTTTTACCGACGAGGTGAATGTTTCCGATAATGGGTAGCCGCGGGGGTCCTGGCGCAAATTTTTGATTGGATCGTGTTGTTGAGAAGATAAGGAAACATGCTAAGATAAAGCAAAATAAGAAGAAGAGATCTTGCCCTGAGATAATCTCCATGCTTTCTTTCTATGCAAGTGTTAGATTATTCTTAAAATGAAATATCAAGCCTCGAACCATTATATATATTACTGTAAAATGCAAATTTGTTTGAAAACATTTATTTTTATTTATGGTCCAAATTCATCTTACCATATGTAGTAGTAGTAGTAGTAGCTGAGAGAGAAACTTCTAACCCCCAAGATTGCATCCACACAAAATACTTTAAACATGTTCGATATTGTTTTCACAATTTTACAATTTGATAACCAACTTTATTTTAATTAATTTGACAATTTTACATATACAAAGGTTTGGATCGTAGAACGGTGAAAGATGAATGTTAGAATACGAGGGTGTGAAATCACGTTACTTATAGCCAACTAAGATTTTTGAAAAACTACTTTTCAGTTTCATATTGATATAGAGTGAAAAAAACTGACATGGTAATGACTAATTTTATATAGGGTTGTTCGTTTGATGATTCCAATGGATCATCCGAATGGAAATGGAAATTGATGTTCTTTTAGTATTAAAAATGAGCATCATTCAAATGGATCATTTGAATGAGTTTTTAAAATTTAGGCAAATTTTCCAAACTCATTTGAATGGACCAAATTGGATCATTTGATTGGAGATGGTTCATTTGAATGGAGATGGCAAAATCAAGTTTTCCCGCCAAAATCGCAAAATCACGTTTTCAAACCAAAACCGCAAAATCACATTTTCTCGCCAAAACTGCAAAATCGTGTTTTCCCGTCAAAACCGCAAAATCACGTTTTCTCGCCAAAACCGCAAAATCACGTTTTTCTGCCAGAACCGCAAAATCGCGTTTTCCCGCAAAAACCGTAAAATCACGTTTTCTCGCTAAAACCGCAAAATCACGTTTTCCCGCTAAAACTGCAAAATAACGTTTTCTCGCCAAAATCGCAAAATCACGTTTGCCCGCCAAAACCTCAAGATCACGTTTTCTTGCCAAACCCGCAAAATCACGTTTTCCCGCCAATACCGCAAAATCACATTTTCCCGCACAACGTGATCTTGCGGTTTTGGCGGGAAAACGTGATTTTGCGATTTTGACGAAAAAACGTGATTTTACGGTTTTGGCGGAAAAACGTAATTTTGCAGTTTTGTCGGGAAAACGTGATTTTGCAGTTTTTGCGGTTTTTACGGAAAATCGCAAAATCACGTTTTCAAACCAAAACCGCAAAATCACATTTTCTCGCCAAAACTGCAAAATTACGTCTTCCCGCCAAAACGTGAAAACGTGATTTTGCCATCTCCATTCAAATGATCCAATTTGGTCCATTCAAATGAGTTTGGAAAATTTGCCTAAATTTTAAAAATTCATTCGAATGATGCTCATTTTTAGTACTATATATGTACAAACATAACTTCAAGAGCATGAGCATCTTAGATACTTAACCATCTAAACTTAACAAACTTACAAAAGATGCTCATTATCTTTACGATCCTTTCTTTTGACAAAAGATCTTTACGAAATAAACCACCATAAATTTCAAAATTTAAACTCTCCGAAAATAGGAAGACCGACCTGCCTAAAAAAACTAAACTAGTCGTTATGAGATTGTGTATTTTAAGCTAACGTACATGTGCTCAGAGTTTTAGGTGTCCGAGGCGAATTTGAAAATAAAAATTTTTTTACATATTTTTCTAATAATAATAATCTAAATTTAAATAAATGTTAAGAATATGAATAAAAAAAAATGAAACTATTTAAAAAAAATAGAAATTCTTTTCTTAGTATGAAAGTGGTTTGAACTTGATATGTAAAACTTAAAAGTAAAATCCTTACGTTACTTTAACCGCTAGATTACAAGTAAATTTTGGAAATTAGAACCCTTAAAATATATATTATGATCAATGGTTTTAGGTGAATACCTATTTAAATGTATGGTAAATACGGCTATGCGTACAAAAGCCTATATTATCGTTACTTCTTATTTTGTTGCAAAATTTCAAAAAAATAATTATTGTATCTATTCGTTTTCCTGTAAACACAAAAAATGTATAAACAAATATCATTTATTTATGTAAAGAATTTTTTTTCTTGACATAGGCTTTTTGAATGGGAAGGCAAAGAGTGGTTTGGTCTTGTGCAACGTTACACTGACGCGGTTACACGGTGACACAAAGGTTGTTCGTTTGGCAGATGCTTGCGACTGCGGCATGCGATCCATTTCTGTTCGTTTGTTAGACGCAGACACCTGCGGCCAAAGGCTGCAATCAGTCGCAGCGATCAGCGTCTAAAAATTCTAGCCGCAAGAGTAACTCAGCGGTGCGTCTAAAAATTCTGCGTTTAAAGGTTTAAAAGACAAAATTATCCCTCTACATATATGTGAATTACAAAAAAATACCATTAGCCCTAAATTGATTATTAGCTTGATAGAAATCTTCTCTTTCGACGCTGATCTTCTTCAACTCCTCCATCTTCTTCCAGACTAATAAATTTCTCCATCTTCTTCATTCTTCTTCTTATTTCGGAAACCCAATTCGAGAATCAAACAAAGGGTAAGTATGCTCTTCCTTTATATGGTGTGTTTATATGGTCTGAGAAGAAAAGCTCGTGCTTTAGTGTGTTTAATTTAGAATATATTGTTCTTTGGTGAGAGAATGAAAATCGTTGGTAATTGACTAGTTGTGATTGAAAAATGTCTAATTGGAGTTTCTCTTTCTTATATTTTTAGCTAATGACTTTGTTGTGAAGCCTTGAATATATCAACGAGTAAATGAGTGTTACTGTTATGGTTTTGTGTCTGATTGATGGACTCATGCTTAAGATCAAACTTCTCTTTGTTTGCTATCTTGGGTTATTGTGAGGTTTCATTTTGATATCTTGATGATTCTCTGGAATCATATATTTTTTTCTTAAGCAAAATGAACACAGTGATATGCACTTATAACTTTTTTTGACTATTCATTTAATTTACTTTCTCCTTTCTTCATGAAGGATTGTCAATTGTTCGTCAAGATTTTGAGCAAAGATCAAAGAAGAAACATGGCTAGTGATGTAAGTAACCTTCTTACCTTTTTGAATAAGCTTTTAGATGGAGTGTAGATAGAATGTAGATGGATTGGAGTAATCTCTTGGTTATTTAGATGATTTTAGAATTGTTAGACATACATAAAAAACATGTCTTGTGACTGATTTTAGATGAACTATTATTTAGAATTGGACCGATGAGGATTGTCGGTATTTTTTTGAACTCTTTGCGGAAGAGAAACTCAAAGGAAATAAAACGAAGGTTGGAATGAATCAAACCGGGAAAGAAACCATCATAAAGAAGTTCGAGGACAGATTTAAGAGAGGTTACCTCGCATGGGATAAATTCAAAAACAAGTATGATACTAGTAGAAAATCATACAACAAATACAAGAGATTAATTGAGAATAGGAGTGGCATTGGATATGATGATATGGGAAGAGTGGATATGGTTGATGATTGGTGGGAAGAGCGTAAAAAGGTATTAACATTTCTTTTCTCAATACAACTTAGCTATTGTTCTGATTTAGCTAGTGTTATACAAGTTAGCTACTGTTCTGATTTAGCTAGTGTTATACTTGTTGGATAATTTTAGCTAGTTCTGATTTAGCTACGGTTAGCAAGTGTTATATTACTTGTTGGGTAATTTTAGCTAGTTACCAAGACATCATCCAGTTGAGACAAAGTGTTATTCATTAAACGGTTCTTAGTACAAGAATTTTTAGAAATGTACAAGAATTTGTTTAAAACCGTGGTTAATGGATTTATAATTACTTGTATTTGATTTAGCTAATACTTGTCTGATTTAGCTAATACTTGTGTCTGATTTATAATTACTTGTGTCTGATTTAGTTATACTTGCTGAAACTAATACTTGTCCATTCTTGCTATGTAGGAGTGGCCAAATTCGGTGAAATACAGAAATAAGCCACTGGCTAATATGGATTTGTTTCGTGATGAATTTAGTGGTATTACTGTGACTGGAGAAGAAGGTTGGAGTGCTCAGCAAGGAGAAACTAGTTTAGATTCTAGAGTAGATTCTAGATTAGATGGAATTTATAATGAGGATGAAGTTGAATCTGTGGATAAAGATACGCCACCGCCAGAGACTGAAACTCAGGCTGTAGAGACACAAACACAAAGTGGATCTACTCAGAAAAGAAAGCGTAGAGAGAAAGATTTAGTTGTAGAGACTTCTGTTGCACGAAACAAAATTCTTGCGAAGAAGAATCAAATAGCAACACAGTTATTGGAACGAGAATATGCTTCTAGTGTTCAGCGTGTATTAGAGATACTTAATGGATTGCCTGGAGTGATAAAGTGGTCTCCATTTCACCAAGCTTCGGTTAATCATCTTTTAGCTGATCCTGTGAATCGTGAAGGTTTTATAGCGTTTCCAAGTGACGAAGATAAGATTAGATACTTGGAGTTTAGGACAGGAAAAAAGCTCGATGATTTGGTTTAGAGGGCTTTTCTATCTTATCTTCTTGATTTCTGAATCTGTTGTATTATGTTCTTGATTTGAAAAAATACTCTTCTTGTTGAATCATTTGCAATACATTTTGCTTCATGAATGTTTGGTCGATTGTGATATCGGATTGTTAATGGTTTCTATTTTTGGAGATTTCGATGTTCTTGATTTGTAAAGACTCTTATTTTTGTCTTACTTGACTTGTTCGTCATGATTAGTGTTTTGGTATGTTCACATTAAAATTAAGAAGACTAAAGAACTCTACAGTAGATTAGTTACTTAATTAAAATTAAGAAGGCTTTATATCTCTAATACAACTATTTCTCTTGCTCTTATTTTGTAGATGGTTAGAAGATGGATTTTGGATGATGATGACGATGATGATGATGGACCTCGTTTGTTTGAGTTGCTCACTGCTGAGAGATTGAGTCACAAAACAGATCGAGGAGCAGGATGGGCTCATGTACAACAACTTGTGCACGGATCAGACCAACAATGTTATGATATTCTTCGGATGAACCAAAGAACATTTGAAGGTTTATGCAGGATGTTAACTAGGCAATATGGGTTAAAAGAGTCTGAAAATGTTTACGTTGAGGAATCTGTTGCCATGTTTCTTGAGGTAGTTGGTCAAGATTTTACCAATCGGGTTATAGCTGAAAGATATCAACGGTCATTGGATACAGTGAAAAGGAAACTTGATGATGTTCTGAGTGCTCTCTTGAGGTTTGTGGCGGATACACTAACACCAGAAGAAGGTGAGTTTACAAGAGAAGTTTTGAGGAATGATGATCAATATTGGCCACAAGATTGTATTGGCGCACTTGATAGAACTCATATCTCAGTTCACCCTCCTCGTGGAAATGCAGCAGAAAAATATAGAGGTAGAAAAAGGGAGCCTACAATAAATGTTTTTCCTATATGCAACTTTGATATGAAGTTCATATATGCATATGTTGGTGTACCAGGTAGAGCACATGATACAAAGGTTTTGACTCATTGTGCGAGGAATGAACCTTCGTTTCCACATCCGCCTAATGGAAAGTACTATCTTGTTGACTCCGGATATCCTACTAGGACAGGGTATCTTGGTCCATACCGTATGATGCGATATCATCTTGAGCAATTTGCTAGAGGAGGACCACCAAGAAATACACGGGAGTTGTTTAACCGAAAGCATTCAGGTTTACGATCAGTAATTGAGCGAACATTTGGAGTCTGGAAAGCGAAATGGAGGATATTGGGTCGTAACCATCCTAAATATGGATTGATTAAGTGGATCAAACTTGTAACATCGACGATGGCACTACACAACTTTATACGCGATTCACATCGGGAAGATTCGGATTTTGTACGTTGGCAAAGCAGAGAAAATTATCATGCTCATGGTGATGAAGAAGAAGATGGAGAAGAAGAAGGAGGAGAAGAGGATGAAGTTGTTGGTGTTCATGGTAGACATATTCCATGTGAACCGACCGGTGATAGAGCAATGGAAGCTTTGCGAGACACCATTAGAGTTGAATATGCGAAAAGACGCGGATTACCTTATTAGATATTTTAAGTTAAGAGTTAAATTATTATTTTTATAAATTGGGTGTAATACTTTTTATTTTAGTGTATAACATATGGAAACAATATCTTTTGCATAATAAACAATTGTGTTAAACTAATATTTTTTTATAAATTAACAAAAAAAAGTTAAAATTTGAATTACACATGTGTTAAAATTTTAATTCATGTGTAAATAAAATTTTAACTTTTTTTTTGTTAAAAACAATTTGTACATGAATTTATAAATTAACAAAAAAAAGTCAAAATTTGAATCAAAATTTGAATCAAAATTTGAATCTACCGCAGCGTATGTGTAACGAACAGATCCGCGACCAAACGTTGCGGTCAATCGCGCGTCTATGTAACGAACGAACTCGCGATCAAACGCAGCGACCAGCCGCGCGGCAGACGAACGAACAACAAACACGGCGTCTGATCGCAGCGTTTGGCCGCTGGACGCAGCGGCAGACGCCAGCGGGTGACAAACGAACAGGGCCACAAAAGGTTCACGTTCAGGACCACGTTGCTTGTCTTCTTATATATATTTTTTTGATAAAATCTTCATATATATATATATATATATTGCTAAAAATGTTACCAAACGACAGATCGATTTATAGATACTCAAGCGATCTCTTCTTCTCATGGTTTTGAAAACCGGACCGGATCGGGGTCAGACCGTGTTCAACCGTGAACCGGCCAGCTAGCCGGATTGGGTTGACCCGGGTTTGAGGTTTTTTTTTTTGTTGTAAATTTCCAATTTTTCCATATTTAAAATTTTTATGATTAAAATTTATATAAATAAATACTAGTTTTGAATTTAGTTATCCACAAAAAAAAAGGTTTAAATTTAGTTAATTTTTGTTATGGTTTAATGTTTTTAATTTTTTTTACATATAAACTTAACTATTTCTCATTAAATTTTGTCTTTGAATAGTTTTTTTGTTATTAAAATAAAATTTTTAGTTTTTAAAAATATATGTTTATTAAAAATATATGTTTATTCAAAGGCTATATTATATATTTGGATATTATAGTTATACAAAACCTATTTATATTATTATTTAAAAAAAACTATTAAACTCGGTTTGACCCGGTCGGACCACATTGACCCATAACCCAAAAGTATTTTCGGTTCGGTCGCCGGTCCGGTTTTCAAAACATTGCTTCTTCTTGAAAATGTTGGTTACGAATTTTGCAAAATTTCTTGTCCGCACAGTCGAATTTATTGTTTTTTTTGGTCGACTGTCGAATTTATTGTTATATCCCTCGAGTTTGATCCAAACTGTTTTTCGCAGATTTCTGACGAGAACCGGTTAGTTTACATAAAGAGAAAATTTGGAAAACTACCTTAAAAAAGAGTTTAGAATTTGAAAACTATACCAAATTTTAATTTCATTGAAAACTACACTTTTGCTAACCTAATTTTACTAAATTATCCTTACTAGTAATTAATAAATACCTTAAAAGGAAATTTGGAAAACTACCTTAAAAAGAGTTTAGAATTTGAAAACTATACCAAGTTTTAATTTTTTTGAAAACTACACTTTTGCTAACTAAATTGTCCTTACTAGTGATTAATAAATAAAGAAACCCAAATCTAAAGTATATTTCTTATTTAATATAAAAATTTAGCCAAAGATTAGTGTCAATAATAAGAAAAGGAAACTGTGTCTACCTTCCTAGTCATTAAATTGATGGGAACCATTCGTGTTTATGGATCTGATTGTTAACCTAGTTTTTTTAAAAGCTAGAGCGGTACGCTTTATAGCATAGTGCAAAGCTGTATAGATAAAGATTTGAGATAAATCTTTATAAATAAAGATTAGTGTAATAGTGTTGGTAAAACTTTTGGTAAAGTTTTCGTGATTGATACAATCTAAAGCGATACAAATTAAAAAGTGATTGTAAGATTATAAAGATTAAAAAGTGATTGTAAGATTATAAAGATTAGTGTAATAGTGTTGGTAAAACTTTTGGTAAAGTTTTCATGATTGATACAATTTAAAGCGGTACAAATTAAAAAGTGATTGTAAGATTATAAAGATTATACCAATCTAACCCTATATTTTTTTTTTTTTGATCAACCATAATATTAATAGGGAAATTAGGCTTAATAACAAAAAAAAAATTATAATTCAAAATTTAACCATTTATCCTAATTCTAATAGATATCTTTAAGCCACATAGATTAGTTTTAGTTATTTGATGAATTATTAATTTTTTGTTTGTTATTCTTGCAATTCACCCATATTAATAAGACCATTAAGGCAAATACAAGTGGAATCAAAGATAAAGCCCACATTGAGCACAAGGATTAGATTATCAAAATCAAAGCACGTGTCTCCTAGTTAGCTCTTAGAGCATGATTATAGGTGGATGCTTAGAGGGTTGTTAAAATATAAAATTATTAAAATTTGAGTAAAAAGAAGAAAGAGAGTGTTTTTGTGGGGTGTATTGAAATATAAAATTAATAAAAGAGAGAAGATAGTGGATATGTTTAAATATAAAATTAATAAAAGTTGAATAAAAAGAAGAGAGAGTTGCTTATTTTAGCACTTTTGGGAATAGTTTTTGAAAGGAAGAGAGAGTGTTTAAATATAAAATTAATAAAAGTTGAGTAAAATGATGAAAGAGAAGGTATAAAGTTGAGTAAAAGGAAGAGAGAGTGTGTGTTTTAATAATTTTATATTTTTAAGCAACTCTCTAACTACCCCCTATAATCATGCTCTTACGTGTCTTCATTGGGTTAAGGAAATTGACATCCGAATGTTTTTGCCGCCGGCGAGAATTTCCGACCAATCCAAATCTACATAATCTGATCTGATGTGTCTGAGCAGGATTCAGATTGCTTCTTCTTTGAAACCACTTGAATTTTTCATATCTCAAAACCCTGTTAATGTTGAGATGCTCTTCATCTTCACCGATCGAAGTAAAAACAACGAATAAGCTTCCAGCAATTAAGAAACAGAGCCTTCGCCGAGACATTTTCCTGTAGAGAAAACCCCAACTCTACTGATTCTGCTCAAATTACCAAAGCTTAATCGATCAATTCGATTCAAAATTCGAAAGAGAGACTTTGCCTAACTCCTATATCATATCCCATCTAGAAAGCAAAGATTTATCCGAGCAAGAACGATGAAAAAGATAAACACTCAACATCAACCGGCATACGGAAAGAAAGATGAGAGAGAGAAAAGCAAAAGGATCCGAACAAATCGGAAATCTAAACATATACGGACTAAGCCAGAATTTATAATCCGTTTAACGGAAACTAAATCCGAAGATCGGAAGATAACAAAACAAAGAAACGAAAAAAACAAGATACACATATAAACAAGCCTGACGCCGGGCAATAAAGATGAAGCTCTTCTTCTTTTTCCCTAGAGAGAAGGTAGAGAATTTTCCAGCATTGGTGTTTATATATGTAGGGATTTTAACCCCTCTTCACGGAATAAATAGATTGAGCAATAAGTAAGAACACAGAGATAATCAGAGAGACAGACCACGGTATGTGATCTAAGTCTCTATCTGGAGCTTTCCAGTAATTCACTATAACCACGAATTACAATGATAGGGTTCTCACAAGATCTCTCTAAGCACAAGAAAAGATCTCTAACAAAAGCTTAACCTAAATCACACACATGTTTAGCTTTATATAGGCTAAGGCTATTACAAGAATAAGGCAACTCTAAACCAAATTATAAGCCCATAGAGAAACAAGGAAACAAGTCCATTCCTAACTCTAATTGACATTATCGGTCGCGGGCCTATGTTATGTTGAGATTATACATCACCAAAGCCCAACAAATCTCCACCTTGATGACAATCACGACCATAACACCTTTTGTTCTTGCATACATGTGCAGCTCCAGACCATACCAGCACCTTAGTGCTCTCCTAAGTTGAGAAAACTCAGAGCCTTCTCAAACTTATCCACAAGAAGAACCTTTGTCAACATATCAGTTAGATTCCGCTCAGTAGGAATCTTCGACAACTTCACTTCACCAGAAGCAACAATATCTCTAATGAAATGCATCCTTCTTCTGATATGCTTCGTTCTCTCATGATGAACGTTGTTCTTGGCTAAACACAAGGCGCTTTGAGAATCACACCAGACCTCCACAGAATCCTGTTTGTAACCAAACTCCTCTGACAAACCTCTTAGCCAAATCGCTTCTTTCACAGCTTCTACCAACACCATATACTCTGCCTCAGTTGTAGACAACGCGACAGCAGATTGAAGACTCGATTTCCAGCTAATAACAGTTCCACCTACCGTGAACATATAACCTGTAATCGACCTGCTTCTGTCTAGATCAGATGAAAAATCAGAATCACAGAAACCTTCAATCTTGAACTCCTTCGTCTTCCTGAACACAATCTTTTGATCCAAGGTACCTTTCAAATATCTCAGCACCCACTTAACAGCAGTCCAATGTACCATGCTCGGCTTGCTCATGAACCTACTAACCAAGCCAACAGCATATGCGAGATCACACCTAGTCCCCAACATCGCATACATGATGCTTCCAATAGCACTCGAGTATGGAACATCATCCAGAATCGTCTCAGCTTCATCATCTTTTACAGCTGATAACTTGAAATGCGAACCAATAGGTGTTGTAACAGATTTAGAGTCATCCATACTAAATACCTGTAGGATCTTCTTGATATAACCAGATTGAGACAAGGTGAGAACTCCACCATCACGATCTCTCTCAATATCCATCCCAAGAATCCTTCTCGCAGCTCCTAAATCCTTCATCTCGAACTTAATGCTCAACAGATTCTTCACTATCTGTATCTCCTTCATATCCTTGGATGCGATTAGCATGTCATCAACATATAAGAGTAGGTAGATAAAACACTCACCTTTGCTCTTCTTTATGTAAACACATGAGTTATACTCACTCCTTGTAAACCCATGACTAACCACAAACTGATCGAAGCACTTGTTCCACTGTCTCGGAGCTTGCTTAAGTCCGTATAGTGCCTTCTGCAACAAGCAAACATAGTCCTCCTTTCCCTTAACAACAAAACCTTCAGGCTGCTCCATATAGATATCTTCTTCAAGTAAACCATGAAGAAACGCAGTCTTAACATCAAGCTGCTCCAATTCCATATTCTCTTCTACAACAACCGATAGAAGAAACCTGATAGAAACATGTTTCACCACTGGTGCAAACACTTCCTGATAATCAATACCCTCCTTCTGAGAATATCCCTTGGTGACAAGCCTAGATTTATGTCGTGGTTCTTCTATCTCTGGTATACCCGGTTTCAACCTGTAAACCCATTTGCAACCGATGACCTTTCTTCCTTTAGGTCTCCTAACCAGCCTCCATGTTCCGTTTTTATCCAGAGAGCTCATCTCTTCACTCATACCCCCATTCCAGAAAGTTTTATCCCTGCTTTCTATTGCTTCCTGATAGTCCCTTGGTTCTCACAACTCATCTCCGCAGCAGTAATCAAGGCAAAGCTCGCCATATCAAAATCGTTAAGATAGTTAGGAAGCTTCGTGATTCGTCTAGAAGAAGTACGAATTTGAGGTATAACTTCTGTTTCTGAACCTCCAATAATTCCACCTGAAGATGAACCTTGGCCGTTATCTTCATCTAAAGGAGCCAACGGTTCTGTACTGGTGTGTCGATCGACACGCTAGCTTCTGTCCTTCTCGACACACTTGTTTTTATCTTGTGTCAATCGACACCAGATGGTGTGTCGATTGACATAGGACCTTCTGTCCCTGGAGTCGGGTCCTCCACCGTTTCTTCCACTGAAACTTCATTCTTCAAGTCTTTGAACACTTTATCTTCCACAAAGACTACATTCCTGCTAACCACACATCTTGATTCATCCAGAAGCCACACTTTCTACCCTTTGACTCCTTCTGGATAGCTAATGAAAATACCCTTCACTGCTCTTGGTTTTAACTTCCCTTGATCTATATGCACATAGACCAATGACCCAAATCTTCTCATGTGTCCATAACCAGGCTTTCTTCCCAGCCATAGTTCCTCAGGAATACCGCCGTCTAAAGCTGATGATGGGCTTCTGTTTATTTGGTACACAACTGTGCTCACTACCTCAGCCCAGAATTCTTCACCTAAGCCACTCTCATCAAGTATACACCGCACTTTTTCCATTATCGTTCTGTTCATGCGTTCTGCCACTCCATTATGTTGTGGAGTATAAGGACACGTCTTGTGTCTCTCAATCCCATGCTGCCTGCAAAACCCATCAAAGACTTTGTTCACAAACTCCAACCCATTGTCTGTTCTTAGACACTTAACCTTCTTGCTGATCTGATTCTCAACCAGCTTCTTCCATTCACAAAACCTTGTGAAAGCTTCACTCTTAGCAGACAAGAAAAATACCCATACCTTTCTGGTGTAGTCATCGATGATAGATAGAAAATACTGCTTACCCGACAAGCTATGGGTAACCGATGGAGATCCCCAGAGATCTGAATGCACATACTTCAGTGCTTCACCAGAGTTGTGCTTCCCGATGTTGAAGCTCAGTCTTTTAGTCTTACCCATTACACAACTCTCACAGAAATCCATCTCTGAAATCTTTCTCTTGTCAATGATGCCCCTTTTTGCTAGGATCATCAGGTTCTTCATGCTCATGTGTCCCAACCTTCTGTGCCACAAAACAGTGTCATCTCCCCACAGCTTCTTGGTAACACTATTTGACTGTCCTGTTACAGTCTCTCCATCAAGCAAATACAGAGAACCACATAGAGTGCCTTGAAAACTCAGCTTCCCGTTCTTGTAGAACCTTTTCTTTCCATTGCCTCCAGCATGTTCAAACCCAAGCCTGTCCAACATAGTAGATGAAATTAAATTCCTCTTGAGTTTTGGGATATACCTGACATTAGTCAATGTCTTGACCGTGCCACCTCTTGCATTAATGTTGACTAGACCAATTCCTTCAACAGTCATGTTCAAATCGTTGGCCAGTAGCACCTTTCCAGAGTTGATTTCCTCATATGTAACAAACCAGTCTCTCCTTGAAGTCATGTGATATGAAGCACCCGAATCAATCACCCACTTCTCTTGATGCCAATTTTCTGAGACTGATAATGCACCAACTCCTGCTGATTGATCGATGACCACTGCTGTTGTGGCATCCTCATCATCGCCGCCCTTCTTCTTCCAGGCATAGCAATCAGCCTTCTTATGTCCATCCTTCTTGCAGTACCAGCAGGTAATCCTTGAGCCCGAATTGGACCTGCTTCTGCCTCTACTTCCCGAGTTCCGTTGATCTCTATTTGACTGTCTCCCATGAGCCACATACGCTTCACCAATCTTTTGTGAAGTTGAATAACCTTTAGCTTTTAGCTCGGTTTCCTTGGATTTTGCAGCATTCAGCACGTCTTCAATAGAGATAGATTCTCTACCATACTTCAATGTCTCCTTCATGGAGTCATACTGGGTTGGCAAGGAACTGAGTAAGAGAATCGCCTGTACCTCATCCGCGACAGTAACCTTCACACTGGCCAACTACGAAACAGTCTTCAAGAAGTCATCGACGTTTTGATCGATTGACTTAGACCCATCCATCTTGAATGTATAAAACTTATACAATAGATGAATACGACTCGGTAGAGTCTTGGTGTTGTATAGCCTTTCTAGTGCTTCCCAAAGTTCACGTGCCGTTGAACACTCTTCTGTTTTTCTTAGAACTAGATCTCCTAGATGGAGAGTCAAGATATCCATAGCGACCTCTCCTCTTTTCTTCTTCTTGAGTACTTCTGCCTTTACTCTTTCTGCAAAATCTTTAGCCGTTTCATCCTTTGTCTTCTTTGGCTCTTCTGACTCAGTTGATGCAATTAACTCTCCTTTCAAACCCTGGAGATTCATGTGAGCTAACATTCTTCTCTTCCACATAGAAAAATCACCCTGACCATCAAAGATGGCTATCCTCACATTCAACTTATTTTCTGTAGACATCTCTGATCAAACGAAACTCACTGCCTTATGCAGTCGCCCGTGTCGATCGACAAGGATGGTATGTCGATCGACACTATACCTTCTGTCGATTCCTTCGATGCAAAACCCTAAAACCTTCACCGCCTTTGTTCCCTGACGATGACGCCGATCTAAGCTCCTAGATCTCAGCAGAAACTTCTCTGAACGTGCTCTCGAACCTCAAACCTCGCTCTGATACCACTTGTAGGGATTTTAACCCCTCTTCACGGAATAAATAGATTGAGCAATAAGTAAGAACACAGAGATAATCAGAGAGACAGACCACGGTATGTGATCTAAGTCTCTATCTGGAGCTTTCCAGTAATTCACTATAACCACGAATTACAATGATAGGGTTCTCACAAGATCTCTCTAAGCACAAGAAAAGATCTCTAACAAAAGCTTAACCTAAATCACACACATGTTTAGCTTTATATAGGCTAAGGCATAAGGCAACTCTAAACCAAATTGTAAGCCCATAGAGAAACAAGGAAATAAGTCCATTCCTAACTCTAATTGACATTACCAGTCGCGGGCCTATGTTATGTTGAGATTAGACATCACCAAAGCCCAACAATATATAGTCATTGACAAAAAGAAAGGTTAGAAAAAACCCATTAATTGATTATGAAAATTTAAATACGGATTCCTTTGAGTTCTTCAAGCCCTGCAACATGGTTGTTGTTGTTGTTTTTTTCTTTTTTGGGTCAAACAACATGATTCTTGTTTATTTGAAATAAAATCATTTATTATTCGGTTTGTGAAACTATATTTGTACTTAATAATCAAACATTTACGACAATGGCTAATTAATGGCACATTTCTTGACATCTCTTTACGGGAACGGCATGTAAAGGGTTGGTCTTGTGTAATGAGAGACCGAAAGTCTCGTCTATGTCCAATTCCTCTGGAATGACGCCGTTTGGAAGCTTCCAATCAAAAGAATAGAGAAGAGAAGCAACCATAAGAGACACTGTCTTCATAGCCAAAGGCATTCCCGGGCAGATTCTCCTTCCGGCTCCGAACGGTGTAAGCTCATAATCTCTACCTTTCACATCAATCTCTTTCCCTAAATACCTTTCTGGCTCGAACCGCATTGGGTTCTCCCACACGTTGGGATCTCGTCCAATGGCCCACACGTTCACAAGAACTTGAGTGTCTTTAGGCACAAGGAATCCAAGAACCTCCACGTCAGCTTCTGCTTTGTGTGGGACTAGAAGGGGACCAACTGGATGTAACCGGAAAGTTTCTTTCACGACCGCTTGTAGATATGGCATTTCCGAGATATCAGACTCTTCAACAACACCTTTTTGACCAACCGTGTGATCGATATCCGCCTGAGCTTTCGTCATTGCTTTAGGGTTTCTAAGTAACTCTGTCATTGCCCATTCCACCGTACCAGAGTTTGTGTCGGTGCCCGCAATAAACAGGTCCTGTTACATAAGTACATGTGATCCATTATCGTTTGGTTACGTCCGTTTTCTTTTAAATGTTAGTTCATATGATTCTAATATCTACAATATGGAAAGATAACTTACATAGAGAAGGTGTTCGATATCGTTAGTGTTGAGCTCTGCTTCATCTCCCTGGCTGAGATCAATAAGCGTATCCACGAAATCATATTTCGTGTCATCTTTCGGGTTATTTCGCAATGATTTTTCTGCTGTCTTAGCATCGATGAACGCACGAAAAACCTTAAACAACATCTCCGAAGAGACCTTCATCTTCTTCTTCTTGCCTTGCAGATCAAGAAACTTAAGAAACGGGAAGAAGTTAGCAAGGTCTGGCTCCCCAAGAACTTCCATGACACTATTCACCGCGTCCTGAAATCCACTGGACTTCTTTAAATCGTAGCTACCGAGATCTACGGAAAACAGAATGTTCGAGATGATATTAAGTGATGTGACGAAGGATGCATGAGAAATATCAACAGCTTCTTCTCTTTTGCTGCTTTCATTCAGAGCGCTCACAAGCTCTTGCATCTTCTTCATTCGCAGAGCTTTAGTAGCTTCGATACGCTGCGGAGAGAACAGCTGATTCGCCGACAACTTTCTCAACATCCTGAAACAAAGCAGAACAAACGAAATGACTAAACATGGATAACAATTTCATCATATTATTGGGACAATATGTAGAAAACCTATCTCTCTTTTTGTATCTCTAGATATATTCTACATTCTCATATGAATAAATCTTCTTCCGCTAAACACTTTTACAACATCAGAGTCAATTTTGCTTGACCCAAATAAAGTAGCTCAAATAGAGCATGTTGTCGATTTGGGATTGGATGGGACATAAGCCATCATTTTGAGGTGATCGTTAGAAATCTCATGCGAGATATAAGTACTACATTGGAAGGTCGTAATCTTAACATTAAGAGAAGTAGTTGAAACAAAATTGGAACTATTGTGAGAAATTTAAAATCTTACAAAATAAGAAAATTATACCTCCAACGAGCCGACGATGGAGGAAGCCAGACAATAGAAATTTCGTGGTGATCAATGGACCGTGCCACGTTAGGGAAGCTACGGCCAGACAATATGTGGTCGTGTGTTTTTAAAACCTCTCTTGCAGCTTCTGGTGAAGTGATGACAGCTACATTTAGACTTCCAAGCTTAAGACTCATAATTGGTCCATAAGTTTTCGAGAGATCCGCAAATGATTGGTGTGGTTTTTTACCCACAAGATGAATATTTCCGATGATGGGTAGCCGTGGAGGTCCCGGCGCCAATCTCCTCCTGGATCTTGTGGTGGAGAAGATAAGGACACATGATAAGACAAAGAAAACGAACAGGAACAGAGCTTGTCCTGAGATAATGTCCATGCTTTTTTTTGTAAGTGTTATATTTTTCTTGAAATGAAATATTAAGCTTCGAACCATAGTAGTATACAGTAAAAATCAAATACGTCAGAAGAATTTATTGCTATTTATGGTCTAAATCCATCCTACCGGTGGTGGGATCTCATATTGATACTGCTAGTCGTCATTTCTCACAAAAAGTCAATAACAGCGACTTTTTAAAATTGAATATTCAGCAACTATTAGTTTTCTTTTATATGCATCAACAACTATTAGTTGGAGGAGATATTTCAGCCATATGGCATCCACACAATTTTCTTAAAACGTTTACGATATTACATCCACACAAAAATAAAGGACCATTTTTCGAAACTAATACAATTTAATAACCAAATTTATTTTAATTAATTTGACAATTTAAACAAAAAGTTTAAAACGTAGAAAGGTGAAAGATTGAAATTAGAGTGTTATTTATTGTTGTACTCGTATTATTTAATGTTTTTATATTGTTGAATTATTTAGAATGTTCTTTTTATATATCATGGTGTGAAATCAAGTTACTGATAGCGAAACAAATTCAGATACGTTTTTTGAAAACTTCTTGTCGTTGTGTTTAAAATGCAACACCGTCTTTATTTTCTCTCCTTGATCCAAATTGTTTTCCACATATTTTTGATGGGAACCGGTTCGTTTGAAAAGAACAAAAAAAATCGGTAAGTAAAATTCTTATTTATTTTTTAATGTTTTTGCCTTTTTGGATTTCAAAAAGATTAGTCAAAGATCGTGTTTCGCTAACCATGGGAAACAAAACATGATTTCGCTAACTATTCATTAAACTAATACGGGCATATAAATACGTGCGCTATCAAACAAACAAAAAGGTGTAAAGCTAAAGATTTTGAAAATTCCTACGAAACTAGTAGACAACATAATATCAAGATTTTACAAATAAAGACTAATAACTAATATAGCCTTGCTACCTCATGAAAGAAATTCGTCAACCGAGATGAGAAGCGTTTGAGATTATTTCAATCACGTCATTAACTATGGTTTGTGAAATTGTTTTCGTTCATAAAAAAAAAACATATACTAAATGGCTAATTAATGGTGCGTTTCTTGACGGGAACGGCATGTAACGGGTTGGTCTTATGCAATGTGAGACCAAACGTCTCACCCATGTCCAAGTCCTTCGAAACGTCGCCGTTTGGAAGCTTCCAATCAAAGGAGTAGAGAAGCGAAGCAAGCATAAGAGACACTGTCTTCACAGCCAATGGCAACCCGGGACAAATTCTCCGTCCTGCTCCGAACGGAGTAAGCTCATAATCTCTACCTTTTACATCAATCTCTTTCCCCAAAAACCTCTCTGGCTCGAACCGCGTCGGATTCTCCCACACTTTCGGATCACGTCCTATGGCCCAAACGTTCACCAAAACCTGAGTGTCTTTAGGCACAAGGAATCCAAGAATCTCTACATCGGCCTCTGCTTTTCGCGGAACGAGAAGCGGAGTAGCTGGATGCAAACAGAAAGTTTCTTTCACAACAGCTTGTAAATACGTCAATTCTGAGATATTAGTCTCCTGAACGACACCGTTTTGGCCTATCACACGATCAATCTCGGCCTGAGCTTTCGCCATCGTTTTAGGGTTTCTAAGTAACTCTGCCATTGCCCATTCCACGGTACTAGAGCTAATATCCGTGCCTGCCGCGAACAGGTCCTGATACGTAAGTACATATGATCCGTTATTGTTTGAATATGAGGTTATGTTTGTTTTAGTTTATTACACATGATTCTAGAGTGAAATATTGTAAAACTTACCAAGACAAAATGTTCAATATCATGAGTAGTGAGCTCTGCTTCTCCCTTGGTATGTTCAAGAAGCGCATCCAAGACATCTTTAGGTTTACTCCGGACTGATATTTCTCCTAATTTAGCATCGATAAACCCATGGAAAACCCTAATCAAACTCTCGCAATTGTCTCTCATCTTCTTTTGATTACCGTGCAAATCAAGAAACCGAAGAAATGGAAAGTAGTTAGCAGCGTCGGGATTTCCGACAGCTTCCATGATATCAATCACCATGTCCTGAAACCCATTGAATTTTTTCGAGTCGTAGCTACCGAGATCAACCGAAAACAGAATGTTCGATATGATATTAAGAGTTGTGATGAAAGATGCCCGAGAAATATCAACAGCTTCTTCTTTCTCACTGCTTTCGCTCATGAAACTCACAAGCTCTTCCACCTTCTTCACCCTCAAATCTTTGGTTGCTTCCAAGCGCTGCGGTGAGAAGACTTGAGTCGCTGACAATTTTCTCAATAATCTATAAAAAAAAAAACCATAAAGAGACACAAGACAACCACCCATTAGTCAACAAATCTTGCATACTCGCATAAAGTGGAACAAAACTTTTTATTTGGGTCATTTAGTTTACATAATCGCGAAATGGCTACACATAGTCACATACATAGCGAATCCATAGAAATAATAAAAAGGCTCGAATTTTTATTTTTTTGTGTGTGTACTCCTAATCTTAATAAAATTGAGTTTGTTTTTTTTTTTTTTTTTTGGTCAAACAAAATTGAGTTTGTTAAAAGTTAAAAACAAAACACATAGATATTAACAAATGTAATAACAGGGATCTAAAAATCATGGTTCAGACTTTTTCCTTAGCAGTATAATCCTTTTAAGCACTAATCAGAACAAATTATAGCAAAATAAAAAAGAGATCAATATACCTCCAACGAGCAGACGACGAAGGAAGCCAGACAACGGAAAGCTCTTGGTGATTGATGGACCGTATCGAGTTATTGAAGCTACGGCTAGACAAGATTTGGTCGTGTGTTCTTAAAACCTCTCTTGCAGCTTCTGGTGAAGATATGACTACTGAGTTTAAAAATCCAAGTTTAAGACTCATGACTGGTCCATAAGTTTTTGAGAGATCGGCGAATGAGCGGTGCGGGTTCTTTCCGACAAGGTGAATGTTTCCGATGATTGGTAGCCGTGGAGGTCCTGGAGGCGTCGCGGCGGCACGAAGAGATCTCCGCCTGGATCTTGTGGTGGAGATGATAAGGAAACATGATAAGATAAAGCAAACGAAATTTTAGGCGATTAGGGTTTCACCAAACAAGTTTCCTTTTCTTGCAAGTTTGGCCATGCCGGCGGCTCCTCTGCCTCCGGATCTGGCTGCTGCGACGCCGGAGGGTGGTCCGAACACTAATCGGGTAATGTGTGATGAGTTGTTGGGTGATAAACGGGGTATGGAAATAAACATGGTGGAGGTGTTAAGTGCGACGGAGGTACCGGGAATTGTTCCGGGGGTGGAGATCAATAACAATGGAAGAGAGAGTGATGGGTTGGGGGAGGAAGTGATCGCTGAATCAGAAAGGAAAGGTTCGGTGACAGTGGAAGAGAAAACAGAAACAAAAACAGGGGAAGAGAAACAAGAAACAGAGGCGGGTCAAAACAAGAGTTGTGCTCCGATCAAGGGTGGTGGAGAGAAGAAAATGTCATGGTCTTCGATTGTTCAAGAGAAAAAGTCAGCGGGTTTGGTGAAATATGATCTTAGTATGAAGGAGGTGGATGGGAAAATTGTTGCGAAGATACCCGAAAGTGTTTTTAAGAATTCAACCCCATTGTGGGATGATTTTCTTATTGGAAATTTTCTTTCCAAGGCTCCGTTCATAGGGAAGATACATACTCTAGTGAACAAAATATGGTCCTTCGGAGACAAAAATGTGAAAATTGATGTTTTTCCAATAGACAATTTCTCGGAGAAGTTCAGAATCAAAGATTCACACACTCGTAATCGTGTTCTTAGAAGACACATGTGGAATATATGGGATGTGCCCATGGTGGTTAAGAAATGGGATCCCATAGCAGAAGCAGAGCAACCAGAAGAGTCATCGGTTCCCCTATGGGTGATCGTAAAGAATGTACCTCTAAGGTTATGTTCATGGGAAGGGCTGAGTGCATTGACGAGCCCATTAGGTGTCCCTCGTCAATTACACCAGGAAACAGAGGATTGTAAAAACTTGGAAGAAGCAAAGATTTTGGTTGATGTTGATTTAACGAAAGCTTTGCCAAAACAGTTCACTTTTGATGATGGTACGGGTAAGGATCTCACAGTGGAATATAGCTTTCCGAGACTGCCTCTTTGTTGCGGAGAGTGTTCGAGATGGGGACATGGAGGAAAAAACTGTCCAAGATCAAAAAAAGGTACCGGAGAAGTAACGCACCAAGGAGAAGAAACTGTTGCCAGTCAAGAAACTTATAACGTGAAGGTTGCTGGTGATTTACAAGCAAGTCAACCTGCTACGATTGTCACAGATTCACAGGAGGCTGCGATCTCCGAACCGGACAAGATTGAGTTACGTTCAGAGGAGGAAAAAGGAGAAGATGGGTGGTCCAAACCAATACGGTTGAGTCGGAGTCCGGGGAAACCAAAAGACTTGCAATATGGAAGTGTATCTTTGCTGCAAAAGTCAAGGTTTGATTGCTTGCAGGACAAAGGTGAGGAGGGAGAGATATTCGATGTGGATGAGGCAAAGGAGAGTATTAATGTGCTGGAACATGTGAAGATGAATTCTCTTTCATCAGAGATGTCGGTTACAACAACAAATAAAATTGAAGAAGGAGTGAGAATTCATCAACATGAGGTGTCGGGTAATGAGTCCAACGGACAAAGGCCTTCTCTTCCTCGTGATGCAAAGAATACTCATAAAGTTTTGGGTAAACCACAAAGTAGTAGAGATTCATCTTCTACTACTTCAAAGACTCGTACCTCTCAACGAAAAGTATAATGTCGGGTTTTTTCTGGAATATTCGCGGATTAAACAAAAAAAGTAAACATGATGTGGTTAGAGATTGGATGAAAAAAGGCGGTTTTGATTTCGGGTGCTTTATTGAGACGAAGGTTAAAGAGAGAAAAGCAAGTAGTTTGTTCACAAAGTTGTTTAATGGGTGTTCACTTATGACCAACTATGAGGACCATCGGTTGGGAAGGTTATGGATTGTATGGAAACCAAATGTTCGGATTACGCCCATCTATAAGACGGCTCAGTTGATTACGGTTGCTGTTCTTATTGACGGGAGATCCGAGGAGTTCTTTGTTTCATTTATTTACGCTTCAAACGACGAAGAAGAAAGGAAACAACTATGGGAGGATTTACATGCGCATAAGGCTGCACCCTTATTCAGTGGGAAAGCTTGGTTAGTATGTGGAGATTTTAATGAAATCCTGGATCCTGAGGAACATTCGTGTTTTGAGACGTCTCCGTCTCTACCTTCAGGGATGAGAGATTTTAAAAATGTAGTAAATCATTGTGAATTGGTGGATCTACAGTACCAAGGACCGAGATTTACATGGAGTAATAAGAGGAAGGAAGGCTTGATATGTAAGAAACTAGATAGAGTTTTGATTAACAAGGAATGGATAGAAGCGTACGATCGATCATATAGTGTGTTTGAACCCGGTGGGTGCTCAGACCACATGAGGTGTCGGTTTTATATACAAGAAGCTACAATGAGGATCATCAAACCATTCAAGTTTGTTAACGTGAGTACGGAGCTTCCTAGTTTCTTACCAACAGTAGGAAATGTATGGGATGAAACAGAGCAGTTGTATCATTCAACCTCGGCATTACACCGTTTGACTAAGAAACTAAAGGTGTTAAAACCAAAGTTGAGAGTCTTGGGTAAGCAGCTGATTTCGGACATATCAAAGAGAACAAGGGAAGCTTATAAGCAACTTTGTAACGCGCAAGAAATTACCATGTTGAGTCCTAGTTCGGCTAATATGGAGAAAGAAGGAGAATTATATGAGAAATGGTTACGACTTGCACACATCGAGGAGAAATATTTGCAGCAAAAGTCAAACTTACATTGGCTAAAGGTGGGAGACAAGAACAACATTGTGTTTCATAATGCGGTCAAAATACGTGAAATGAGGAATAGTATACGAGAAATACAATGTGCGGATGGAAGAATCGTGTCTGATCAGGTTTTAATCAAAGCTGAGGCAAAGAAGCACTTCCGAGAGTTCATGTCCATTCGGCCCTCTTGAGACTTGGCCTACGGACGAGCTTCGGGAGCTGCTGGATTTCCGATGCGAGGAGCAGGATAAGATGATGCTAACTTCGGAGGTTACCGAAGAGGACATTCGGAAGGTAATTTTTTCTATGCCGGGAAATAAATTCCCAGGCCCTGATGGATTTACCATAGAGTTTTTCAAAAAATCATGGGAAATAGTAGGAAGGGATGTAACGGTTGCAATTCAATCTTTCTTTAAGATGGGATTTTTGCCTAAAGGAGTTAATTCTACTATTTTGGCGCTGATCCCGAAGAAGAAGGAAGCAATAGTAATGAAGGACTACCGGCCGATTTCGTGCTGTAATGTGCTTTACAAGATCATATCAAAAATCCTCGCTAATCGGATAAAAGGTATTCTACCAAAATTCATTGCTCCAAACCAATCTGCGTTTGTTAAAAACAGGTTGTTAATGCAGAATCTCTTGCTGGCCACCGAAGTGATTAAGGATTATCATAAGGAAGTTATCTCTCCTCGATGTGCGATGAAGATTGATATTGCAAAGGCTTTTGATTCAGTGGAATGGGAGTTTCTTGTCAACACCTTACGAGCAATGGACTTTCCAGATCAATTCATTCATTGGATTAGACTGTGTGTTACAACTGCTTCTTTCTCAGTCCAGGTTAATGGAGAACTTGCAGGCTATTTTGGTAGTAAACGAGGACTTCGACAAGGCTGCTGCTCATTGTCACCATACTTATTTGTCATATGCATGAATGTTCTTTCGCGAAAATTGGACAAAGCTGCCCGAGACCGAGTTTTTGGTTACCATCCGGAGTGTGATGATATGAAATTAACTCATCTATATTTTGCAGATGATTTAATGGTTTTTGTAGATGGGAAGGAGGAATCGGTGGAAGGCATTTTGGGAGTTTTTGATGAGTTTGCAAAAAGGTCGGGGTTGTGCATTAGCATTGAGAAATCTACCATTTATATGGCGGGAGTAGACGAGACTACAAAGGCTGAGATACTCGAGAGTTTTCCTTTCGACCTAGGGGAATTGCCGGTTAGATATCTTGGTTTGCCTTTGATGTCAAGACGAATGTCTAGTTCTGACTATCTCCCTCTTATTGAGAAGATTCGAAATCGGATTAATACATGGACAGCGAGAGCTTTGTCATTTGCAGGAAGGTTACAACTAATTGGATCGGTTCTTTTGAGTATCACGAATTTCTGGATATCTGCTTTTCGGTTACCTAAAGCATGTATCAAGGAAATCGATAAGCTTTGTTCTGCTTTTTTATGGTCAGGCCCATCTCTAAACTCTCATAAGGCTAAGGTAGCATGGAAAGATGTTTGTCTCCCCAAAGTTGAAGAGGTTTGGGGTTACGGTCTATAGAAGATGCGAACCGAGCAAGTAGTCTGAAGCTTATATGGGGAATCCTTTCTACAAAAGATTCACTGTGGGTAAATTGGATTAAGAAGTACTTAATACGCAATGGTTCCTTTTGGTCGGTATCGAGTAATACATCATTAGGATCTTGGATGTGGAAGAAACTACTGAAATACCGTGACCTTGCAAGAGGGTTCTCAAGAATGGAAGTGGGGAATGGTAATGCCACCTCTTTTTGGTTTGATTCTTGGTGTAGCATGGGATGTTTGTATAATATCTTTGGGGACCGTGGTATTATTGATTTGGGGGTTAGGAAATTTGCTACTGTTGGTGCAATTTTAAGCAGCCCGAGGAGACGTAGACATCGTAATCAAGCACTCATCACGGTGGAGAGGCTGATTGAAGAACAACGGCGAGTTTGGCGGCTAGATGAGCTTGATCGGGCTCTTTGGAAACGGAAGAGTGGTGTCTCGATACCATCTTTTTCTACTAAGGAGACGATAGAGCAAATCCGCACCCCCAATGCGGAAGTAGCTTGGCACAAAGGGGTATGGTTTTCTTACTCAATGCCAAAGTTTTCTTTTATGGTGTGGCTTGCTATGAGGAATAGATTATCTACGGGAGATCGAATGAGGTGTTGGAACAACAATGTGATTTCGAGGTATGGGTTTTGCTTAGATCCGATTGAAACAAGGGATCATTTGTTCTTCTCGTGTCGGTTTACACGAAATGTTTGGGAGATTTTGGTCAAAAAGCTAATGGGAAGGAAGTACACTTACACATGGGGAAGGGTGGTTCATGCGATGAATGACACTTCTGTGGGTAAAATCAAACTTTTTCGACTCCGATACGTATTTCAAGCTGCGGTTCATAGTATATGGATGGAGAGGAATCGTAGAAGACATGGAGAACCGCATATAGGGCAAGCACAATTAGTTACTTTCATCGACAAAAAGGTTCGCAACCAACTCCTCATCATTCGACAAGGCGACTTGAAGTTTGAAGAGGTTCTACAAATTTGGTTTTCAATGAGATAAAAAAATCTCTTTTCTTTTTAAACAAAAACGTTATTGAAACGGTTGTAAAAAAGTTATTTTTTTCTTTGAATATAATTTAACATTAATTCCAAAAAAAAAAAAAAGCAAACGAACAGGAAAAGCGCTTGTCCTACCATGATGTACATTTTTTTTCTCTCAAGTGATATTTTCCTATTGACATTAAATATCAAGCTTCAAGTCGTTTAAATGTATTAATGTTATAAGCAAATATTTCCAAAAATATCTTCACAAAAAAATATCTATTATTGTCCAAATCCATCGTTCCGGTGGTGGGAACTGAATTTTAGCAAGTGAAATGCCTTTGCAAAAAAAATATCTTTTTTCATGTTTCCTAGCTCTAATTCCATCTTGTCCTACTGCCTTTTTTTTCAAAATAAGGAAGACTTACTAACGTAGCGTCAATTAAGGGCTTCAATGAAAGAGACAAATGAAAAAGTGAAAATAATCAAAGTCACAAAATAAAACTACGGTACATGTGTGGTAACAAAAATTTACGTACCACCATTATATATCACATGCATTTTCGAGCTAATACATATCAAATAGACGTTTATTACAAAACCATGAAATAGAAAATTACAACGATTATCACACAAACGAGTTTTTATTAGAAACGCAAATACTTGACAAATGCTTTGAAAGAGGACAAGAGAAAGTATTCAACGAACGCCTCTGATGACTACTTTGTGGGCTCATCAACTACTCGGGCTTGTGTGAAACGAAGATATATCCAATCACCAATCCGCAGAAAACACCAGGTCCATATGCAATTGCGGCTGCAATCCAGTTTATCACTAGTTCTTCAGGCTCCGACAATTCTTCCGGTTCTTGTGGTGTAGGACTCGAGACAAGAGGTTTCCCACATTTTTCCTCAAGATCGTAGAGTCTAGGGTTGTCCATGAGTGAAGAACAATCTAGGTTTTGAAACTGTGTGCCTCGTGGTATTGGACCTTCGAGATTGTTATGGGAGAAGTTCATGTTTGATAGAAATGAGAGGGTAACAAGATCTTGAGGAATCTCACCTATCAGCTGATTTTGGGATAGGTCTAATGCCTCAAGGTTTGTCAAATTAGCCAATGATTGAGGTATACTGCTCGTGAATGCATTACCAGACAAGTTGAGCAGACGCAACCCCTTCAGCAATCCAATAGATTCAGGGATTTTTCCACAAAATTTGTTTCTCGAAAAGTCGATAGCTATGAAGTCGCTTCGGATCTTCTCAAATTCTGTATCTACACCCTTGTGCACAATCTCCATTGAACTACGGTAAGAATCAGAATCCGTCAAGAAATTCCCGTAATCATTCATGAGGATTTGAAATCCCATGTATGGGTCCATTTGTGCGTCTATTGTAGGCATTTGACGCATTTCCAACCAATTGGAAAAATAAAAAGTGGGAAAGGTTCCACTCAAGTCATTATGTGAGACATCAATGACTTTTAACATTTCAAATCTAACAAGACTGAAACCGTAATCATTTGAGAGCTTTTATACACTGGAGTAACCCTCACACTGTCTTTCCAAACCACCCAAATACGACCCAGATGGTGAGATTCATAATTTGAAATATACGAACACCCTTGAGCTACAGAAGAGAAAATCCTCATAGCATTACAATCTTTAACTCTTGTCTCAAGAAAACCGCCAAACTGCATTGAACTACTTTGTAACCATTGTCGAATTGCGGAATGTTTAGAAGGTTTATTTAAGCCGCGCACATTCCAAAAAAAACCCGACATATTAATTTTTTCTTAGAAGTTTCTTCCTGCCCACTGTACCAAGAGACGTCTCAGTGACGGTGGGTGGCTGATTAGTTGATATGAACTTATGTGAATCCTTTGATGCCCTGGGAAGAGGAATACGTGTGACCGTAACATCATGTTTCACAAATTTCTCCTTTTCCAAATTGTCTTCAGGATGAATTTCGCCATCCTCCACCTCCATTTCTTCGCTTAGAACATTTGACTCAGTTTCAGTGTCCTCCAAAACAGAGTATCGAGACGGAGTTGAAAATGAAATATCACGATTTCGTGTGTCCGCTATCCTGCCTATTTTATTAGGCGAAACTTCAGTCCATTCTTCCTCTCCTGCACTTCCTTTTTGTTTTTCCATGTTTTCAACCGTTGTTTCAACTGGTGATGTGTTACCATCCTTGGGTTCTGATAATAGAATTGTTATGCTCCTTGCATTGTCCATTTTGTCAGAGTTTTCAATGGTCTCCACTGCGTCCCGAACCGGTGAGACTTGTTTCTTGGGTGAGCTTCCAGTCTCACTCCTCTTGAGAATGGTGATACTTGATGAATTTGTAGTACACTTATCTGGTAAGTGACCCCATGCTCCACATGTTGCACACCTAGGAGGTAACCAAGGGTATGTAAACTCCACTTCAACTTCCTGATCTTTACGAATCTTAAATTCAAATGTCTTTGGGAGCTCCTTGGAAATATCAGCTTCGACAAGCACTTTCGCTTCATCAAAATTTTTACATTGCTCTGTTTCCGGATGCAACTTCACAGGTTTTCCAATTGCACTCGCCAAAAACCCTAATCCTTTCCAAGAGAACATCGTGTGTGGCACATTCTTTATGGTGACCCATATCGGCATTGTTGTCATTTCCGGTTCGATGATAGGAGTCCACTTGGAGACGAACATTGGGATATTTGCGATATCCCACATTCGTCGTCGCAAAACTCTAGATCTGACCGAAGCACTTCGGATACGAAATTTGACCATCTTGTCATCCACCACAAATACATCAATCTTAACTGTTTTGTCCCCTAAGGGCCATATCTTGTTTACTATCATATGAATCTTTGCTACATGAGGTGCTGAAGTTGGAAACCGTCCCACCACCAAGTCTTCCCATAGTGGTGCATCCTCAAGTATCGCCTCCGGGACCACAACTAGTCCTCCATCACCATCAGAAAATTGAAAATCATGTTGTGAAAGTGTTTGCTTGTTACTAACCACCTTTGCCCATGAAACCTTTTGCGGAGTAGCCGGCGAGGTGCTGGACTCAGGAGGAGTACCCTCATCTATTTCCGGTGCTTCCATCAGAAGAGACGGAAAAGACGGCGGCGGTGAAGCCACCGAGAAACCCTGACGTGCGGCGGAAATTTTTGAAACCCTAATCGCTCAAAAAATCACCCAATGCTGACGTGTCCTACCTATGACACGTCAATGACAAACTTATGCATTAAATCAAGTCGAAGCTCGAAAAGAGTTATGGGCGGATTTGAGGGATCACCATGACTCTCCTATGTTTCGTCGTACTCCTTGGATGATTGCAGGCGATTTCAATGAAATTCTTGATATGGAAGAGCATTCTAACTACAATGACCAGCCCCGTATTACTCCTGGAATGAGAGATTTTCAAGATGTTGTTAGATATTGCTCATTGGTTGATTTGGGTTATCACGGTCCCAAATTTACTTGGTGCAATAAGAGAGATGAAGGGTTAATATGCAAGAAGCTTGATAGGATGATGGTCAATGATCGATGGTTGGATCTATACCCACAATCTTATGGTGTTTTTGAAGCTGGAGGTTGTTCTGATCACTCCCGCGGAAGATTTTCAATGGAAGCGGATGGAACAGGGAAGAGGAAGCCATTCAAATTTATGAATGTATTAACCACTCTTCCTCAGTTTACCGAGACAGTAGGAGCAGCTTGGTCACAAACAGAGGCTTTATTTGTGTCAACTTCGGCTATGCATAGATTTTCGAAAAAACTCAAATCTCTAAAGCCTTTACTGCGTACTTTGGGAAAGGAGAAGTTGGGAGAGATTCCAAAGCGCACGCGTGAGGCATACGATGATTTGTGTTTGAAACAAGCCATAAATCTATCGAATCCATCTCCACAACGTATGGAAGAAGAAGGAAAGGCTTTTGAGAAATGGTTACACTTATCCGAAATTGAAGAAAAATTTCTTAAACAACAAGCTAAATTGCATTGGCTTGATGTCGGGGACGGAAATAATTCGTATTTTCACAAAACGGCTCAAGTACGAAAGATGCAAAATTCAATACGGGAGGTGGTTGGCCCACATGGTGAGGTCTTGACAAGAATTGCAGACATAAAAGATGAAGCAGAGCGATTCTTTAAAGATTTTTTGACACATATACCAATTGATTATGAGGGCATGGATCAACATGAAATAGAATGTCTAATGACATTTCGATGCTCAGAGATGGATCAAGCTCAACTTGCAAGAGACGTAACGGAGGAGGAGATTACGAAAGTTCTTTTCGCCATGCCGAATGATAAAAGCCCGGGTCCAGACGGATTCACTACTGAATTTTTCAAGTCAGCTTGGCCAGTTGTTCGTAAAGATTTCTTGGTGGCTATCAAATCGTTTTTTGACAAAGGTTTTCTCCCAAAGGGTATCAATTCCACGATCCTCGCTCTTATACCAAAGAAAACAGAGGTTAGAGAAATGAAGGACTATAGGCCAATCTCTTGTTGTAACGTGATTTATAAGGTAATCTCCAAGATTGTGGCAAATCGGCTAAAAACGTTGTTACCAAAGTTCATTGAATTGAACCAATCAGCGTTTGTAAAGGATCGATTACTCATGGAGAATGTTCTTCTTGCTACGGAATTGGTCAAGGATTATCATAAGGAAAACGTATCTCCTCGTTGCGCGATGAAAATTGACATCTCTAAGGCCTTTGATTCAGTGCAATGGGATTTCGTCTTGAAAACGTTGGATGCTCTAAACTTCCCCCCTCGTTTTATCCATTGGATCAGCTTGTGTATTACAACAGCCTCCTTCTCCGTTCAAGTAAATGGGGAACTTGCAGGCTATTTTCAGAGTAAACGGGGGTTGCGTCAAGGTTGCTCGTTTTCTCCCTATCTTTTTGTTATTTGCATGAACGTATTATCAAGAATGATTGACCAGGCTGTAAAAGACCATCGTATAGGATACCATCCTAAATGCAAAGGACTTCAAATAACTCATCTTTGTTTTGCCGACGATCTTATGGTGTTTGTTGATGGTAGGAAATCCTCGATAGAACAAATTATCAAAATTTTTGATGAATTTGGTGTGAAAGCTGGTTTAAAAATTAGTCTGGAGAAGTCAACACTCTACTTGGCAGGGGTTTCGGAAAATAATCGAAATGATATTACGGCAAGCTTTCCATTTAGTTTGGCTCAGTTTCCAGTGAGATACTTGGGACTTCCCCTGCTTACTAAACGGATATCAAAGGCAGATTATGTGGTTTTGATAGAAAAGATCAGATTAGGATTCAATTCTTGGACCGCTCGACATCTCTCTTACGCGGGAAGACTTCAATTACTTGGTTCGGTTATTGCAAGTATGGTTAACTTCTGGCTCTCTGCATATCGCTTGCCGAAAAGATGTATTGTGGAAATCGAAAGATTGTGTGCGGCATTTCTATGGTCCGGTCCGGTTTTAAATCCAAAGAAGGCGAAAGTGGCTTGGAAGGATGTTTGTAAGCCCAAGGAAGAAGGAGGTCTTGGTCTTAAATCAATCATCGAGGTAAACAAAGTGACTTGTCTTAAACTAATTTGGCGAATCCTCTCTAATCAGCCGTCTTTATGGGTCCAATGGATTCATAAAACTCTTATTCGTCAAGGCTCCTTATGGTCGGTGAAAGAAACCACATCAACTGGCTCTTGGATGTGGCGGAAATTACTAAAGTATCGAGACAAAGCTAGAGAATTTCATGAAGTTAAGGTATGTAATGGAGCTACAACTTCTTTTTGGTTGGATGTGTGGTCGGATTTGGGACGAATTAAAGATCTAACAGGGGTGAGGGGGACTATTGATACGGGAATATCTCTCAATGCCACGGTCGAGATGGTTATGAACACGCATCGCACCAAAAGACATCTAATTGATTCCTTGAATCGAATTGAAGATGAAATTGCAAAGATCAGAACATTGAGAACAAATCAAGATGATATAGCCCTATGGCGTGACTCAAATGGTAAATTGAAGAAGAAATTCACTTCCAAAGGTACTTGGCAACAAATTCGAACTGTGCATCCGCAAGCGAGTTGGTCAAAGGGGATTTGGTTCAAGTATGCTACCCCAAAGTTCTCTTTTCTTACTTGGCTAGCGATTCTTAATCGACTCTCTACGACAGATCGCATGAACGCTTGGAATTTGACTACATCGACTAGTTGTGTGTTGTGTAAGCAAGCTGATGAAACTCGTGATCATCTATTCTTCGAGTGTAGTTATGTGGCTGCAATTTGGAAGGTTCTTGCATTCCGAATATTGAATCAGAACTACACAACCGATTGGACTCTCCTCCTTCCGCTTTTAACAAGCCAAACCCTCAACAAGCTCTCTCTTTTTCTGCTACGGTATCTTTTCCAATCGATGATTTACCATATTTGGAAAGAGCGGAATCGTCGACGTCATGGAGAAAATCCAAACCCCTGTGAATCCATAATCAAAATTGTGGACAAGACGGTGCGTAATCGCCTGAGCTCGATACGGCGTGCAGGTGATCATGAGTACGACGAAAGTCTTCTCCTATGGTTTAGTACTCGTTAAGGTTTTGATTACGATTTAAAAACTCTTTTTCTTCTACATTTACGTTCAAAAAACAGTTCATGTAAAACAGTAGTTTTTTTGGTTTGAATATAATTTAACATTCATTTCAAAAAAAAAAAAAAACATTTCAAATCCAATGGATAAATGATGGCGATATAACGGCCCATAGAATTGGTTTGACTTAAGGATGAGGATGCGTAACCATAGAGAACCCAACCAAGATGGAAACTTGTCCTTGAATTTGTTTCCTTCCACATTCAAAATTTCCATATTTGTGCAATTGATCAAGGATTTTGGGAGTTTTCCTTCCAACCGGTTGCGGCTAACATCAAGTGTGCGCAAATTTGTAGCACTGGCAAACACATCTGGAAGACTCCCACTGAAATGGTTGTTTCGCAGATTAAGCACTTCAAGAAAATCAATGATATTCCTTAAACATGGAGGAATTGAGCCATTGAAGCTATTGTTGGACAAATCTAAGAGCTCCAACGATCTAAAATCGCATATCCAATGGAGAAATGGTCCACATAATGAATTCGAACCAAGCCGCAAATCACGCATTTTTACTTGATTGAGAAGTTTTGATGATTTTTCAAAACTGCTAAAAGAGTTGTGAGAAAGTATCAGCGATTCCAATCCCCATAAGCAACTTGGTACTTTGCCTTCCAACTTATTTTTGGAAAAATCTAACTCACCGAGATTGAGAAATTTACATATGGATTCAGGGATTGGACCATCTAACTTATTATCAGCAAGGTCTATAACACTAAGGCTAGACCATGATGATGTACTTTCAAACTCTATAGGTCCCTTGAACTGGTTTCCCGCCAAATTAACCATTTGTAATGAAGGAATAGTGAACAAGTTTGTAGGGAAAGGCCCGGAAAATGAGTTGTTACCAAGATATATATGTTCGAGATTGTGAAATTTAGAAATAGATTCGGGTATTGGTCCATCGAATTTGTTATCACTAAGGGTTAGAATCTGAAGCCTAGAAGATAAAGACATATTCCCAAAATCTATAGGACCCGTGAAGTTACCCACCAAATCAACCGATTGTAACGACGGAATCGTGAACAAGGATGTAGGAAAAGGCCCAAAAAAATTTCTACCCCAAAGCCCAAATGTCTCCAAGTTGTGGAATCGACTCATGTCGGGTACAAGCTCGGGTTCAAAGTAATCAGAACCGAGTTCGAGTACGACCAAATTCGTTAAATTGGCAAATGAAACAGAAATTTTTCCACTCAAGTTGTTATCGAAAAGGCTCAGGTATCTTAGTTGGGTTAAGTTTCTAATGGAAGGTGGAACTTGACCAACTAAGTTATTAATCGAAAGGTCAAGTTTTATGAGATGAGAAAGATTTCCAAATGAAGAAGGAATCTCCCCATAGAGATTGCAATTGAAAAGGGTTACGTTTTGGAGATACTTGAGTTTGAAAAGAGCACTATTTGGTTTCAAAGTTTGATTGAGAAAAACGTTTTCAATTTCAAGTGAAATCACCTTGCCAGATGCTAGATGACACGTGACACCATCCCAAGAACAACAATCAGTGCTCTTGTTCCATGAAGTCATCTCATCTACGATGGTATAGGTATTTGGGCTGCCCGATCTATTTCCCGGAAATTCGTGTTGGAACTCCAAAAGAGCATCCCTCTGGTCAGGGCGGCAAAAGTAGAGCATAGGAGCAGAAGCAAGAGTTTGTAAAACGAAAGAAAACAACAAAAAGAAATACAGGGTAACAACAACACCAGAAAAACAATAGAATTGATATGGAATCATCGTTACCTTTTTTTTTTTATATAATTTGTGATGGGTTATGAATTATGATTGGGGCATCTCTATTAAAAGAACGAAAAATTATAATTGTGGAGCTCTTGACTTTGCGTCAACTCGTTGGTCGTCTTGTCGCCAACTGTGACATTGGGCTCATTCTATCTTCCACCTAATTTATCCATCTTTCACTCTATTGACTTGACCTTGACAATTTTCATTATCTTTCCACTATTTTAAAAACGTGAGCTAGCTACCTAACATCTTAAATTCCAAACAAATTTATCAATTATCAATTCCTAACATATTAGAAACAATCATGGAAAGATAGTATAAAACATAACAAAAGCAGCATAAAACCTTTTTTTTTTAAGTTGGAATAATAGCTCAAAACTATAAACAAGAGATATTAATATTATTATTGGGACGAGTCACGAGTACAAGTGTACAACGAAACAAATTTACTTACGAGATTAAAAACCGTTATTAATTAAGACGATCGCACAGGCTTCTTGATAGGCAAGGCACGTAGAGGTATTGCCTTTCGCAATGTAACACCGAAGATATCGCTCATGTCCATGTTTTGAGGAACTTCACCGTTTTGAAGCTTCCAGTCAAAGGAATAGAGAAGAGAACCAAGCACTAGAGACATTGTTCTAAGAGCCATCGAGATTCCTGGACACATCCTTCGTCCCGATCCAAACGGTATTAGCTTGAAATCGTTACCTGACGTCACATCAGTTTCTCGTAACAAGAACCTCTCTGGCTCGAACCTCATTGGATTCTCCCACACGCTCGGATCTCGTCCTATCCCCCACACGTTCACCAAAACCTTTTAAATAAAAAAAGAGATTAGGTTAACGTGGATCTCAAGTTAGGTATAGGAAGTGAATCTTCACATGATATACCGAGGCGTTTTTAGGAACGAGGAAACCGAATATTTCGACATCGGCTTCTGCTTTTCTAGGGATCAAAGGAGCTGCAGAATGCAAACGAAGTGTCTCTTTCACAACCGCTTGTACGTAAGGCAGCCTCGGGATATCGGATTCTCGAACGACACCGTTTTCACCTATTACTTGCCTTATCTCACTCTGAACCTTGACCATCTTGTCCGGGTTACAGATTAACTCTGACATTGCCCATTCCATTGTACTAGCGGTAGTGTCTGTACCAGCAGTAAACAAATCCTGTATATATGCATACATGGTTAATAAAGCTAAACCCATCACCCATGGACCGAGAAGTACTACTTACTTTATCTTAATATCAAGACTTACTTGAACAAAGTGTTTGATTTCTTTTATACCGAGTTCTGCTTTGTTCTCCTGTGCAAGATCCAGAAGAGTATCTAGTATATCGGAGTTCGAAGTCTCTTTTCGCTTTGTGTGAGATGATCTCTTAGCCATCCTATGATCGATGAATTCTTGAAAAAGCTTAAATAATCTCTCTGTGCAAAGCGTTGCTTCTTTACGGGTACCTTGTAAATCAAGAAACCTAATACACGGGAAATAGTCTCCGAAGTTAGGTTTTCCACTGACGTCCATCAATCTAATAACAATGTTGTGGAACTCGTGAGATGACTCAGAGTCATGGGTGGCTAAATCCATAGAAAACAAAGCGTTTGAGATGACACTAAGAGATGTAACGAAGAAAGCACGAGCTATGTCAACAGCTTCTCCTTTCTCACAACATTTGTTGATGAAACTCATAAGTTCCTCTACTTTCTTCGTCCTTAAAGACTCCATAGCGTTTAAGCGTTTCGTTGATAACAAATGTGTTGCTGTTATCTTCCTTAGAAACCTGAAATTTATGTTGTTCAAGAAAATAGATGTTTTAGAATTGTTTTTTTTTTAATATAAAATGTTGTCAAACGTATTTGATGTTTTTGTGACAATTTTTATTATGTAGATTTTTATGAATGGTTGTGTTGTTTTAAATTAAATATTTTAATGATATTTTTTGAATACAAATAAATTTCTCAATCACCAATTTTTTTTTCAAAACGTCATATATTTTGAAACAAAGAGTTTTACTTATGAGTTTTTAAAAAGGAACATAAACGTTTCACCCACTGATTTTATCTAATGATGATTTAAGTTAGTGTCGTTATGTGTTATCAGTTTGAGTTATATTGTGAATTCGGTTAAATTCTAAAACACAATCGGCAAAAAAGTAAAATAAAATACCTCCAATGAGCTGTAGGAGGACCCCATGCAACCGAGTATTCATAGTGGTCAAAGACTCGAACCGGATCGTAAAAGGTTCTGGAAGATAATAAATGATCTTGTGTTTTTAGTGCCTCTTTTGCTGCTTCCGGTGAAGATATAACTATGGTAGTTATACTTCCAAGCTTTAAACACATTATTGGTCCATAAATTTTTGAAAGATCGGTGATCGAACGGTGAGGATTGTTTTGTCCGACTTGGAATATGTTTCCAACCACTGGCAGCTTTTTAGGACCCGGCGGAAGCGGAAGCGTGGATCGACCGCTTCCGCCGCGAGATTTGCTTCTTGTTTTTAAGGTCATGAAATAGAAAAGGAAACATGGTAAGACAAAACAGAGGAGTAGAGACAGAACGTTCATCTCACTTCACGACCGATTTGCTTCTTCTTCTTTTTTACAATTGTGCATGTTAATATTTATAGTGAGAACGAAACCCACATGATTTCGTGATTTCAGAAAACAAAAATATATCTCCTTTCTCTCGTCTGCACTACTGTCACGAGCATCGTTGTAACGCTTGAAGAAATCACGACACCTTTAGAATTCTTTGGTGGAGGGGTTTCATTGTATATACACTTGTCAGGCGATATATGTCGGTTTTCGCCTTTTCGGACGTTGATATTGTCAATGTGTAATAACACATAAGATTTAAATTTGATAGAATGCAATATGCATATCTATATAATATTTTAAGCGCTTTATAATATATGACATGTGGCACCTATTTTCTTGACATTTAATTTTTCAAAAATTATTTATTGAAAGGAAAATTATATTTTCTCATTCAATAACTTTGACAATTAACTCCAATAGTTTAATAGCTAAATTTAATGTTAATTAGTTCTAATAAGTTAAAATATAATGTGTTATCGTGAATTTTTACTGTGTCAGTCACTTTTCTTTACAATTTTTTTTCACTTGTCTGTACATTTATGTTGCATATTAATTCTCATCAAAGCATAACAAAAATAGGAGTAACAGTGGTATTAAATGTAAATTTCTTACGTAAATAGTACTTTTTATGACATTTTTTAAGAAAAACTCACTTGTAACATCTGAGCAATTAGAACTGAGTTTTTGTGACATTTAAGTAAACTTCTCTTTATTATATATGTCGCTAAGTTGATGTAAATTTATTTACGGGCAAGAGGAGGATATCTACTATCTCGGACTATATATAGTCTCTTTTTTTTGGAATAATGGATATAGAGCATAATCAACGGTTTACGGACCGAACGAGTCTCTATATCTATTATTATAATAGTTTTATTTCTATTGAATTATTTATTTAAATATTAAATTATTAAAATAATAATTAACCAATAGTGCATCAACATGTGGCACGAAAATCTCTCAACAATTTATAGAGACGTTCCTTCCGTCTCTCATTCTGCATACGTCTCTTTCTCTCTCTCATGTTTCTTTATTTTTTTTTTATTTTTTTAACATGTGGAGACCGGGGAAGAGACCCCATTGATGGTGCTCTAAGATTATCATCAATTCTCTCATTCTCTCTTCTCATTCATAACAGACTAAATAATAATTGGATCTTTTTCTTTTTGACATCTGTACTTTCATTTATATTGCATGTCCAAAAACCTATCCACCGTTGATTAGTTCGGAATTCTTGCTAATGGACCTCACTTGTTAAAAAAAGGTCAATAGAATTAGCGCCCAAATTCGCTGTAGATACGTACACTGAACACGAAAAACAAGCCGTAAAGAATCGTTAGGAAATCGAAAGCGAAATCGATTTTCGCAAGATTTATTGTCCTTGTCTTCGAAACCCCGTACACCATCCAATTCATTGTTGTTTTCTTACAATTAGCTCCAAACCAATACTGCTTTCCACACATATGTGATAGGAACCGGTTTGATTAAAAAAAGAGACCCAAACCAAAAGAGACCCAAACCAAATATTTCTTTGTTATTTAATCTGAAAATTTAGTTAGTTTCAATAATAGCAAACCAAGCTGTAGTGGAATCACATTTTACTCTTTTTTTAAGATGGATGCAATATTAAGAGCTAATAGCTCAACTGGAAATGGATGCAATTTTCAGCTTTCGATTACGATTCATACTCATAATTTTTTTTTCTTTCCGATTGACCAATTAAAATGAAATCACATTGGTAAAAATTTTAGGCAACGCCTATAAAAATCGTTTGATCGAGTAGCACTTGGTACGAAACTAATATTACATATTGTGGTTTCGGATTTATGAGAAATACGAGTTTCAGTTCAGAACCTCCCAATAATTAAAAAAAAATGGAATGAATTGACTAAAAAAATCATTGATAGTGTACTTTTAAAATTCATTCCATTCAGAACCTCCCAATAATTCGATTATGTATGTACCAAATAATTGACTAAAAAAATCATTGATAGTGTACTTTTATTTCTTCAATCCCTGTCACACCTCATTAGAAAACAAATGTTACCAGCAATATCAAAATATCGTTTTAGACGACTTTTGTTTATTCAAAGCATAACATCATCAATTATTCGGTTTGTGAAACTATATTCGTACATAATAATTAAGCATATACCACAATGGCTAATTAATGACACGTTTCTTGACGGGAACGGCATGTAACCGGTTGGTCTTGTGCGTTGTGAGACCAAACGTCTCATCCATGTCCAAGTCCTCCGAAACGACACCGTTTGGGAGCTTCCAATCAAAGGAGTAGAGAAGCGAAGCAAGCATAAGAGTCACTGTCTTCATAGCCAAAGGCATTCCCGGGCAGATTCTCCTTCCGGCTCCGAACGGTGTAAGCTCATAATCTCTACCTTTCACATCAATCTCTTTCCCTAGAAACCTCTCCGGCTCGAACCGCATTGGGTTGTCCCACACATTCGGATCACGTCCAATGGCCCATACGTTCACAAGAACCTGAGTGTCTTTAGGCACCATGAATCCAAGAACCTCCACGTCAGCTTCTGCTTTGTGTGGGACTAGAAGGGGACCAACCGGATGTAACCGGAAAGTTTCTTTCACGACCGCTTGTAGATATGGCATTTCCAAGATATCAGACTCTTCAACAACACCTTTTTGACCAACCACGTGTGATCGATATCCGCCTGAGCTTTCGTCATTGTTTTAGGGTTTCTAAGTAACTCTGTCATTGCCCATTCCACGGTAACAGAGTTTGTGTCGGTGCCCCCAATAAACATGTCCTGTTACATAAGTACATGTGATCCATTATCGTTTGGTTACGTCCGTTTTCTTTTAAATGTTAAGTTCACATGATTCTAATATCTACAATATGGTAAGATAACTTACATAGAGAAGGTTTTCGACATCCTTAGTGTTGAGCTCTGCTTCATCTCCTTGGCTGAGATCAATAAGCGTATCCACAAAATCAGATTTCGTGTCATCTTTAGGGTTGTTTCGCAATGCTTTTTCCGCTGTCTTAGCATCGATGAACGCACGAAAAACCTTAAACAACATCTCCGAATGGACCTTCAACTTCTTCTTCTTGCCTTGCAGATCAATAAACTTAAAAAACGGGAAGAAGTTAGCAAGGTCTTGCTCCCCAACAACTTCCGTGACACCATTCACCGCGTCCTGAAATCCACTGGATATCTTTGAATCGTAGCTACCGAGATCTACGGAAAATAGAATGTTCGACATGATATTAAGTGCTGTGACGAAGGATGCATGAGAAATATTAACAGCTTCTTCTCTTTTGCTGCTTTCATTCATAGCGCTCACAAGCTCTTGCATCTTCTTCATTCGCAGAGCTTTAGTAGCTTCGATACGCTGCGGAGAGAAGAGCTGATTCGCCGACAACTTTCTCAACATCCTGAAACAAAGCAAAACAACAAAATGACTGAACATACAAAACAATTTCAGCATATTATTGGGACAATATGAAGAAAACCTATATCTCCTTTTGTATCTCTTGATACATTCTACATTCTCATATGAATAAGTCATTTTCCGCTAAACACTTTTACAACTTCAGAGTCCAGTTTGCTTGACTCATATAAAATAGCTCAGATAGAGCATGTTGTCCATTTGGGATTTGATGGGTCACGAGCCATCATTAGCAGGTGACATGTTAGAAATCTCATATGAGAACTAAGCAGGGGCAGCTGCCCCCTCTGAAATAATATTAACTGGTGTAATTAGTAATGCCAAAATTTTATGCCCCCCTTTGTAATAATTTTTTTGCCCCATCGATCTTATATGTTTCTCAATTTCTTTTCTTTTTTTAGAGATTAAATTTTTAGCCCACCAAATTTTGATAACTAAGTGGATTTACTTTTTTCTCAATTACATGTGCTTACTATTGGAAATCGTTTTTGACGAAATGGTTTTAGACCATTTTATTAGACCATTTTGTGGTGTGTGTTCTGATGGAGACGTCAATCAGAATGACTTGTTATTGGGCACGATGTAATCGTCGCCGTAAGCATTATGATATAGTGTATTTACTTGTCAAAATCGGAGTTAGTTTGAATGAGAAATGGAGGTGTAAAGTGGTGATATGAAAAGTTTGTAAGTTTTGGAATTTGGCTAAGTATAAAAATTAGCAAATGTCCCATATTGGAAATATGGATTAAAATCATATTATTATATATATATAAAGTGGAGAATCAATATACTTTGGTGTATTAAAGAGAAGAATCTCAAACCAAACTTGAGTTTTGGGCTTTGAAATTTGGCTAATGAGCCAATGGATAAAAATATTATTTCTTTAGGGTTAGATCCATTTTGAATTTTGTTATCAACAAAGACAATAAAATATCTTCTCTTATTAGTTATGTGAGTCAAGTGGCAATTAAAGTGCAAAGTCAAAATTCTGATTTGTAACCGAAGCACTTAATCACATTATTATGAGAATGAATTCTCAACCACCCTTTATAGTTTACATTGGGGCTTGGTTTTACGTTTTACCTTCTCATTTCATCAAGTGGATGATAACATGATCATCATTATCAACAACAAAATCTCTCATATTATTTTATTCAGTGTCCGAGAGTATAACACAAAATCTAGCGTACGTGTGATTCTATTGTTGGGTGGTCCAAAATAGAATCGATTGTAGTTGTATCCTGGGATTCGGAACGTCATGCAACCGTCACACTATGTGGCATTTTCAGAATTAAGGATAGAGATCGTATATCGCATCTGCAAACTCGTTCTTATCCTAAATCATGTATCGGTATTTTTTGTTATTGTAATATCGTATTTATGTATTTCATTTCACAAATATCAGTTTGTCCATATGTAGTAAATTTAAGTTCTTACACTTACTAAGGTAAAACTAGTCAATAAACATGTATATTAACCAAACTAGAATTAGGGAAGAAAATAAATTCAGAATTAGACATATGGTATTAGGATCAAATATCTAAATCTGAAACTTATTAATTTATCTTTTTTTTCTTTGTCTACAAAACTTACATAAAAACAATTTAAATATGATTGTTTTTATTAAATTCATATTATGTTAGTATGATTTAGTGTCTTTTTTTCTACTGTAAGAAGTGTAATTTTATTTGTCGTTAGTGTGTACTCTACAAATTCACAAATTTCGAAAGATTTACATGGATCTAAGCGTATAATGGGTTGTGTACGTATTTGTAAAGCTACTTCAATTCTATTGTAAGAATTTGTAATTTTCTTTGTCGTTAGTTAAATTCTTCATAAACCCCTCACAAATTTGATACAATATACTCCCTCCGTTTTGTTATGATTGATTTCTAGGAAAAAAAATTGTTTCTAAAAGATTGATTTTTTACATTCTCAATACATTCTCAATGCATTTTTAATGAAAAATAATGATGAATTGTAAATTTCAAAACACATTAATTGGTTTTATTGAATTACTATTGGACTAGAGTTACTGAAAATTGTTTAGTGCAAAAAACAAGACATTTATAACTAATAATTAATGTGTTTTCTTAATATATGTGAAAATTCTAGAACATCAAACAAAACAGAGGGAGTATATTTTATCATAAACTTGAAATAACTTCTTATTTAACACTTATTTAGAAACCATATTTTTACCAGATCCATGTAAAATTGTTATATATATATATTTTTTTTTTTGCGCTATTGTGTTTCCATGTAATGTTGCTTTAAATGTTTAGCCCCCAATGAAAATAATTTATGGATCGAACTAAGTAATACATAAATGATATGATCTAGTTTTGTGTGTGTGTGTGCACATCTATTGTTATCTATTAATTTTGAGTTGGAAGGTCATAATCTTAACTTCAAGAAGTATGTTGTTGAAACAAAATTGGAACTATCGTGAGAAATTTAAAATCTTACTAAATAATAAAATTATACCTCCAACGAGCCGACGATGCAGGAAGCCAGAGCATAGAAATCTCTTGGTGGTCAATGGACCGTACCACGTCAGGGAAGCTACGGCCAGACAAGATTTGGTCGTGTGTTTTTAAAACCTCTCTTGCAGCTTCTGGTGAAGTTATGACAATTACGTTTAGACTTCCAAGCTTAAGACTCATAATTGGTCCATAAGTTTTCGAGAGATCCGCAAATGATTGGTGTGGTTTTTTACCCACAAGATGAATATTTCCGATGATGGGTAGCCGTGGAGGTCCCGGCGCCAATCTCCTCCTGGATCTTGTGGTGGAGAAGATAAGGACACATGATAAGACAAAGCAAACGAACAGGAACAGAGCTTGTCCTGAGATAATGTCCATGCCTTTTTTTGTAAGTGTTATATTTTTCCTTGAAATGGAATATTAAGCTTCAAACCATAGTAGTATATATATATGGGTATATATATTGTAAAAACCAAATACGTAAGAATTTAGTGCTGTCTAAATCCATCCTACCGGTGGTGGGATCTCATTATTGATACTAGGATACTAGTCGTCATTTCTCACAAAAAAAGTCAAAAACAATAACTTTTCAAAATTGAATATTCAGACTATGATAACTTTTCAAAATTGTGATTTTTCAGACTAAAAGTTTCAAAAAAAAAAAAATTTGAATATCCAGCAAATATTAGTTGGAGGCGGCATAATAAACTTATTTAAAAAAAAAAAAAACTAGTAGGCATAATAATTTTTCAAATAAAGAAGACATAACTAAGAGCTTGATTGGTACACCCGCTACCACCCGCAAACGCAGCGTTTGCGGGCGGTAGCGGTTCCTAGCGTTTGACAACAATAGTGGAAAACGCTTTCTACCGCTCCGTACCGCTCTGTACCCCTCAAAACCAAAAGCTGCTTCCCTCGAGCGTTTGAGGTTGCGGGCGGTTGCGGTTGGATTTATTTTTTATTAAAAAATAAAATAAAATCAACTTAAAAATCAGAAAATATATAATAAATTTAAAAAAATCAAGATTTGAATATTATAATTATAAAATATATAAATAATTTGACTTTTTAATTAGTACCCTATTATAATTTTATATTTATAAAATCTTCACACCAAAATTCTCATAATAAATTACGATCACAATTTTATATAAATCTAACAAACTAAAATTTTAAAATATAACATTAATCTACAAGAGAAACAATTTCTCTATTAAATTTATAACTTTTATCCATAATAATAATCATAATAATAATAATAATAATAATAATAATAATAATAAATGTAAGTATCATATACATGATTTTCTAGTATTTAAATTTATTTAATTAATAACTGTTATATTTTATTATAATAATAGGATTTTTTATATTTTTTATAATTATTTAATATATTTATATTGTGAATTTATTATTTAACCGCTACTGCACCTGTTGTCAACCAGTCGTAAGTATCCCGCAAACGCACCAATTTTAAACCACTGCACCAGTCGTTCAAATCGCTGAAAAACGCTTGAAACCGCAACCGCCCGCTTCCGCAAACTCCTGCAACCGCAACCGCAACCGCTGCGGCTACACCAGTCAGGCTCTAAATATAGCCTTGCCCCCTCATGAAAGAAATTCGTCAACCGAGATGAGATGCGTTTGAGATTATTTCAATTACGTCATTAACTATACTAGTATATGGTTTGTGAAATTATTTTCGTACATTAGAAAAAAATATATACTAAATGGCTAACTAATGGCGCGTTTCTTGGCGGGAACGGCATGTAACGGGTTGGTCTTATGCAATGTGAGACCAAACGTCTCATCCATGTCCAAGTCCTCCGAAACGACGCCGTGTGGAAGCTTCCAATCAAAGGAATAAAGAAGAGAAGCTAGCATTAGAGACACTGTCTTTACAGCTAAAGGCAAGCCAGGACAAATTCTCCGTCCGGATCCGAACGGTGTAAATTCATAATCTCTACCTTAACACATTTTTTAATTAAAAAAAATTACTAAGCACCCCTATTATAACAACTATGGATAAACATGCTCTTAAGAGGATATTGTAGGTTTCTTGATGGGTACAACACAAAGAGATTTTGCCTTGTGTAAGGTAAGTCCGAAGGTCTCGCTCATGTCTATGTTTTGAGGAATGATACCGTTTTGAAGTTTCCAGTCAAAGGAATGATACCATAGACATTGTCTTAAGAGCCATCGAGTATCCTGGACACATCTTTCGTCCTGATCCAAACGGTATCAGCTCAAAATCTTTGCCCTTTACATCGATTTCTCGTAACAAGAACCTCTCTGGCTCGAACTTCATTGGATTTTCCCACACGTTCGAGTCTCGTCCTATCGCCCACACGTTCACGAAAACCTAATATCCAAGTTAACGTGCATCTCAAGTTACATAAAGGAAATAAATGTTGGAGTAATAAAGAAAACAAATGTGAAATAAACCTGCGTGTTTTTAGGAACAAGGAAACCGAAGATTTCGATATCGGATTCTGATTTTCGAGGGATCATAGGAGCTGGAGGATGCAAACGAAGAGTCTCTTTCACAATTGCTTGCAAGTAAGGGAGACTTTGGATATGAGATTCTTGAACGACACCATTTTCACCTATCACTTGCCTTATCTCACTCTGAGCTTTGACCATCTTCTCAGGGTTACGGATTAACTCTGTCATCGCCCACTCCATCGTACTAGAGTTTGTATCCGTGCCCGCAACAAACAAATCTTGTCCCAAAAAAAAGGTAATAATAATCAAGTATTTTGCAATGGTGCTCAAATATCATATTCTTGATCTCAGTAATGACTTACGAGAAGCAAGTGTTTGATATCATTCAGGGTGAATTTTTCTTCGTTTTCTTGCGTAAGATCAAGAAGGGAATCTAACATATCGATACTCAAAGCCTCTGTCTGAGACAATCTTTTGGCTAACCGAGCGTCGATGAATTCTCCGAAAACCCTAAATAATCCCTCTATGCAGAGGACCGCTTGTTTTCGAGTACCTTGCAAATCAAGAAACCTTAAATACTGGAAATAATCTCCTGCGTTGGGTTTCCCACATACCTCCATAAGGCGAATCACCGTGTTGTGGAATTCGTAAGACGAAGAGTTAGAGTCATAAGTAGCCAAATCTACAGAAAACAGAGCATTTGAGATGATATTGAAGGATGTGACGAAGGAAGCACGAGCCATGTCAATAGCTTCTCCTCTCTCGCAAAATTTGTTTACTAAACTCAGAAGCTCCTCCACCTTTCTCATCCTTAAAGATTGAATAGTGTCTAGGTGTTGCGGCGATAACAAATTTTTCGTTATTGTTTTCCTCAGAAACCTAAAGATGCATACGAACAGAACTTCAGCTGAGTTTTTGGCCTTTGTGTTCTACAGAAACATCTCTTTTTTTTAGGTTTGGCTTCATGTTAAATTTTGATTTCTTGGAAATAAAAACGTAAAATTATTTTAACCAAATTAGAGTTTGTTAAATTTTTGTTGGTTTATACAAATGGTTATCAAAAGGGTGTTAAAAAAGAAATATTGATCTTAGATAGAGTTAGTATATACCTCCAATGAGCCGATGGAGGAATCCAGACAACGGAGTGTTTATGGTGATCAAATGCTCGAATCGGATCGTTAAATGTCCGAGCGGACAAGTTATGGTCGTTTGTTTTAAGTGCCTCTTTGGCTGCTTCTGGTGAAGATATAACCACTGCGGTTAACCTCCCAAGCTTCAAACTCATAATAGGCCCATAAGTTTTGGAAAAGGTAGCAAATGAATGGTGAGGATTTAATCCGAGTTGGAATATGTTTCCGACTAATGGGAGTCTTGGAGGACCCGGCGGAAGTGAGCCGCGGCCATTTCCGCTTGAGCTCCTCCGTTTTTTTGCGGTGGCAAAGAAGAAAAATAAGAGTGCTAAGAGAAAACAGAGGAGCAGAGACATGGCTGGAATTTGCTTGAAGAAATTGGAGAATGGCTAAAAATGTTAACTCAATCATGCATTTTTATATTAATACTTTTTCAAAAAAATTTAGTGAAAATTTTATTAAAGAAAAGTTGAAGATAATATCAAATTTGGAGAGCTATCACGTACATCATTAATGTTTCGATTGTTGGTTATATAACACTTAGAACTAACGAGTTCTAGAAATTTGTTACTTAACTCCTTACCTAATTGTTGGCATACGTAGAGAAGTCGTGGTGCAATGTAGTTCTTAACTTTATGAGTTGAAACGAAGAAACATGCCATGTAACATCATAGTACGAGCTATAGTGTCGTGGCCTCGTGGGAGATCAAAACATCAGCCTGCCAAATTTGTATGAACCGACGACACAAACCATTATAGTTTTCACAAACATTATCCTTTATGATCACAAGGCACATCAAATCACCAAAAGTAAAATTGGAAATATGCATATGGTGAATTTATGGAAAAAAATGCAACCGTATAATAAAAAGACACAATCCTATTAACGGCGGGAACATACATAAGAACAAAAAGTATGATGAACAGACGCAACCATCATTGTATATGATTGATATTATAATTAATAGACTGATAACATGAACATATTAAGAAGATATTATAGGTTTCCTGATGGGTACGACATAGAGAGGTTTGGCTTTATGTACGGTAAGGCCGAAAAGCTCGCTCATGTCCATATTTTCAGGAACCGCACCGTTTTGAAGTTTCCAGTCAAAGGAATAGAGAAGTGAGCCAAGCATCATAGACACTGTTTTGAGAGCCATCGAGGTTCCCGGACACATCCTTCGTCCCGATCTAAACGGTATCAGCTCGAAATCTTTGCCTTTCCCATCAGCTTCTCGTAACAAAAACCTCTCTGGCTCGAACCTCGTTGGATTCTCCCACACGCTCGGGTCTTGTCCCATGGCCCACGCGTTCACCAAAACCTAATCTCGGAAATCAGAGAAGGAGAGCTAGAGATATGAGTTTTAACCAAACTGAACCAAATAAACTTTTATTTAATTATATTGGTTCTACATAATCAACCAAATAAAACAGAAAGTAGACCAAATTTTATTTCTCAGTTTATAACTTTATTTTACATAATTATTAATATAGATTTTTCACTATATTTCGTGTTAAAAACGAATCCATAGTCAAACTGCTGTATATCAGCAATTTTTTCTATTCAAGCCAAAAATAACCAAACAAATTTCTATTTCTTGGTGGTTGCAAACCAAAAAAAAAACCCATATACTAACTTTTAGAGCTATGACTTCGTTAACGTGCATATCAAGTTACTTAAAGGTTATGAATATGTTCGTAATAAAACAAGAATGAAATAAACCTGGGAGTTCTTTGGAACGAGGAAACCGGTGATTTCGACATCGACTTCTGATTTTCGAGGGATCAAAGCAATTGGAGGATGCAAACGAAAAGTCTCTTTCACAATTGCTTGCAAGTAAGGGAGTGTCTCGATATCAGATTCTTGAACGACACCGTTTTCACCTACCACTTGCCGTATCTCACTCTGAGCTTTTGCCATCGTCTCAGGGTTACGTATTAACTCTGCCATTGCCCACTCCGGTGTACTAGAGTTTGCATTTGTTCCCGCGATAAACAAATCCTGTCACCAAAAATAAGTTATTTTGATGATACTGCATCACAATTGTTTACCAAATGGTCAAATTTTATTCACAATTGTTCGACCAAATTATGATAAAAATTATCAATGGTGTATATTATGCAAGACTTACGAGAAACAAGTGTTTGATATTATCAATGGTGAAAATATTTTTTTAAGTTTCAAAAAAAAAATAAAAAAAATAAAAAATATATTATCAATGGTGAATTCTGTTTCGTTTCCTTGTGTAAGATCCAGAAGGGTGTCTAACATATCGTTACTCGAAGCCTCTTTAGGCTTTGTCTCTGTCTGAGACAATCTTTTTGCCAACCGATCATCGATTATTTCTTGGAAAACCCTAAATACTCTTTCCATGCAGACCGCAGCTTTTTTTCAAGAAACCTTAGAAACTCGAAATAGTCTCCTGCTCTAGGCTTCCCTGCGAGCTCCATCAGGCGAAATAACGATTCGTGGAATTCGCAAGATGAGGAGTTAGAGTCATACGTAGCCAAATCCACAGAAAACAAAGCATTTGAGATGATGTGAAAGCCGGAACAAAGGATGCACGACCCATGTCTGTCAAGAAACTAAGGTTACGGTAAAAGAGTTTCTTATTCATTAAGTTGTTTGTACATCTCCTTATATACAAGATCATTAACCTAATTACATTAGTGTAAATTACCGACTAAACCATAACTAAAGTCTATTTACACAATAGATCCATAATACGCTCAATACCCCCTCAGTTGAAGATTTCGAAACCACATCTTGCTTCCGAGTCCTCCAAGATATAGGCGAACCACCTAATTGAATGAACCAGGCTGTCAAAGAACGTCGAGTCAAAGGACAGCTAGCCCAATCAGAATCACACCAAACAGAGATACGTAAATCCTTGTCAGGCCGTAAAAGTATACCCTGCCCAGGGTTTCCTTTCAAATATCGAACCACCCGAAGTGCAGCTTCCCAATGATCTGGTTTCGGGTCATGCATAATCTGAGACAAGAGATGAATCGCATAGGAGAGCTCAGGTCTCGTAACACCAAGATAGATCAACCGACCCACTAAGCGACGATAACGGGAAGGATCAGGAAGAGACGGTCCACTTGCTTTAGCTAGGTCGTGATTCTGTTCAATCGGATGTGAGACCGGTTTAGAGCCAAGGAGTCCACATTCCGTAATGATATCCAAAGCATACTTTCGCTGACATAAGTACATTCCGGAAGGACTACGAGCAACCTCAATCCCAAGAAAATATTTCGATATGCCGAGATCTTTCATACGGAAACACGAGCTCAAATAGGATTTGAAAGATGTGATAACCGAAAGAGAACTCTCTGTAATAAGTAAATCATCAACATAAATTAATATGTTGATACGTGTATTTCCTTTCAGGTATGTGAAAAGGGAGTAATCCTTGACGCATTGTTCAAAACCATACTCCTTAAGAGCTTTCGTTAACTTAGCAAACCAACACCGAGGAGCCTGTTTAAGACCATATAAAGCTTTATGCAAACGACATACTTTAGATTTGTCATCCGTCCGAAACCCTGGAGGCAACCGAATGTAGACCTCTTCTTCCAAATCGCCATGTAAAAATGCATTATGCACGTCCATTTGATGAACCTCCCAATCCCGAGAAACCGCAACTTCTAAGAAAGATCGAACTGCAGTCATCTTACAAACCGGTGCAAATGTCTCGTTATAATCCAAACCCTCAGTCTGGTTGTTTCCAAGAACGACGAACCGAGCCTTATACCTCTCTAGAGTGCCATCCGATCGATACTTCAAGGTAAAAACCCACTTACACCCCAACGCCTTCTTACCCGGGGGTAAATTTTCCACAATCCAAGTACCACGTTCTTCGAGAGCATCCATCTCATCACCAACTGCACATCGCCAATTTTCATCCGCTTCTGCTTCAGCAAATGTTTTCGGAATCACACCCGCAGTTATAGCAGCAAGAAAGGCTTGATGATGAGGTGAGAATCGATCACAAGTAACATAATCATCAATAGGATACCAACCAGAGTCAACAAAATCACTATCAGAGCCCAAATGCGTCGTATTTTGAACAAAACTTTGAAGTTTAACCGAGGGAAACTTCTGTCTACAGCCCTTTCCCATGGGAATCGCAAGCTCAAGCTCATCAGCTTCATTAGTAGAAACTAACGTAATCGGAGAAGGTAGAGAAGGTACCGGAGATTAGTCTCAGAGGATACCTCAATAGCAGATGGAGAGGGCGGATTAGCCAACTCAGGAGAGCCTTCGGGCTCAGAAAATGCACCGGCTGGATTCAAAGAGGAAGGTGTCGAATCCGGTAATGTGGATGGGCTCTGTTCTAGTGATGGAGAAACAGAGCAGTGAGGAGTAATAGTCGAATGCAGGGGAGCGTTAACAACATCGGACTCGGATTGAGGTGATGATGGTTCTGCAAAATTATCATTAGGCAAATCATTAAGAGGTGTTAACGGTAGTGATAGCGGCGGAGAAGGAGACATATCGAGAGACTGTGAATACAGGAACTTTGTTTCTTGAAAAACCACATCTCTAGACACTGATATTACGCCCGTCTCTAGGTTATAGACCTTCCATCCCTTTTTACCGAACGGATAGCCAATAAAAATGGAACGGTTACTCCTTGTTTCGAATTTATCACCTCCGTGCTTTTGATTATGCACATAGCATAAGCAACCAAAAACTCTTAGGTGATCCAAAGAAGGAGGCCGATGATACAACATTTCGAATGGAGTCTTTCCATTAAGCAATGTTGTTGGTGTTTGATTGATTAAGTAACCTGCCGTAAGGACACATAAACTCCAAAATTCAACCGGAAGATGTGATTGAAATCTCAATGCTCGAGCCACATTAAGGATATGTCGATGCTTCCGTTTAACCCGACCATTTTATTGTGGAGTCCCAACACAAGATGTCTCATGAATAATTCCTTTGGTCCGAAAGAAATCCGTGAGAGAAAGAAACTCAGAGCCATTATCACTGCGAATGGCCTTAACTTTTCTATCAAATTGGCGTTCAACTAGAGCTATGAAATTACGTAATGTGTTAGTAGTTTCGGTTTTACTTGGTAGTAAATAAATCCACAATGCTCGAGAGTGATCATCTAATATGGTGAGAAAGTATCGTGAGCCACATATCGCAGTAGTCCGATAAGGACCCCATAAATCGCAATGAACTAAATCAAAAACCGATGAAGTTTTATTAATGCTCAAAGGAAAAGGATCACGTGTCTGCTTGGCACGAATACAAACGTCACAAGACTTATTATCAAAATCACTACTACTACTAAACTCCGAAAGCTTTAACATCTCCATTGCCTTAGTGGCTGGGTGACCCAAACGACAATGCCACCTTTCCTTAGAATGCTTGTCCAAAGATTGTGTTGTCGCCACGGCCTCGAAACCTCTAAAGAAATATAAACCGGTAAGCTGCTTACCCGCTCCAATCGGCATCAGTGTGATGTGGTCCTGAACAATACAAAACAGATCAGACATCTGGACGATACAATGACGATCTCGTGTAAGTTGCGATACCGAAATAAGATGACATTGTAAACCATCAACAAAAAACACATTGAGAAGCTGAAGCTGAGAGCCAAGATAAACTTTTCCTTGTTTATTAGCAGTAGCTAAACGACCATCCGGTAACTTGATATAAACCGGTGTCATCTCACAAACATCCATGAGGAAATCAATACTACCCGTCATATGATTAGAAGCACCAGAATCTATAATCCATGATTCGAGAAAAAAACTTACCGGAGAGATGATCATGTGGGCTCGGGTTTCGTTCATTCAAGATATGAACTAGTGTCTTCCATTGGTGATCACTCAAACCAGTGAATCCCACTCTATCAGCGTCCGTGATCACCGAATTAACCGCATAAGGAGGCAAAGAGGCAGTAGCATGATTCACACGTGCTAGTTCCATCTTTTTGACACTCAAATTTTGAGTAACCACAGCCCGACGATCACTAGCAGCAGATCCAGAAATCTTGTGTGAAGGAGTAGAAAAAGTCGGTCTCGGCCTGCTTCCCCACCATGTAGGGTACTCAATTTTCTGAAAACAATGAGACGCAACATGCCCGTTACGTCCACACAAGGAGCACAAAGCCGAAGGATCGTGGAGCTCAGGTTGAGAACGCGGTCTTGAAGATGTTTGCACCGCAAAACTCACAGCGTCGGGTCGTTCCTCCATCAATCTACTCGGACGTCTAGATTCTTCATCCTGTGTAACCACTTGATAGGGCTCATCAATAGAAGGAAGTGGATCACGAGATAGTAATGACGACTTCACGGCTCCAAACACAGAATCATCAAGTCCCATCAAAAACTGGTGGAGCTTGTCTTCTTCACGCTCTCGGGCTATTTCCTCAACCGTCTTTGCCCGTTGAAAATCCGCCAAGCTTGTCCAAAGCTTTGTCAACTTGCCGTAATATGCTTCCACCGCAGTCCCTCTCTGGTGGCAATTAGCCAATTCAGCTTTGAGTCGTTGAACTCGTTGGCCATTTTGCATAGAGAATCGTTTTTGGATATGTGTCCATAGATCATGAGCAATCTCATGGTGAGAGAGCGAGCTGCTTAGGTCTGGAGCAATAGTGAGTTTGATCCAGGAAACAACCATCGCATTGTTTGCCCACCAATCTTTGAGATCCTCCGACTCTGCATTTGGTTTTGGGATACTTCCATCTGCAAAACCAAATTTCTTTCGTGCCCTTAAAGCCAACCGTATATTCAAAGACCACTCATCATAATTAGGGCCTCGTAGCTGTGGTTGAGAGATGATAGATCCAGGATTATCACCAGAGGAAAGATCGTATGGATCAATCCTTCGCCGTGCAACAGATCGAGTAGTGGGAGAGGACATAGCAGCCGAACTATTTAGAGTTTGAGCAGAGTCTTCTCCAGCTATCGAAAGAAGTAAAGTAGTATCGAAATACTAGGTCAATGATCAAGAGAGAAAAAAAACAAGAAAGAGGATCGAGTCTCTGTTTCTAGATGAAGGAAAAACAAAGATCGATAGATTTGCTTTAGGGGATCGTAGAACCTAAATTTTTAGGTTAATGCTCTGCTACCATGTCAAGAAACTAAGGTTACGGTAAAAGAGTTTCTTATTCATTAAGTTGTTTGTACATCTCCTTATATACAAGATCATTAACCTAATTACATTTGTGTAAATTACCGACTAGACCATAACTAAAGTCTATTTACACAATAGATCCATAATACGCTCAATAATGTCAATAGCTTCTCCTCTCTCGCAAAATTGATTTACTAAGCTCACAAGTTCCTCCACCTTTCTCGTCCTTACAGATTGAACAGCTTTTAGGTTTTGGTGTGATAACAAAGTTGTCGCTAATATTTTCCTTATAAACCTGAAGATGCATGCAAACATAACTTCAAACAGAGTTGTGGCTAAATCATGTGTGTATACTAAATGTTAAAACTGAGTTTCGCTTTAGGTAATTCGGTTTAGAAAGTCTAAGATTGAAAATTGTAAAAATTGATTTAAGTATTGGATCGACTGGTGTGTTTTATTATTCAAATTTAGCACACCAAGTTTACAATTCCAACACAATGTGTGGAAAAATACTTGTTGATCCTATAAATTAAAAAAACAAAAAAAAATGAAAACATAAATCTCCCATTTATGAGTTAAATTTCTCGGGTTTGTGTCATTTTGAATTTCGATAATTATTTTGGGAAATTTAAATTTTGGAACAAAAATTCAAATGTAGTATTTTTTAAAATCGCCCTTAAATTTTGATTTCTTGGATCACTTTAACCAATTTAGAGTTTTGTTTAATTTCTGTTGATTTTAAACGAATAATTTCAAACATAAAATTTTGATCTTAGATAGAAATAATACCTCCAACGATCTGACGGAGGAAACCAGACAAAAGAATGTATATGGTGATCTAAGGCTCGAATCGGATCGTTAAATGTTCGAGCAGCCAAAACATGGTCGTGTGTTTTAAGTACCTCTTTAGCTGCTTCTGGTGAAGATATAACCACTACTATTAACTTTCCGAACTTTAAACTCATTATAGGTCCATAAGTTTTGGAAAATTCAGCAAGTGAACGGTGAGGATTTAATCCGAGTTGGAATATGTTTCCGACTAATGGGAGTCTTGGAGGACCCGGCGGAAGTGAGCCTCGGCCATTTCCGCTGGAGCTCCTCTTTTTTTTTGCGGTGGCAAAGAAGAAAAAGAAGATTGTAAAGAGAACACAAAGAAGAAAAGACATGGCTGGAAACAGTGAGGGTTTATTTGCACAACCATTGGATTTAAAGGATAAAAATGTTAGGATTTGTCTTTCTACACCTATTTTAGTTAAGTTTGGTGACATATATTTTAGTTGGTATTAGAATCCTATAATATCCTTTGGTTTCTTAATTGTAGGATTTGTTTCCAGAATATTAGTTTTGGATCAGGGAAAATTGGATATTTTAGAATGAAAATGTTTGGATTTGTCTATCTACACATTTGTTACTTAAGTTTGGTGACATATAGTTGATATTATAATCCTATGATACCCTTTAATTTCTTAATTGTAGGATTTGTTTCCTGCATATTAGATTTGGATTATTCGATTTCCTTAATTTTAGAATTTAAAATTTTATTTTCAAATTTTATTCGGATTTTATATTATATTCCAAATTTATTTTAATTTTCTTTTGTTAATTTTCTTTTTGTTAATGGTTTGAAACTCTCTAACTGATTAAGAAATTTCTAATTTAAATGAAAAAAAATATTTGTACGCAAACTCTCTAATTACAAGGTAAGTAATCTTGCACATTTTTTTTTTCATCAACCATAAATTTTCACTCCTTATCTTCAAATGATCTCCATACATCACATGTAACATAGATATGAATCATGTCGAAGTTGTAAACATATAAAAATGAAGAAAATTCGTTAAAACGTTAGGGTATATAGAGGTGAAATCGACAGTCTTACTATATTCTGAAAATACTAGAATGAACTTTTGATAAAGAGTTTATTCTTTTATTTATTACATGTTTAACAAAAAAAAATATGGAAAAAAACTCATTATTTATATTAAAAAGGTAATTAATGAGCATTTTCAAATAAAAGTGTATATGGACAAGTCCTAACATAAAAGTTTTCCTTCTTTTTTTTGGGAATGCCTAAAACGTATGACTCAAAACATGCATGTTTATACTGATATTTTATGTTATTATATGATCTTGTTCATGTTTTTAAGGCATTAACAACAACTGTCACGGTGGTGGGAAATTGTGGACCACGGTCACACCCGAACAAGTGTTGGCTATGCAGTTCCGGCTAGCAAACACGATTCTACTGATTATTAAATTTTTTTTTCTTTAAACTGTAAGAGAGCTCAAGATCAAGCCCAACAAATGTTTTTAAAAGACTCATTAGCCTATGTAATTAGAACAACCTAATTAGAAAATATGTCTCTATGATAACATTGAATGTAAGATAACCTTGAGAGTTAGAAAACAACTATTTTCTTTCATCAGTTTATGAGATTAATCTAAATCTTTGTGTTCTTGAAAACAATCTTAAAGCTTTCTCATTTCTTTTATTTTTATGCACAATAAAACTCTTTCAGCTATTTCCATTGCTAGTGTAGATTTCTTCGTCAATAAGTTCTAAGAGCATAAACTATTTTTCTTTTGATTCTACGTACATAAAGGAGGTTACATAGTGAAACTCACATGAGCATTTTCTATAACTCATCATTACTTTTTCTTCTTCTTTTCCAATCTTCATTTTTTTTTCTTTCTAAAAGTACATTAAAAAGTGCATCTGAATCTTGCACTCTGTAACCTACAAAAGGTTACGTGTTTGTCGCTTTTCTTTTTGTGCTATTTTTTACATAGATTCTCTTTTCAAAGTTTCTTTTACTCTCTAGCGATGTTACCAAAGTCAAAAACCTACTTAATCAAAAACAAAAACAAAAACAAACCTTAATATATAGAACAAACAAATCACCCACCTTAATATACAAGTGGGTTTAGGATTTCTGTTTCTCATTTCAATAGTTCTCTAGTGATAACATTCGCTTTGACTGTTTATTTTTCTTCTTTAAATATTTGAATATATTCAATCTAAGAATTGGTGGTAGCGAGCGAAATGATTTTGAACCTTTAGCGAAATGATATCCCCACTTTTTGTTTTGTAACTCATGTGTGTATTTTGGTCCCAAACTCTTACAAATTGAGTAAAAGTTAAACCAAATAAAACCACATAATAAAATCTAATAAGAGTCAGACCAAAGCGAAGCGATTAAAAAGGCAAACATGAAAAGGTCAAAATCCCATCACCCGAAAAAGCGACCTCCTCAATGCCTCCAATGACAGACGTAACCAATGCGTTTTGCAATATAGTGAACGCATAAAAATATATCCTAAAACAATCTTTTGCTTAACGAAACAATTAGAGAATGTGTTTTTTTTTTTGTCGACGAGAATGTTATTCAATCAATGTAAGACCAATTCCATAAGTTTTATAATTTTTAAAATTTTAAATATCGATGGAGCTTATTTTTATGGATTCTAAAATCTCAGTATTCCTGAAATTTGTTTCTAATCATATTTGTTCATTAAACTTCATCCACAAATGATTTCAAATCCATCAAAAATAAAGAGTTTCAGAATAAAACTTCAAATCATGGATTTAAATAATTTTTTTTAAAAAAGATTTAGATTTGAACTCTATTAAAATAAATTATTGGATAACACCCCTTACACATATCTAGTTTTACGAAACTATACTAAATGAGTCAGATAATTTTACTTAGCTATTATTAGCACTCATGTATCAAATATTTTTGTTTCTTAAAATAAATAATTAGCCATAAATACTTCATTAGTAAGTAGAAACTACAATATATCGAAATCTGTGTGTAAAAACAATGTTGTGTTTACACGCGCGAGTTGAGTTGACTTCACTAGTACTTCCCCAAAATAAATCTCATGGGTCCCACGTCGGACCCATTCTTTCGAAGGTTTCCGAACTAAAAAAACCCGAAACCCCTCGTCAATCTCACTCTCACGCGCCACGTGTGCATCACGCTCCTTCACTTAAAAACCTCACCGGTCTTCTTTCAATACACGACAAAACAATTAATTCCTGGTCACATGACTGTCACATTAATACAGTCACAATCTCCCATTTATTCTCCGACACGTCACTTTAACCAATACCACCCTCCTGTCACTCAAGCATCTCTCCCCATTATAACAAAAAAATATATATATCTTAGATTTTAATTTTGTCAGTTGGGAAATTTATCTTCTTCTTCTTCTTCTTCTTCTATGGAAACTCCAGATTAATAAATAAATAAAATTCATTTACTTCTATATTTACGAAAATGCCATCACGCCCTTCGCCGCCGGATAATCAGACGACGGTTCATCATCGTTTCCAGTCACTTCCGCTTATCATCGCCGGTTCACTAACCTTAACCGGAGTTTTACTCATCCTCTTCACTATACTTCTATACCGGAAACTATACCGGAATCGTACCGCTCCTTCAGATCTTATCTCAAAATCTCCACAACACTACCAATGTCGACGATTCTCTTACACTCAGCTCCGTCGCGCAACGAACTCGTTCTCCGAGTCGACTCAGCTCGGTCACGGCGGATTTGGGTCGGTTTACAAAGCAGATTTCCCGGACGGTGACTCACTCGCCGTCAAAGTCATGGATTCTTCTTCTGGGTCTTTACAAGGCGAGCGTGAGTTTCATAACGAGCTTTCTCTCTCTTCTCACTTGATGGGTTCTCCATATATCGTCTCTCTCCTCGGATTCTCCTCCGATCGTCGTGGTCGGAGTCTTGTACTGGTTTACGAGCTAATGGCGAATCGGAGTTTACAAGACGCGCTTTTAGATCGGAAATGTGAAGAGCTTATGGATTGGAACAAGAGATTTGAGATTGCGATGGATATTGCTAAAGGGATTGAGTTTCTTCATCATTGTTGTGATCCTTTAATTATCCATGGTGATATTAAACCTAGTAATATCTTGCTCGATTCTGATTTCAAAGCTAAAATCGGAGATTTTGGTCTCGCTAGGGTTAAATCTGAGGATTTAGGTAATGGTAATGAATCTAGGATTATGATTGAGGAAGAAGATAAGAGAAATGATGTTGTTGTTGTTGTTGAAGATAATGGGTCAATTCTTGAAGAGACTGAAAGTGTTATTACTGTGTTTGAAGAAGGTAATGTTGTGAATCTCTCGCCGGAAAACTGTGGAATTAGTGTTTTGACGGAGGCGGAAAGATCGGTACTTTCGCCGGAGAATTGTGGAAATAGCGTATTGACGGAGGCGGAAAGATCGATACTTTCGCCGGAAAATTGTGGAATCAGCGTTTTGACGGAGTTGGAAAGATCGGTACTTTCGCCGGAGAATTGTGCAATTAGTGTATTGACGGAGATAGAAGCATCTCCGGGACCGGAGTCGTCGATATTGTCGCCGGGAGCTGTATCGCGGTTATCGCCGAGTTTGGAAACAATGAGTGTGGAGAGTAATAGTAAGCAAAAAGTTGGTTTAAAGAGAGATTGGTGGTGGAAACAGGACAACAATGGTGGAAACAGAGGAGGGAATGAGTCAGGGAGTGTGAAGGATTACGTAATGGAATGGATTGGGAGTGAGATCAAGAAAGAGAGACCTAATAGTAACAAGGAATGGATCGAAAATGGTGATGGGTCGTCTTCGGTTTCGAGTAAGAAGAAGAAGAAAGAGAAGAAGAGAAAGCCTAGAGAATGGTGGAAAGAAGAGTTTTGTGAAGAGTTAACTCGAAAGAAGAGGAAGAAGAAGAAGAAAAAGAAGAGAGGGTTAAGCTCAATCTCGAGTATCGACACTTGGTTTCACAGAGACGATGATGCATCTGAGCAGAATCATAATCCTGCAAAGAGGAAGAAGAGGAATAGTATAGATTGGTGGGTAGATGGGTTAAGTGGCGAGGTGAAATCGGTAATGGGAAGGAAAAACAGTCAAGATTCGGGTTTGTGGTGCGATGTGAATGTTCAAAAGAGCGGTGGAGTAAGTAGTACGCCGAGTATGCGAGGTACGGTTTGCTACATTGCGCCAGAATGTGGAGGTGGAGGTGTGTTGTCTGAGAAATGCGATATTTATAGTTTCGGTGTTCTGCTTTTGGTTCTTATCTCGGGGAGACGACCGTTGCAGGTGACTGCATCGCCGATGTCGGAGTTTGAGAGAGCGAATTTGATATCATGGGCTAAGCAATTAGCTTGCAATGGTAAATTGTTGGAGTTAGTTGATAAATCTATACATTCTTTGGAGAAAGAACAAGCGGTTCTTTGTATAACTATTGCATTGTTGTGTTTGCAAAGATCTCCGGTTAAGAGACCGACGATGAAGGAGATTGTTCAAATGCTTTCAGGTGCTTCTGAACCGCCTCATTTGCCGTTTGAATTCTCGCCCTCGCCGCCTATGGGTTTTCCGTTTAAGTCTAGGAAGAAAGCACGGTGAAGTTTGTGGTTTTGGTTTTGAGCTTAGTCAAGAGTAGATTTGTCCGGTTTAAAACCCTAAACCAAAATGTAGCTACTGTTTGGTTCCATAAGATTAGATTTTTGCAAATATTTATGAAGTTTTTAGTTGCTTTACATTCTAGTTTAGACAATAAAGAATTCCCAATTGACATCATGAACATGATCATGATTACTGATTAGAGGCTTCTTTATTTGGTGAAATTTATGCACAAAAGTAGATGGACCCAAATGCTAACATGTTGTCTCCCATTGTATGATAAAGAAAAGAGTATGGGACATTTTACCTTTTTGTGCTTGTCTCTTTAGTGCTCTTTAACAATTTTCCTGGAATTGGTCCTTTCACATGTAAAGTCTTTTTAGGAGAGTGTATACATCTGTAAAATGTTACCATGATTCAAATCCAAAAATCAAAGGGTTTCAGTTTACTGCTCTGTTTTTGCAATGTTGCTCTGTTTGTCTCTTCAAAATTCAGAAAAAAAATAAATCAAAATGCATTAGTTTTAAAACTTGTGACACTCTAAAACATATATTTGAGCCAAACCAAACACAGAACTATGTTTAGATTGGATCATTGATTATAAAAAAAAAAAAAAAATTTGTTGATACACATTAATATTTGGTCCATTATCATAATAGTACACAAAGATATTAGCCGTTATATTAGGTTTTCTTCTACATTTGTACAAAGTCCAATCTAAAACCACTAAAAATGGAGAGATATTTGCAAATTCGACACGATTCTTTAGCTAAAATCCAACTGCAAATTTTAAATGAAAAAAGTCCCTACCTTTAATGACAAGGTACCTCTAGACATCTTTATATTCACGCATTTTTCATCACAGAAACACATCTCTAACCATGGAAGCTCCTCCAACTTCAAGTGATCCATACAAATTCCTCAACATTACACTTAACTCAAATGGGTCACTAACCAGACACCGTGATTTACCCAAATTAGCCCCAACAGAACAATCCAAAGACATTCCTTTAAACCCAAACCACAATACCTTCATCAGAATATTCAAGCCCCGGAATATTCCACCGGAATCAAAACTTCCGATCATCGTTTACTTTCACGGCGGTGGATTTGTCTTCTACAGTGCTGCTTCTCTTCCGTTCCATGAATCCTGCACGAAAATGGCTGATCTTCTTCAAACCCTAATCCTCTCCGTCGAATATCGTTTAGCTCCGGAACACCGTCTTCCGGCGGCGTACGACGACGCCGTTGAAGCGATCTTATGGCTCCGAGATCAAGCTCGAAACGCAATCAACGGTGGAGATTGCGACACGTGGTTGAAAGACAATGTAGATTTTTCGAAATGCTACCTGATGGGATCTAGCTCCGGTGGAAATATCGTCTACAACGCGGCGTTGCGTGTGGTTGATACGGATCTATCTCCGATTAAGATCCAAGGGCTGATAATGAACCAAGCTTTTTTCGGTGGTGTTGAGCCGTCGGATTCTGAGTCACGGCTTAAAGACGATAAGATCTGTCCGTTAACTGCGACTCATTTGCTTTGGTCGCTTTGTTTACCTGACGGTGTAGATCGTGACCACGTGTATAGTAATCCGATTAAGAGCAGTGGGCCCAAGGAGATAGAGAATATGAGACGTTTTCCGTCGACTTTTAATTAACGGTTACGGTGGAGATCCGTTAGTTGATCGGCAGAGACACGTGGCGGAGATGTTGAAGTCACGTGGTGTTCACGTGGAAACGAGGTTTGATAAAGATGGGTTTCATGCTTGTGAGTTGTTTGATCAGAATAAAGCTAAGGCTTTATATGAAACCGTTGAGGGTTTTATGAAGAGTTCATCGACTGGTCCATTGTCTAATATGTAGTAATCCCGATTTAATCATGTCTTATGAACTATACTCTAGCTAATAATTTAATACTACTGCGAGTATAAAGTGGCTGAAGTTCTATTTTCAGTAAATGATACGTAGCGTAATGGCAAAATGTATTGCATGTTGTTTTGTGTCTATCTAAATTTTTTGTATACTACGAGAAATCATAATCACTACAAGAAAACAGGACGCATTCCGACGGCCAAAACCGTCCGTAAGCCGTCGGAAAAGGACGTATTCCGACGATTTCCGACGGGAACAGGCCGTCGTTCCTATCACGTCGGAAAAACAGAAACCGTCGGGAATCCGTCGCTTTTTTGCGACGTAATTCGGACGGATTTATGTCGTAGACCCAAAGGAGAAGGAATTCCGACGGGTTTTGGGTTTCCGGCGATGAAAGACGGAATTCCGACAGTCGTTGGTTTTCCGGCGATGAAAGACGGAATTCCGACGGTCGTTGGTTTTCCGGCGATGAAAGACAGAATTCCGACGGTTGATGAATTCCGGCGATGAAAGACGGAATTCCGACGGTTTCGGTTTGCCGGCCATAAAAGACGGTTTCCGTTTTCCGGCCATAACAGACGGAATTCCGACGGTTTCCGTTTTCTGGCCATAACAGACGGAATTCCGACGGTTTAAATAATTTTTTTTAAAAAATTTAAAATTATTTAATTTAATAATATAATATATTAATATTTTTAATAAAAATGAAAAGTAAAAACTAATAAAAATAAAATATATTAAAATTTAAAATTACAAACTAATAAAATTAAAATGTATTTTAAAGTTTTACAATCAAATTTAAAACTCTTCAAATCCTATTCCGGTCTAGGCAGCCCGGTACCGAAGAATCTCTGCATTTGCTGTTCCATTGCTTTCATTCGTGCATCGGCCTCCGCCTTATCTCTCGCTCTCGCCTCCTCGGCCTCCTCCTTATCCTTCTTCCTCTGTTCCGCCATTTCCCTAAGCTGGTCGTGCAGCTCTCGGCTTTCCGCCTCCAACCTCCTATCACGAGCATATCGAACCGACGAAACAGACGAGCTACTCTCCTCAGGGAGGCCGTAAACACGGCCTCTGATCTTGGGAGTCACCTACAAATTTTTTTTTAAAAAATTTCATAACTTGTATTAAAAGTAATGTCTAAATTCCATTAAATGTGAGACGGTTACTAACCTCGTAGGTGAACTGGTTGGTCATCTCGAATGGAACTTCGGTTGGCGCCGGAGTTCCTTCCACGATCGGTTGCGATTGGAGGAACTCCTCCTGCCTCCTCTGCACAGCTTCCACGATTTCACGAGCAATCGGGTCTTCAATTTCACCGGTCTTCTTGTTGGTGTGCGAAAACTTGATCATATCGAGGTTGGAAGGATAGACACCGGTCTCCTCCATCTGTTACCATATACAATTACGTTACAGAATTCAAAAATTTTATGAAATATTTAATTACTTACTATTTTCCGAGCAGCTGAAGCCTTGCTAATTGCGCCGAGGTTGTGGGTCGCTTTTCCCTTCCCTTTCCGGTTGCTGTTGCGGTTAGTCGAGTGTTTCTCGGAGTCCGTCTTGGTTGCCTCTAATTCCCAGTGTCGAAGAAGTCCAGTCCACATCTCAGAGGGTTTATATTTAAAAACCTTAGCCACCTTCCCCTCTTTGTACCACTTGTCTTTCCACTCGTTCATCTTCAACGAGAACTTCCTCGCCGCCTTTTTATCGAATTCCTTTCGGACCCTGGATGTGAGGACTGAGTCCCACGTAAAATCTTGCTGCAAAAAAAAAAACTTTCCCGCATTAGTAATTAAATTAAGCGTCATATAGGAAATACAATTGAAACAAATAAAATAAACTCTTACCGCAAATTGTCGGAACCAAGTGTCCCGGTCCTCTGGAGGCATATCGTTGTATGTGGGGTAAGGTTTATTGAGCATGGAGTTCATCATTTCGTTGATGGAACCCGTAATATCGTTTTGTGAGTATTAGAACCTATTAAATTGTTTATTAAATATTTATGTAAAATTATTAAATCCACAACATATTAGGTGGCAAGTCTGGATCCAGACGCGTCAACCTATCACGCCCAGGTTGCGCCACAACCTGCTCGATGGTCAACGAGGTGGGGGCTGAGTGGGCTGTAGGCATGGGCTGAGACGGGAATGGGGTCTCCTCGGGGAACTCGGTCTCACTCGGAGTCCGACCTCCCCTACTGGAACTCGCACCTCCTCTAGACTTATGAAAATCCCCATAATTTGCCCTACGATTTCCATATTTTTAAGATTTAGATATTTTGGGATTTATGAAATTTGGAATGTATAAGATTTTGTGAGTTGAAGATTTTGGAATGTAGTTAATTGGAATTTTCAGATTATGGTATTTAAGGATATTGGAGATTAGGGTTTTATGGTATTTATGGGTTTTATGTCATTGAAATAAGTAGGGGTTTTTTTAAATATTGTTTATTCAGAAATCGAAGTTTATGGAATTAGGTTTTGTTGGGAAATTGATATGTATAAATTTTAATTTGTAAAAGTTTAAATTGTTTTATTAATGTTATTTAAAATTGTAAGAATTTTAATAGATTTTGAAAAAAGTTTGTATATATATATAGGATATATATAAATTTAGAGGATTTAAAATTTTAAATTAATAGAAAAATTTGATACATTTTAAAATTTATCAAATTTTAAATTTAGAGGATTTAAAGTTTTAAATTTACTTATTTTTATATAATGATAAAATTATGAAGGTTTAAAGTCTTTTATTAATGTTATAAAAATTTTAAATTATACGGATTTAAAAAGATTACCTTCAAATATTTTATATAAGATATTTAGAAAATTACAATTTATATATTAATTATATATTAAATTATAAAAAATCCCTAAAACTCACATAACACAAATGAAAATCTAATTATTAAAATTAGTAAACTCCAAAAATTATCAAATTTCAAAAATTTAATAACAAAATCACTAGAAACCTAATTTAATAAATTCATAAACCCTAAAATGATTATTTACTTAATTTGTTAATTCCTAATTCATTAAAAAATTTCTTAAAATTAATTTTAGAAATTTTTTTAAACACTCTACAATTCCTAAAGAACAATTTTGGATCTATTAATTCTCATGAACAATTTCTTGACATTCTACAATTTCGGATCTATAAAGCACCATGAACAATTACGGATCTATTAATCACCATGAACAATTTCGGATCCAGAACAACAATTAAAAATCATGAAGAACAATTTTGAAGGAAAACTTACATAGTTTTTGCTTTAGTGAAAGATGGAGATGATTGACGAGGGATGAGAAGAATCGGCGGTGGAACGGCGTCCAAACGGCGGAGAATCGGCGGTGGAACGGAGGAGAGTTTGAGAATTTTTTTTTTTTTTTACAGATCTGAGATCGGGGAAGACGAAGACTGTGGATTTAACAAGGGGTCCGAGGGCAATCAGACGGTAGTCCGACGGCAATTAAAAAAACCGACGGTAAATCCGACGGTTTTCCCGCTTTGACGAAGATTACGAAGTCTTTTTGGCGGCTGGCAAATTAGGGTTTCTGTCGGTCTACCGTCTGAATTTAAGACGGAAAACCGACGGTAACTCATTTAAATTAATAGAAAACCCCAAACCGTCGGATTTCCGTCTCAAAATTTAGACGGAACTCCGACGGTTTGCTTTTTTAATGAGTTTTAATTTTATAGAGAAATTTAAAGTTGATTATAAATTTTTTAAAACTTAACAGTTTTTTGATTTACAAGCAAAATAAATTGTTTCTATACAAAATTTTAAGAGTGTGAGATTTTAGGAGTTATAGAAAATGGAATTAATAGAAATTATTCTTAATCATGGATTCTGTGGTTTTTTAATTTATGCACTTTGTGAATTCAGACGGAATTCCCGGTTTGACGATGCTGTTAAATTTGTTTAGTTTTTTGAAACATAGTATAAGGTTATACGCACCTAGTATTCTTCGAATTCATGTTATTTTTGAATCATAAATTATCAATTAATTTAAAAAACTCTTATAATTATTTTTAAAAACCTTAAAATCAACACCAAAACCATATCATATACTTTACAATAAAAAAATCCAAAACACCGTCGGATTTCCGTCTGACCTGTAAGACGGTTTTCCGACGGTTTGGGGTTTTTAATTTACTTTAATTTATCGACACTTTAAAAAGAATAGAAAACCACACACCGTCGGAATTCCGTCTTTCAAATGAGACGGTATTCCGACGGTATACGGGTTTTTAATTTATTTAAATTTGTGGATAAAATTTAAAATAATATACACCCCAAACCGTCTGCATTCCGTCTTACAATTAAGACGGAATGCCGACGGTTTCCTTTGTTAATGCTTTTTAATTTTATCAACAAATTTAAAGTTGCTTATAAAGTTTAATAAAAAATTAACAATTTTTGTCTCAAATGTATATGCTATGGTTTTAAAGTTGATTATAAGATTTTCAAAAATAAATTTAAGCGTTTTGTAAATTATATGTTGTGAATGTTTATTTGACCATCGCAACCAACAGAAATATATTAGTCGATAAAATTATTTCTCAATCACTAATAGGAAATAAAACACATGACAACATTATAAAATCGTACAATAGATACTAGGACATTATTTAATATTAATGCAACATAAAGCTTTAAAGGTTTAAATTATTCTTAATCATGGACGACGAATTATATATTTATTCTTCATCGGAGTCTGGCACTGTTTCATATTCGTACCCAGTAGTTTCTTCATCTTCCTCCACCATTGTGCATATTTCCGTTGGGTGGTATTCAGCAATCATCGAATTAGCACCGATTATCTGTTTGGTAACAGAATATATATAGTTAAACCATTCCCAAAAAAATTTATAACGTATGGTCTAACTACCTTAACAATGTTCCGCTCTGTGATGTTTAGGTACTTTGGGGTCCTATCAAAACGACAAACGGTAACATTCTTCAAGATGAATACCGCACCTACACCAGTCATGAGTCTGTACTCGTCATTGTTGAAGATGTTATGGTGCATGGTTCCCTCGATTTTTCCCGAATGATCTTTTAAGGTTACAAGCAGATCTCCCTGGTCATTGGGGGTGAAAGAAGAGAGCATAGCCACAATCTGTATATTACATAGAATATAAATACTAGCTTCTCAGATAAATTGTGTCTCTACATTAATGTTAATCTAAAAAGCTTTAAACCTTTTTTATTTTGACAAATTGTGAACGCGGGGATTGAATTTCTGCAACCTGGGTCCAGAACGGTGTGGTCCTATTATGATAAGAACCTACGTTTATGAATGATAGATTTTGTATCAGTCACCTATTAATTTTTGTAAAACTAAAAATGATAATTAAATATATATATATATATATATATATATATATATATACCTTCCCGGATTATGTAATCGATAGTAGAAGTCCACCGCGGACTACTAAAATCATGGTCGGCTTGTGGTGCCTCGTTAATGACCTCAGAAATAAATTCTTGTGTTGGGCGTGTCTGAGAACTTTCACCTTGCAGCACCTTTGCATCATGAGCCCTCTTGCGAAACAATCCTCGCCGTACGACTTGGCCAGGTCCCGGTATTACGGGCGTTTCGTTCTGCGATTGTTGAGTTGGATGGAGTGAAATTGTCGGTGCACCATCAATAACATTTAAGTTATCGTAAGGAGGGCTTGATGGAACAAGAGGTGTGTTGCGAGTGTTTTGACCAGGGGCTCGGTTTTGCATATAATAATTCCACAGATCATTATTAGCCATTATGCAATAGAATATTTTGTGTTATGAGTATGTGTTCAAATATGTTATGAATGAATGCAGAGCCGGTGTGCTTATATAAAACTTACTTATTTCCGTCGGAAATCCTTCGTAATTCCGTGAAAATATCCGACATATCACCCCACCAATCCCATCGGGCACTGCGACTGGTTCTTTAACCACTTAAACTATGCCGACATCTGATTCCGTCTGAAGACCGTCGGAAATTAGTCGTTACTTACGACAGATTTTGTGCGTCAGAAATCCATCCATACCCACTGACCAATCATACGTTGCCGACATATGATTCCGTCTGAACGCCGTCGGAAATTTGGCATTACTTACGACAACTTTAATGCACCGGAAATCCGTCAATACCCACTGACATATGACCCCACCAATCCCATCGGCCACTGCATACGCTTTATTAACTACTGAAACTCAGCCGACATCGGATTCCGTCCGAATACCGTCGGTAATCCGTCCATACCTAGTGACCAATCATACTTTGCCGACATCGTGCTGTCTTAATTCCGTCGGTATTCTGGCAGAAATGGCCACTGTATACAGACGGAATAGCGACGGTTTATACATATAACGTCTTCTATAAATACTCCCTATGGAGTGTATTATGTTGTATAGCTTCAAATTACAAAAGATGTCTTCCAACTCCCCTAATGAAGACTCAAACACAAAAGGCGTGGCTAATTTTTTCATTGTTCCAAAATACTCGTGGGAATCCGAATCCCTATGCGACGAATTCACTCAGCAGATTCCCACTTACTCATGGGAATTTGATACGTGCTCACCAATCGATGAAGAAGATTCCACAGCAACAGTAGTGCCTGACAGCCAATTCGCGCCAAACATCCACAACATTTACGATAGGCAGCCACAATGTCTTCATCAAGAGCGGGATACCGAAGGCAAACCACCATGTGACTTGGTGGAAAAGTCAGATACTTACGGTGCAAGTACTTCAAACGTAAGTAAGGATTAGTCATATGACTTTGAATTCGCGTAAAGCCCTGAAAAGCCAAACTTAAATTTAGATGTTGATGCAATCAAAAGAGATTTGTGCGATGGTTTTTTAGAATCTTCAACAACGGATCATTACTATGACTTCCAATTCGCCCAAAGCCCAGAAAAGCCAAACTTAAATGTAGACGTTGATGCAATAAAAAGCGAATTGTGCGACGGATTTGTAGATTCTCCAAGAAAGAAAAAAAAGGGAAAGAACATCATGAAATAGTTTTAACAAATGGTAACTTCGGAGTGGAAACAGACATATGATAGTCCTCTGGGGAGGTTATTGTGGACTTGTACCATAACTGTTGCGTGTTAAAAATATGCAATTTCATAATGTACTTGTTTAAGAATGTGTTTAAATTTTATATATGTTTCATTAAATGTAATATTTTATTGGAGTTGCAATACTCAGATTGTCGTCCACAATAGGTTTTGTTAATGAAATGAAAAATGTTATAAGGAACACATGCACAAATGTGGGAAAACAACATGGATAAGCAAGCATTTATTGACAACTAATATTTATTCTGAATCTCCTGTGGAACCGTCACTAGGGATGGAGTCTGAATCGTCATCAAATTCTCCCCGTGTTTCCTCTTCGTCCGAATGCACTAGATCATCCCCGACATAAGTGACATCAACGAGAAGGTCAATGTTATTCATCTCCTCAACAGGTGACATTTGTACACTTCTCGATGGTTGTAGAGCATCTTGTACTGGAACGCCATAGATTTTGCCTCTGGGGTTTATTGGAGTTACTGTGACCCACGGATCTGTACGGTAGGCAACTCGAGGATATGGAATGTAGCAAACCTATTAATAATTAGTGGATATTGTTATTATACATGTACAAGAAACCTTAAGTATGAGTACATAGGTAAACATATTTGTGTAAATATTGATACCTGGTCAGCTTGAGACGCAAGGATAAATGGATCATAAAACTGCAATCTCCGGTTTGAATTTATCGAAATAACACCAAGCTGGTCGACTCGAACCCCTCGACCATTGGATGGATCATACCAATCGCACATAAACACTATGCACCTCAAGTTCATCATTCCTGGATAGCGGATTTCCAAGATTTCTTTTAAAATCCCATAGTACATGGTATCACCGGATTGCGCCGAAATACCATAGTCCGAATTTGATCTTTGACGTCCTTCCTCATGGATCCTGAACGAATATCCCCTAGTGCAAAACTTGGGATATGAAATCGCCGTGCTGCGTAAACCATAAGCAACCTCCACTAACCATGTCTGGACTGATTGACCACTTGCTCTAAGGTCGGAAACCTATTTGGTGATATTCGTAAGATTTAATAAGTAACATATGAACGTGCAAACAAATATGGAAAAGTAAGCGTAATTACTTATATTAACTTACATAACATTTCAACCACTCCGGAAATTCTTCATCTTTCAATACAGCAAGTTCGGCATCTGTCTTACCATAATGGTAATCACATGCGAGAGACATGTATATCCTGTAACATAACAGTCATTAGTCCACCTCTCCTAATAATTCCACACATTTACTTTAATAACTTATATACCTTTCGTACTCCAACATTTCGTCACAGTTTCTGAGGATGTACGTATGCAGATGTGTGACCTCCTGTGCTGATAGTGTGCGTTTCTTTCGTTTTCCACTTGCTCGACCAACTTGGGCGAACAACTCAGGAACAACCACGTCATAGACTGCTTTCTCACCTCCATCATCATGTCGGGCAGGGCGTCTCGCCTTAGTACTAACTTCCGATGGAAAGTAAGATTCGGCAAAGTGTGAGACTTCCTCGTTTAGGCTTTGTGCGACAATAGATCCCTCAACCTTGCTCAAAATTTTTACCTTTTTCTTGAGGTGGAACATGTAACGCTCGAACGGATACATCCATCGGTATTGAACAGGGCCTCCTAAGGCTGCTTCTCGTGGGAGGTGAATTGGAAGATGTTCCATAACGTCAAAAAAAGACGGTGGAAATATCTTCTCAAGATTACAAAGGAGTACTGGGATATTGGCCTCCAAGTTACGTATCCCGTGGACGGTAAGCGTTCATGAACATAAATCTCGGAAGAATGCACCAACTCCTACAAAATAAAATTAAACAAGTTAGTACATATATAGTAATATAATGATAGACATAGACTAATGGGAGTAACAAATATACCTCCTATTGCTTGGTGGATAGGTTCTGGAAGAAGATATGCAAATACAAATGGAAGAAGACGCTGCATCACGACATGACAATCATGACTCTTCATTCCTATAAACTTCCCTTCCGTCGAATCCACGCAATTACCTAGGTTAGATGCATAGCCGTCTGGAAATTTTACAAAAATTTTGAACCATTCAAAGAATACTTCTTTCTTCCTAGCGTCTAACCGGTACACAGGCATCGGCAATCTACCGTTCAAAACATGAAGAGATGGCCTCGTACAAATCGATGGCAAGTCCATTCTAGACTTCCAATTGTCTTTAGTCTTTCCTGGGACGTTTAATACGGTGTTCATGATGTTGTCAAACAAATTCTTTTCCACATGCATGACATCTACATTATGCCGCAGTAGATGGTCTTTCCAGTACGGCAAATCCCAAAAAATACTCTTCTTGTGCCAATTGTGATATTCCCCACAACCGTCGACTGGGTAATGGCCATTACCCCCACATTCAGGAGTTCGCTCTGCACCAAAATCTCGTAATTGTTCCAATATGCTGCGACCATCTATCTCAGGAGGTGGACCATGAAACACTCGTACATCCGTCTTGAAATGTCGTTTAGACTTACGATATGGATGATTGGGCGGCAAAAAACACCTATGGCAATCAAACCATGAAGTCTTCCTGCCGTGCTGCAATTGGAAAGCTGCAGTATTGTCTTGGCAATAAGGACATGCCAATCGTCCATGCGTTGACCATCCAGATAACATACCGTATGCAGGAAAATCGCTTATGTTCCACATAAGAACCGCACGCATGGTGAAATTCTGCTTCACTGAAACATCATAAGTCACAACACCATGCTCCCATAACATCTGCAACTCACAGATCAATGGTTGGAGGAATATATCGAGCGACCGTCTTGGATGCTCTGGCCCGGGAACTAGAATTGAGAGAAACAAGAACTCTCGCCGCATGCACATAGATGGAGGCAAATTGTAAGGTGTCACGATGACCGGCCACAATGAATATTTCCTTCCATGCTTGCCAAACGGGTTGAAACCATCAGTGGATAAGCCTATGTATACATTTCGTCGTTCACCGGCAAAATCTGGATACACTGATTGAAAGTGTTTCCACGCTTCCGCGTCAGAAGGATGCGTGATATCTCCATCTTGACTATGCTCTGCATGCCATCTCATAGCCGTTGCTGTGCGGTTTGATTCGTACAGCCTCTTCAACCTCTCCGTTAAGGGTAAATACCACATCCGTTTGAATGGAATCTTCACCCTGCCACTTGTATCCTGAAACCGTGGTTTGCGGCAAAATTTACATTTATTTCGGTTCTCGTCTTCTCTCCAGTATATCATACAGTTGTCGATGCAGACATCTATAATCTGGTAGGGCAAACCAAGACCAGCAACAAGTTTTTGTATCTCGTAGTATGATCCGGGGGCCAGATTATCTTCTGGCAAAATATCTTTCACGAACTCGGCGACTGCATCCACACATTCTTCGGACAAATTGTAATCAGTCTTTATGTTCATCATCCTAGTAGCAGACGATAACGGTGAATGGCCATCCCTACAACCGTTGTATAGTGGTTGCTTTGATGCGTCTAACAAATCGAAAAACCTTCGAGATTCTAAATTAGGCTCTTCACCCCTATCACCCTCATACCCACCCGACTGCATATTAATATTATTCTCTCTATACGCATCATTAACCATCGCAACCGTACGTACCCCAACATCTACTTCCGCTGTAGGTTCCCCTACGCTATCAGGAAAATAAGGTTCATTGCTACTAGTACTACCATATTCATAATTCCTTTCTCCATGTAAATACCAAACCTTATATCCTGGTCTAAAACCATATCTATATAAGTGATTCCAAACATTATGGACAGCAACACTAATTCTATTACAGCAATTAGAACAAGGACATTTGATATCCTGACCTTTTTTGCTGCTTCTACATTACTGGGTAAATTCATGAACTCCCATAATCCTTGAGCGTACTCGTCCCTTAATAAGTCTGACCCCTCATTCGTCATTGGCCCGTCCATCCATGCCCGAAAATATGAACTCATTTTTATAGTTTTTTTTTCTCGAAATTTTGTTTTGATGGAATTAATCAACCATTCTGCAGACTAATGTAGAGTAGATTTCCCTCAATGTGCCGTCGGAATATCGTCAATAGATCCGACATATGACCCAACCCCATCCCATCGGCCACCGCAGACGATATATAAACCACTCGAACTTTGCCGACATCGTAAACCGTCAGAAAACCGTCTGATTTCCGTCCTACATTCCGACAGATATTGGCCGTCGGAAATAATTCCGATCAATCAGACGTCGCCGACATCGGAAAGTCTGACTTCCGTCTCTAAGCCGTCGGTGGATCGTCGGCACGCCGTCGGATTTGGCAGACGGAATGCCGACGGCCAAAACCTTGCCGTCGGAATTGACGGTGTTTTCTTGTAGTGAATAGTGGACGTGTTTAATCTGTCTATAACTTTTACAATTTGTCTACTACTTTTTGCAATGTTACAAAATCGTTATATGCTAATCGGATATTCCGGTGGCGTTTTAAGTTTTTAACACTTATATCATTTTCCTCAACCGGTGAACTGATACTTGAAACATACCCACATATATACATAATATTTTGGATATTAATTGCATTAAAAAAATTATTCGGTGTGTAATTTTTAACCATAAATTCATCATGTGACTATAGTTTTTTTGTGGTCAACAATATGCAGTATGACAGAATATGGGTCACAACATAACTAGAATACTAGAACAAACAACACAACTATAGATTTTAATAATAGGCACAAGATCAACGAGAATTGGGTGTTTTTGGTTTTAATGAAGTTGGATCATTATTTTTTACGTAAAAACGAGATGCAACTATATATGAACTCCATCTCATTTAGTTGAAAATGATGACATGCATTCAAATTACTTGCACATTTAGAAAATATCCAATAATATATGAATTGGTCAAAATCGTTTTGCTTAATATCCCTTCAAAAGATAGTTAAACTGCGCAAAAATCCTAACCACAATTTAATCCGTACATTCATCGTAATCACAGATTAAGCTCCATTAAACACACACACAAGAACGAAAAAAAGAATAATTCGAAAGTTAAAACGAAAAGGAAAACAAAATCAACATTTTTAATGTCGCAATTAAAACATCAAACCATGTCACGTGAGTCACGTCCCGCATTTGATCCAAATAAACACCTAAACATCACAATTAACCCCGATGGTTCATGCACACGCCACTTCGCGTACCCGATGGTTAATCCCGACCCGGACCCGTCCCCGGGAAAACTCGCGGCCTCTAAAGACGTCAAAATTAACCAAGAAACCGGTTTAGTCGTACGAATTTTCCGACCAACCAACCTCCCGTCCAACGATAACACCGTCGCTCGCCTTCCGATCATCGTCCATCTCCACGGCTCCGGTTGGATCCTTTACCCGGCCAATTCCCCCGCGAACAACCGCGGTTGCTCTCAAATGGCTAGCGAGTTAACGGTGATAGTAGTCTCCGTTAACTACCGTTTAGCACCGGAACATAAACTCCCATGTCAATACGATGACGCATTATCCGCTCTGCTTTGGGTCAAAAAACAAGCCGTTGACTCAACTAACGGCGAGCCATGGCTTAGAGACTACGACTTAACGCCGTTAAAAATAGACGGCTGTGTTTTTTACCAGCCGTTTTTTGGCGGGAAAACGCGGACGCAATCCGAATTAAGGAATTTCGCCGACCCGTTTATGCCGGTTCCGGCGATTGACGCGATGTGGGAGCTTTGTTTACCGAAAGGTGTTGATAGGGATCATAGGTATTGTAATCCAATGGGTTATTTGCCACAAAAAGAGAAAGTGGGACGATTGGGACGGTGTTTGGTGATTGGTTACGGTGGAGATACGGCGGTTGATCGGCAACAAGATTTTGTGAGTTTGCTTGTTAATGCCGGTGTTAGAGTTGAAGCTAGGTTTGATGATGCTGGTTTTCATGGGATTGAGCTTGTTGATCCACGTAGAGCCGTTGCTCTTCTTAATATGATTAGAGAGTTTATTAATTGATTTTGTTCTTTTCAAGTTTTTTTCTATCGTCGTGAATCATTCGTTACTACATTATTATGCTCGTTATTGTATACATTTAGCAAGTGCGTAGGCTAATAAATCTAGTGGTATACATTGAACATTGTTATTTTTCGTTACGAGATGATTTGTTTCTATTCGAAGCCTATTACCTTGGTTTCTACTTTTGTCAATTGTAAATTTTGAAATATCAATCATTCGGCATATACTTTTCTTTTTATACCCAATGTGGGGCGTTTACTTGACTTATCTCCTATAGTGAATATAACCACTGAGTAGAACATTCATCGGATTTTCTAATGAATATAAAACATGTTATCATTCGACTCATCAAATAGGAACGGTTAAATAATTCCATGTTCCAGAAAAACTGACTAAACCGATTAATTCCGTTTTATTTTGTTACCAATAAAAAAAATTAAATTATCTCAACATTCCATTCTAATTTTTTCCTTCTCTTGATATCAATCCAAGATTACGCTTTCTTAACTTAAAAAATTATTTCACTGTCACCTAATCACATTTTTTCCTTTTATAATCAATTAACCATAATTAAACCTAGCTCAAATTCAACTTGTGAGATCAGATTTAGAAATCCTAATATCGAACGGTCAAGATTTTATGTATCTTTATTAAAAACAAAAAGAGCATATACACTAAGAAGATCCGTTACCTTCATAAATCGGATTCGGGTCTCTCTCCAGTACTGAATTTCTTCGTCTTCCCCACTTCTCTCTCTCTCTACTTCTTCTTCAATGGCGGACGGTGGGGCTGACTCTCCAGCTCCACCATCGGAAAACGGCGGCGAGTTTTTATTATCACTTTTACACAGAAGACCTTACCAACAACAAAACAACAATCCTCAGATTCATCATCATCATCAGTCTTACGCTACTCTCGATCCGGCCATTGCAGCCGTTGGACCCACCGTGAACGCTTATCCACCGTCGAATCGGCCGTCTAATGGCCGTGATCCGTCTCCTTCTCCTTGGTCGGTTCCTAATCTTTCCCCCAATTTGTTAGGGTTTTCTCAGTTTCCGATTAATCCTTTTCCCACGAACCAATTCGATACTAATCAAAGAGTATCAGTCGAAGATGCTTATAGATTAGGGTTTACCAGTACTGGAAATCACCCAATTCAGCCGCCATTAGAGAATCGGAAGCTTGTTTTTGGTTCTTTCTCCGGTGATGCTACTCAAAGCCTTAATGGTTTACTTAACGGAAACTCGAAACCTAACACGGATCCAAATCGGAACCATGGATTTAGCGGAAGAGGAAACTACGGTCCGATTGGGAATAACGGGAGAGGTTTGAAGTCTACTCCTCCTCCACCTCCTCCGGGGTTTTCGAGTAATCAACGAGGATGGAATTCGGGAAGTAAGGATGATGATAGAGTAATGATGGGAAATTTCCAGAGAAATCATGATTTAAGTGTTGAGGAAGATAGATTAAGGAGATTATCTATCCAGAGTGATAGAAAGTTTGATCTTAGTCAACAGATTGATCATCCTGGACCACCTAAGGGTACGAGTCTACGTTCTGTATCGGCAGCTGATGCCGAGGATTCGTTTTCGATGTTGAATAAGGAAGTTCGTGGTGGATCTCGGTATAAGGAGGAAATGGGGAAGTTCAGTAAGGGTAAAAAGGAAAGTGATGGAGAGTTTGACGAAATTCACGATTTCGGAGAAGATATTGTTGAGTCTTTGTTGCTTGACGATGAAACTGACGATAAGGATGCTAAAGATGAGAAAAAGAATGCTCGGGCTTCCCGTGAGAAGGTAAATTTTTCAGTTTATGGTAGATGATACTATGAATGGCTTGTTTGGAACATTATTTAGCTAGTGTAATGTATTCCCGGATTAGAAAGGATACTTTTTTAGGTTGGTAAGATTGTTGAAGATGGAGTTTTTGTTATTAGGAATCGAGAATGGACAATCGGGGTCAGTGGCTACTTCCACAAAGGTTAAGAATGACTAGTAGGTATATGGCATGTCGGAATGACATTCACAGGTACGATGCTCCTTTCATTGCCGTGTACAAGTCACTGATTCCTGCAGAAGAGGAGCTAGAGAAGCAGAGACAACTAATGGCACAGCTAGAGAACCTAGTTGCCAAAGAATGGCCTCAAGCAAAATTGTATCTTTACGGGTCATGTGCTAACTCTTTCGGTTTTCCCAAGAGCGACATTGATGTTTGCCTTGCAATCGAAGATGATGATATCAACAAATCTGAGATGTTGTTAAAGCTGGCGGATATTTTGCAATCTGATAATCTCCAAAATGTGCAGGTAGAATAAATTAAACATGTTGATTATGTATTTTAATACACCTTCGTTAGTTATTTGAATCTCATGCCTATTTTGTGTAACATGTTTTTGTTATCTAGGCATTAACACGAGCTAGAGTTCCGATAGTAAAACTTATGGATCCGGTTACTGGAATTTCTTGTGATATCTGCATCAACAATGTGCTTGCGGTAGTGAACACAAAGCTCCTGCGAGATTACGCTCGAATAGATCCGCGTTTAAGGCAGCTCGCTTTCATCGTGAAACATTGGGCAAAATCAAGAAGGGTTAATGCAACCTATCAAGGAACACTTTCGAGCTACGCGTAAGTCCTCCTCCGTACTTTAAATAAAAGTTGCTTTCGATTGCTTGTGAAAAATCTAAAGACTTAATTTATGAAAATTTTGCAGGTATGTTGTCATGTGCATTCATTTCTTACAGCAGCGTAGACCTCCGATTCTTCCTTGCTTACAGGTTTGTATAATAATATGTATATATATGTATATATATATTTATATATATCTCCTTGTAAATTGTAAATGAATGTTCTTGTTTCATCGGGGTTTCAACTTGGTGTAGGAAATGGACCCGACTTACTCAGTTTGGGTAGATAATATCCACTGCTCGTACTTTGATAATGTCGAAAGACTCACTAACTTCGGAGCTAGCAACAGAGAGACCATAGCTGAGCTGGTTTGGGGGTTTTTCAATTACTGGGCATACGCACACGACTATGCGAATACCGTTGTATCTGTCCGCACCGGTTCCATACTTGGGTAAATTCACAACTCGCACTCAATTCTAAAATCTGTAACGCGAAATCTCATAGATGAAAACATGAATTTTTGTGAGTGTGTGTGTTTGTTTGTTTGCAGGAAGCGAGAGAAAGACTGGACGAGAAGAGTTGGGAACGACAGGCACTTGATATGCATAGAGGACCCATTCGAGACGAGCCATGATCTTGGTCGGGTCGTGGATAAGTTTAGTATCCGAGTGTTGCGGGAAGAGTTTGAAAGAGCTGCAAAGATTATGCATCAAGATCCTAACCCATCTACCAAGCTTTTCGAGCCATATGTTCCTCAAGAAAATTAGTTGTGTGGTTTTGTATATATTTATGGTTAGATTCCTTCTTTTCCCCTTTTTTTGGTTGTTTTGGATTCTTGTTTGTGAGTTGTTGCAACAAAGAAAGGTTTTGATTTTGAAGCTTTTATATCATCAGTCCCAATTTTTATGTATTAGTATATGATAGAAAAATTTCTTAGTTATGTAAACCATCAAATTTCTCTAATTAATTCACCATTTAAATTTGGCCATGGAGGAAATTTTAAGTTTAGTTAATGACGAAAATGGAGAGATTAGAAATTATAGCACAGAGATTAGATTCAAAGATACATAAACATATTATCTAAACAAAGATTGAAAATGGAGACAACCACCATGAATATGTTCTTGACTTAACGAAATCAAAGAAAGCTCTCTCCTTCTATCTAGTAAATTGCCACATCCAGATAATCTCCGATCTGCAAAGAGATGATCAAATTACAGTTAAGTTACCATAACATCCAAAAGATTATCTTGCGTGTATTTAACTAACCTCGAAACCAAGGCCAGAAAGCGTTTTACTGTCGTCTGATTGTTTTCGGTTTGGATAAGACATGGTCTCGCCTACCTTTTATCAATACACAAAAACAAATCACAAACATTCAGTCTCTTTTCTCATAATCAAAAAATTCAATTAAACTAATACATTTCTAATGTTATGAAGCTTCATAGTATATATTATAGATGACTAGTTCGAGATATAGTACAAACATTGTTGATAAAACCCTGAATGACTGGTAAGCTAAAACTGCGACTAAGAGGTGTAGCAGAAGAATACAATTACTCGACTATCTCATCAAGATTGTGAAAGAAAGTGAACTTACCTCTTTCACAAGAAAGCGACCGTTCTTGTCCGGATAAACAAAGGCAAAAGATAATCTTGCATTCCTTCTCCTAGCTGCTACAGAAACTTCTTTGACCTGAAATGAAAACATGATATATTACTCACTATTTGATAATGACTTCAAATCTTCAAACAATATTCACTATAGAGTTGTCTAAAGCATGTTATGTAAATTACATACCAAATCTGTTAACTCGCGAAGATTAGCGTCTTTCCAAGTGTAAATTTGAACTTCATCTTTTGGTTCTTTGCCTCTCACAGCATAATCTTCCCTAGTATGATGACCACCAGTCTGCAAACACGCTCAAAATCAATCCTAAATTCTCTCTCTAATCTCACAGTAGACTCAGCTAAAATGCATTAAACTGGCCACAAACAAACATCATCAATTCTCAATAGTGTAATCTTTATAAACCAAAGATACAAGAAAATCGATCAATTTACAACAATCTCTAAAAAAAAAAAAACCACAATAGCAACCAAAATCGATCAAATTACAACAATTAGTCACCAAACGCAAATCAATCGAGTGGTGAAGCGTACCTTAGTGAAAACACGAAGAAGCAAGGGACATGTCTGCGAATTCGAAAACAAAAAAGAAGGAATCAGTGAGCGTAAATACGAAACCCTAGAAAGAGAAAAGCTTCGTAATTAAGAAGAAGAACCCTAGATGAATGCACCGATGCATAAGAAATCAAAAACAAACCTTTTCGCGATCTACAGGCTCGGTTCTAGAGCGAGGAGGTTGATTAAATCCTCTCGGAGGAGGTGGTAATGGCCTCCCACCACCTTGTCTTCTCGCTGTTTCAGCCATCTCTCTCTCGCTCGCTCTCTGAACAACTCGCTCCGACGAAGATTATGTCACTGAGAATGATCGGCCCATAGTTATCTAACCTAATGGGCCTTTTATATATATATTTGGGCCTGTTTATAATATTTCTTCGGACTGGGCCCATTTAGATAGTAATTTGTGATCCAATTATATGTGTGACTATTAATTCACTAAACATTTCTTCTTCTTATGTTGATAAAAGAGTAGATAAATATTTCAAAAAATAACTACAAATAGAAATATGTGCAACTATTAATCCACTAAACATTTCGTCTTGTTTGTTTTATATTCTTCTTAAGTTTCTATTTCTTGATTCCATCGTCGAGTAACTATTTTCGAACACACACATGACATATATAACCCATATTCAATGCATAATGAAATGACTTCAAGTGCGCAACTAGGATCCCATTTGTATTTACCAATTCCTTTTGCTTTGATCTTGTTATAGTAAAATAAATTTAGATTAATATAGGAAAAGGAACAAAATGGGGGTCATTGAATGTTTTGAGATGTCAAGAGAGTAACATTCAGACGATAACCCCACACATCACATGAAGCTGCAGTGACATTTCCATAAGAGTGTGAGGATATTAAATTTTAGCAATGATAAATTGGTGAGGAAATTAAAGGTTGGAAAAAAAAAATTACTATAAAGTGAAAAGTATGAAATTATGAAGACTACCCGATCTTCTTTGCTTCCCTTTCCGAATTTGGCATGCCCCTCACATCTTTATATATAAACTAAAATTAATATTCAATTTTTTTTGGTTTTTCTAATTGAAAAATATCTGTAAAGTAATGTGGGTCAATAAAATGTAGGGCTAAAATGTATATATATTTATTTAAATTTCATTTGCGTGGTTTCTTTTTTTAAAGGAAATATACTAAATAGTAAATAGTAGAGTAGTACTATAATTTTGTCCACCATGTTCTATGAAACTCGACCAAACATAAATGGGGTCTCATTAACAAGGTACGACCTTTTCTTTATAAAATTTCTTGGATTGGACACAACGAGGATCGTTTGGTTAGTGTCCAGTCAAGTTATTGGTTTTGTTCAATATTATAGTTCAATATTATTGTTTTTTATGTTTATATTAAAGGAAATACTAAATAGTATATATAATTCTTATCAAATGTACCCAGTACTCCACTAATATTTGATAAGGTTCATTTTCTGTAACAAGTCCTTGTATTTAAAACAGCCTTGTTAATTTTGCAGTAAGCAATGCATGCTAATATTAAATTAATTATGATTGAGTGATTCGATGAAACTTTAGCTGTTAAAGATTTTTATGAAACGTTAATTAATGGTTAAAGAGTTTGATGAAACTACTAGATCACAGTCATATGATAGGTTAATATACGTTTTATTATGTCTACATATCTCAGTGTCATCTCAATTTATGTGTGATTGTTCAATAAATAATCATCTTTCTGTTTCTTAAATTATTTACGTGTAATGATGCTTTGTCGATTTGTTGTTCGTCCAACTAAAGCGTTCGTCAATTAGTTACAATTAATAATAGAACACCTTAATCTTTTTTTTTTGAGAAAAAAAAAAGAAAATATATAGAAGCAAAGCGATGTAATAGTTCGATAATTTACGTATAATGAATGATTCTTCATCGAGTTTTTTAGCCTTATTTGAATAGATTTTAGTAATTTTGAATTGTGAACCTCGTACGAAGACAAGGATAATATCTCTCTAATAGTTTAACATGTGGAGATGATGAGGTTTGAATATTATTTTTCTCCATAACAAGACCACAAGAAACTGACACGTTTTCACTGACATAACCAACAAAAGTGAGACTCATGATATTTCTCGTCGAGATTCCATATCTCATTAGCCGAAATATAACACGTTTAATAATTGAAGTGGCAGGAAAAAATTGTTGAGGTAAACCAGCACAAACAGCAGCGTATTTAACTTAAAACCAAAAACTGAATTTACAGAGTTGCTGAAAACTGAGTGGAAAATAATCGTCTAAACAGAAACTACATGTATTAACTAATAACCCATCAATATTGTGATTTAAAATAATCATTGATTTATTAACAATTAAACTTCTAAAAATCCTTTTCTTCGATTGGTAAAATTTCAAACACAATATTGCATACGAATTGAATGTATAGGAAAGAGTATTTCAAATTATTTCCGGAGATATATAACGTGGGTTTCCTTTAAAGGACCTTTTCACCTAACATCTTAATATTTTTGACTAACTGTGTGAGAGCACCAAGAACAATGCTGATTTTTTTTCTCCATTTTGTGACCAATTAAAGTTTCCAAATTTAGTAAAAGGCAAAACAGCATTAATTTCACACGTAATTAACTTTCGGCGATTTAGGTTAAATAGACATTTTAGTCACGTTTATTCATTTAAGATATATACAAATATTATCTAATTCTCCACCACAGTAGAAAACCAATTTTGTCTATTTATTTATATGACAGTATAGTAATCATCTATACAAGAATAATAAATAACATTAGTAAATATGGGCATAAATGAGCCAGTGAGCCACAACATTTGATGTGTATAATTAGTTTGCATTTGAAATATCCATAGCTCTGGGAAAGTCAGAGAAAACAAAAATCTAATAATTAGCAAGGAAAGAAATAAAATAAAAAATAATAAGCAAGGAAAAATACAATGGTCCGACTGTTACTTGCAGATATCCATTTTTAGGTATCTAGCTAAAACTATGAAGACAGAGTTATCATTTTGTTCCATCAAATATTGATACCATTTATTGTTTCTATTTTATTAATTATTTATACGAAAAGCTCATTTGTTGGTATAATATCGCATACTTAGGACAGTCGAATAAAACACGCTAATGATTGATTAAGAAAGATATGTAGTTATTCACCATATCAAATTATCAACATAACAGTAAGAATAATATAACTTTAAAAGGGTATTATACTTTATAAATAGAAACAAGTTATCTTGTAAGTTTCAAAAAAAAAAAAAAAAAACAAGTTATCTTGTACCATACATATATTCTTTTTTTTTTTTTTTTTGAAAATTACCATACATATATTCCTTTGATCCATACTTTTAAAAAAAAGTTATCAATTCGTGAAAGAAGAAATCAAATTCAAGAAAAGGAGAGAGAAAGTATGGGAAGAGGGAGAGTGGAAATGAAGAGGATAGAGAACAAAATCAATAGACAAGTGACTTTCTCAAAAAGAAGAAATGGTTTGCTGAAGAAAGCTTATGAACTCTCTGTTCTTTGTGATGCTGAAGTTGCTCTCATCATTTTCTCTAGCCGTGGAAAGCTCTACGAGTTTGGTAGTGTCGGGTACATGCTCGATCTTTAGCTTTTATTATATTCAATAGAGTTAGGTTTGTTATGAATTTTAATTAGATGGGTTCGTTTATTACTGATTCAAGAATCTGATCAGGTTTTTGTCATGCGGGTATTCTTAAATGTTGTGTCTTTTATCCTAAGGTTATTAGGGCTCATCGTTATATTATCTTTATCTCTCTCTCTCTCTTAGTCTTGGATCTAATGAATATCATGAATTAATATGTATCCGTACGCTTTACCTTTATTGTTTGATTTTGGATTCCTTTGGTTCTTTAATCTTCCTCATATTTTGGGAAAAATGGTTCTTTGATCTTTAAGATCTTAAAATTGCAATAAATTAGGGTTTTTTTTCCCTTTTAGACATGCGTGGAAGATTTTAGCTATATAGTTCTTCGTCCTAAGCATATATATATATATATAATCTTCATTCATAATTGAACCAATTATCTCTCGTTACATAATCTTCATTTTAATGAATTTTGTAGAATTGCAAGGACAATCGAACGCTATCATCGTTGTTACAACTGTTCTCTGGGCAATAATGGACCTGAGGAGACTACACAGGCAAGTATATATACGTACTTTCAATTATTCAATAATGATTTATTTATTTTTTTGTAAAATAGCAACAAATGATTCTTATTATAAGATATATTTATCGCTTTAATCCGTTTGTTACTTATACAATATGCATTGATTTATCTATGATGTAGAATTGGAGCCAGGAGGTGACAAAGCTTAAATCCAAATACGAATCTCTTGTTCGCACTAATAGGTCTAGCTAGTAACATTTTCTAAAACCCAAGTTTAAACATCTTCCTTTGTGTATATATATATAGTTGCAAATATCATATTAAGATATGTGTTGATTGCTAATTAATGATCAAGGCATTTGCTTGGAGAAGATCTTGGGGAAATTAGTGTGAAGGAACTCCAGTTGCTCGAGAGGCAGCTTGAAGCTGCACTAACCGCGACTCGACAGCGCAAGGTTGTATGATTGGTCTTGCTTCATTTTGAATCATATATGTTTACTAAATATATCATAATTAACCAATCAAGTAACATATATGTAGACACAAGTTATGATGGAGGAAATGGAAGATCTTCGTAAAAAGGCAAGTTAAATATATAATATATGTAGACACAAGTTATGATTGAGGCATGTTTCATTTCATATTGATACGCAATTAGGAGACATTATAATATCTGGCCATATATGCATATAAATGAACCTACTTTAAAATGGCAGGAGAGGCAACTAGGAGACATTAACAAACAACTCAAGATCAAGGTTTTCACTCTATATCACAAAATTATAATATCTAAATATATCCATCATTTATATTTTAACATTTTTGTTATAGTTTGAGACCGAAGGCCATTCTCTCAAAATGTTTCAAGACTTATGGGCAAACTCGACGGCCGGAGATCCTAACAATTCTGAATTCCCGGTTCAATCTTCTCATCCAAATTCAATGTATTGCAACACCGAGCCTTTTTTACAAATAGGGTATATCTACTTGCGATCCTCCTATTGAATATAGAGCTCCTACAGCACATAATTTTTTTTCTTCGTTTGCAAATAAAATAGATTTTAATTATAACACTAGTTTGGTATTTGGATTTATAGGTTTCAACAACATTACTACGTGCAAGGTGAAGGGTCCTCGGTAACAAAAAGTAATGTGGCAAGTGAGACCAATTTCGTCCAAGGTTGGGTTCTTTGACCGTTTGTTCACCAGACCACGATCCTACGGTCATGCCGATTTCAGCGCACCAAAAAACTTTTTTTACTCAGTTTATATTTGTATTTTCTTCTATTAAAAAACTTATGTTCTAGGTTTTGTCATTTATCGGTGCGACATTTTATTTCTTGCTTAAAAAAATTACTTTACATGATCTTAGACAAATTTTTTGCTTTCTGCAAAACAAAAAATTGTTAAACATATATAAATAATAAAACAAACCATATATATTTATTATTCAACAAACATACCATATGGATATTCCTTTATTTTCTCAGACCATGTGTATATATATCTAATTGTCTACTACATAGCATAATATTCTAATATATGATGAACCATGAAAACTGAAATAAATAAATTGCTTATTTAAAATATATATAAACCTTAGCCATTTCCTTTGCAGTTGATAAAAGAATCGTGACGTTGAATCGAATGGATTCAGTTCAACGATGAAATTCCAAAAAGAGAAGATGAACTAATAGTGAAATTAAGCTGACATTCTAAAACAAACAATTTACTGTTTAGTAGGACCCAATTTACTGTTTCTTGATTTGACTTTGGCAAACCTCACCGATTTTTTGTCCAAAAACTCGTCATAAGTAATTGACTTTTTGTTCAAGTGTTTTACCAAAGAAAATTGAAGTGTTATAAACTTTTTTTTTTTTTGGTAAAAAAGTGTTATATTATCACTATTTAATGGGCTTTAATCGCAAAGTAAGCCCTTTTATTAATGGATCCTTATAAAACAAATTCATTGGCCCATATTCATGTTAAAGGCACACTATTCATGGTTGTTTTAGAATGATTAATTACTTCCAAGATATGTTGTTTCAATGTATACCTCTTAGTTTGACATTTTTGTTACATTCCAAATTAACTACAGTAATCATTAAACTAAACAAATTCTCAAACCTTTTAAAATTCTATTGAACTTGAAATTTGTCTCGATTTACCTAAAAATCGCGTTTTGTTAACCGTATTATAATATACGAATTTGATCTACCATAATTCCTAACAAAATATAGGGGTTTAAACACAAAGAAATCGTACAAAAAACCATACACTGTTATTCCTTTTTCATAATTTTAAGTTTCACCAGTTTAAGCTGGATGCTTCTGTATTATATAATTGGATCAAATACTGATCGACTGGAGCGGTCATGTCAACGTTAAGGTTACGAGGTAAACCATTATTGATTTATTTCTATTGGATTATGAGGCAGAATGTCATACAAAAAGTTCTTATAGTTATTGGTGGTCATTAAAAATATTTAGGTTATGTTATATTTGTGTTCATTTTATGTTTAAGATGGAAGAGTCACCGACCTTAATCATCTTTTATTTATTTATTTATCTTGGGTCAAAAGCATCTTACATCATCTAAATCTTTTTTTTAAAAAGCTAAAATTGTACTTTTCTCGTAGTCTTTCATTAGCTTTTTTAGCTTTTATCAATTTGGAATATTGTTATAGTCTTGAATTGGGAGTGCTAAGAGCTTTCGATTCTCGATCCTGGAATGATGCGGTCATCAAACCAAGAGCTAATCCGGAGCTCCACCAAACCGAATGCACAATGCTAAACAGACCCAACTAGGACATATGCATCTTCCAAGGAATCTACCGAATGAACCAAGAGGAATTAAGAAACAAAGAAGCTTGGTCCGGAAACCTAACTCACCAGAGATTCATAGAAAAGAAGAATTGGATCAATCGGAGCTCAAACCAAACCGGAACAAAATTTACAATTTGGGTGATTCCAGACTATTCCGCCATTGAAGATGATGCATACATTAGGCCATTGTTCGATGAATTTTCAGCTCAACCACGGCGATTCAGAGTATGAGACTACTTGGAAGAGATTCCCAACTCATCTACAAAACTCCACGAAGTTGAATCATACCAATCGGAGTTCCGACGAAGGAGTTATTCAGTTAGAAAACCGGGTGACTTCAAACTTATCATATTTGGGCTTACGAGTACTCATTGGAGGAATGCGACTAAACCAGAGGTAATTAAGCTATGAAACGACTTGTTCTGAACTCTTGAGACATCAGAGGACAACCACGAGTTGGATTCATGGTAAGATCGGTTTTGGTTTAGAAGTTATCAATTTTCTAAATAGGAGGATCCTAGACTTGCCTTATTTAGAACCTCCCGAGTTTGGAAGACTTCAATCTTATGTTTGGCGCCCAGGAGGGTATCTACTACAACTAGAGAATACTAAGAATACTCCGAGCTTCATTCTTAGCCCTTGGATCTGGTTGATTCAATCCTTCTCACGCAGACAACAACACTTTCCTTATATGGAATTCAGGAGACCATTTAAGGACCAACAACTCTTTCCCTTGGGTTTATTCGAATTAAAATGCTTGGAGACACTTTACATGAATCAGAGGCTCCCATCACATGGATATATCAAGAGGATTTCGAGATATAAAGAGACACCAAGCAACCTTCCTTATCTGGCCATGCAATCTCCTCCAACGGCTATAAATCCACGGATTTCGAGATATGTTCTTTGACTTATTTCAGAATTATTAGCTTCTTTATTTGTTTATGACCGTTAGTTATGAACAATATATAAGCTCAACTCATTGAATAATTTAATGACACCTTTCAATCAAATTAATATAAAGTAATTATTTTCTTTCAAAGTTGTGTGCCTTTGAAGAATTGTTCTTGTTCTTTTGAATACAAGTGTGTGATTCACTTATATTCTTTAGAAACCACAAGCGAATATAGTTGTTTGTGTGTGCTTCAAATAACTTGTTCGTCCATCGATTGAGAGAGTCAATCAACCCACCGGTTGAGAGATTCAATCAAACTACCTCCTTCCATCTCAACATCACGCCCATTTTCCGCAACAAAGCTTAAAAATTCTTGGTTATCTACTGAACATAAGTTTGGTGGATCGATTCCAATCTTATATCATGGAACCTTGACTTAGGTATTTATAACTTTCGATCCAACAAGTTATATATAGAGATTGCTGATTTAACAAAAGGCTAAATTGATACATAAAGAAAAAATTTGAAAATTAACAATATATAGTAATCATTTAAATTCTAGAAAGGCAAGTGTAAGAACATAAATATACATAACACAAGCAGTTTGAGTTTTAGCAAAACATCATTAAAGAAGTCAAGAGAAAGAGAGTGAAAGAAGACAACAAGAGAAGCAGCTTTAGAGTTTTGTTACTTGTCCTTAATTATACACTCACTGCTAAACCTGTTGTTACATAAGTCTTTTTTTGTGTTTGTTGGAAGAAAAGTGTTTCTTTCTTCACTTTCTTGAAGAACAAGGTAACCCAATGAACAATTGTGTCTCTACTTCAGAACTTGGGCTACTCTCTTCATCACCACCTCTTACACTTTCCTCATTCTTATTCGACCAAACTACCACTTCATTAGATCCCCACTACAATTAAAAAAAAAAACAAAAAAGCAACAAACAAAACCAATAAACACAAAGAAGATACATAGACCAATGTATTATGTAATGATTGTACATAGCCAAGAAGAACTAGTGTATTAAGGACTCTCATAACAGAATAACCCAAAAATAAAAATAAAAAAATCAAACTTTCTTATCTTAACCTAATCAAATGAGCAACCCTAACTTGAGACCAAAGAAGATAGAACAATAACACATAGACCAAGATCTGATGATATTCAGAACATTATGGGTTTGTTAGTGAAAATGTAATGATTTAAGATAAATAAGAAACTAGTATAAATAAGGACCCTCCTAATAGAATAACCCAATTAAAAAAAGAATCAAATTTTCTTATCTTGACCGAATCAAATTTGCAACCCTAACTTGAGACCCATAAGAATATATTATATACCTTTTCAGAGAGCTTCTCATTTTCTGCAGCAAGAGCTTTCTCCTGCAAAAGTTTTTGATTCCAATTGTTAAAAGTAAGCATATTCCTCTATATGCATTCATAAACATATCTGTATGCACACATTTATCAAAAATACTTTACCTTTTGCTTGAGCTGCTCAATTTGTTCCTTAAACACTTGAGTCTGATAGAGATGATCACTATGTTAGAATTGGTTTTACAAAAATATTCGAAGAATAATAATGTGGGGGTTTATATGAATTACCTTTCTTTCTCGAATGCATTTGACACTTTTCTCAAGTTGTTGCTCAATTTGCTGAAGTTCTTCAATTGAGCATGTTCCTATTCCTTCTCCCAAAAGTTTACTGATAACAAAAAAAAACACTTGATAACATCAAACTCTTACTCCATGATGTATATACAAGTGTATAATATGTATTTTCTATTAGATCACAAACCGTTTCGATGCTTCGAGTTGTTCGATTTTCTTCATCATGTTTGCTGCTTCATGTTTCAAATGCTGTTGGTTATATCACAAAATGTTATTGCATGTGACTATTTTCAATATGTTGTCATAAATGAAAATGAGATTGAGATACTAATATGTGACATTGGTAAAAGGGACACTGAGGGGTACTAATATGTGACATTGAGATTGACTATATGATTATTTCCTTCATTTTGTATATATTATTAAGAAGTAGTAGGCAAGAACATAAAAAAACCTGCATATTTTCTTCGGAAACCGGTTTGCTGCTGATTCGATCTTTAGTATGCCTTAGATAACGATCTATGGTATCTTGCATACTGTCAAAAACATTAAAACATAAAACCAAATTAATCATCAGATATTAAGTTAGTACAATGTAAAAAACCAACCCAAAATGTTCTCAAAACATGAATATATAAGCCCTTTTAATAGAAGTAAATCATAAGACTATTAAGGACATAACTTGGGAAAGTCTTGTACTTCTTCTTCTTTTTTGTATTGTTTGTTTTTGTAATTTTGCCATTTTGGAAACCAAAATTCAAAAACATGTGAGCTCTTTTCTATTGAGTAGGTTCGAGAGAAAGAAGTACTTTCTCAAATGGACCAAATTGTCTGAAATCAAAAAGCTGGTTTTTTCCATTTACAGAAGCAAAGATTCATCAAAAGTAAGTTTGGTTTCCCTTCTACCTACCTAACAGTACAAGACAAACTCTTTTATTCTTATTCTCAAAAACAATCTACATTTAGGTTTTGGCTTGAGTTTCTATATCACAAATTAGGTAGAGAAACAGATAGGAACAAAGTATACAAACCCAATTGCATTAAATTAGAAATGAACATGAAATGAAACATTTATCTAATTAGGAATGATGAAACAAATTCCTAATCATCACTTAATTAGACCAACCTATTTTGCTTAAAGCAAAAACAAGACAAAGATTAACCAAATTGTGTATCATCTCAAACCAAAACAAAATTAATTGAAACTCAAGAACATGTAACTTATTGACAAAATTCAAGGAGTTGTACGTTTATGTGATCGTGATCAAATATATAACAAGAGCAAAGTACTAGTTAGTACGTAGTTACGATGTTTTTATAAAAAAATTTATCATAATTACTTCATAAACTAAATGAGGAAGAGAGAGATTAGACAAGATGATGTACTAGAGAAGAAAAAACAAATAAGCTTATGTACTTGCTTCTACTTTAATAATAACCCTAAAAATTGTAGAAACCAAGAAACTCATTTAAACACATCTCTCAAAGCAAGCGTCAAAGAGATGTGATTCCACAAACAGCCAACAAATCCATATATAAACCAAGACAAAATATGGAAAAATTTAAGATAATTATATATATATAGAGAGAGAGATTAAGATTGATTAGATCTCTCTCTTTCTTTCTTTCTCTTTCTTAGTGGAGATTAAGGAAACGTACTTGGAACTGGAGAATTCATAAAGTTTTCCTTTAGGAGAGAAGATGACTAGAGAAACTTCAGCATCACAAAGCACTGAGAGCTCGAAAGCTTTCTTCAATAAACCATTTCTTCTCTTAGAGAATGTCACTTGTCTGCTTGTTACATTCTCTATTCTCTTCATTTGTGTTTTTCCCCTCACCATTTCTTATTCCTTTCTTTAGTTTACCTTTCACATAACGAAAAAAAAATTGTTTAATTTTTCAGAGAACATAAGATCAATGGTGCAACCACCAGATTAGTAGAATACACATAATAAAAATGATCCAAAAAAACTTCTTTTTTGTCTTCTTGGTAATTTTTTTTTTTTGGTTTTTTTTTTGCTGAATGAAATGAGACTGAAGGTCAACGAGAAATTAATTACCCAAAAAGCAAAACAGTTTTGACAAAAAAAATGATAGCTGATCTGTAAGTTTGTGATATGGATTGCTTCAAAATGAATGAAAAATTCAACTTTTTCTTGAGATTTAATAGAAACAAAACTAAAACCATCAAACCGAACAAAAAATGAAACAAAACCCATCTAAGGTTTTTTAGATCCATCAAAACTAATCAAAAGAGTACAAAATAGAAAGAGATCTTACCGACGGTCAAAAGGGTTTAGAGAAAACCTAACCAAGAAAGAAGCTTGTAAGAGAGATTAACACAAAAAGAAACTAAGAAGTAAGATTTTGTATCTATAGAGAGAGAGAGAGAGAGAGAGAGAGAGAGAGAGAGATAAGAGAGCATTAATGGAGAGTGAAGAAGAAGAAGATGATCAAAATTGATTCTTCTGTAAAAGTTAGGACCTTTTATGGAAGTAGCAAAAGAGATAGCTTTCCTCGTGTCATCTATTAAAAGATCCTCTTCTCGTTGTAGTTATGGTAATGGTGTTGAACAAAACAAAATTTCTCCTTTTATTTTTCTTTGAGAAATAATTAAAAGGATAATATTAAAATAATAGGAGAAAATAGTAATATACTAATATGTGTCGCAAATATGATGGTCGCTTGAAACCTCATCCTTTACTTGTTTTGGAAATAAGCCTTAAGAAAGACCAAAATAGCATATTTTCATACATAAGGAAAATATTTACATACATATCTTTTTCCTACCCTTCATAAATATCTTATATGGATGGAAATGGCTGTCAAATTATTTAATATATTTATAAGATTATCGTATTTATGATAAAAACAAATTATTTAAGTGTGGACACAAATACTCTCTAGTACCCTATGCCCCCACATGTAACCAGTTGGTCTGAAAATAAGCATATCCTAAAATCTAATATAAGAGGCATTAATATCGTAAGTTATAAACATATTTTGTTAACAATATGGTAGTCTTTAAATCTAAAACCAGTTTTTGATAATATTTGTGACCTTTTTCTTTAAAAAAATGTTTGCCTTAACACAATTGAATAGCATAACCATGGAATAAAAGATCAAATTTCTAAATATAATAAAATTGGTTTAGTGAACATCTTCTTTTTTCCATTTCAACAAATTAATTAAATATTATTTAATTTCACAAAACTCTTTAGTGTGCTATTAGTCGAACGTAAATACACATTTCTTACTACTGTTTTTATACACAAAAATGGCATTACAAGACAATACGTTGAGTAGCGAGTTACCGACTTGTCTAAAAAAGGGCATTTGCCAATTTTTGTCCCTCCGGTTTATATATTTCTGTACTGATTAAAGAAAAAGGGAAACGTAACTTAAAAATCCAATAATAATTCAGCTTATCGAACGTCTTGTCTAGCTAGTGGCACCAGAAATATCTATTTTTTGGTTGGGAAATAAAACGGTTTATCAAAATCTAATGATCTATACATGTGTGTGTGTACGTCAAAAAAAAAAAAAATACATGTGTGTGTGTATATATAACATTATAAGGAGGGCCACGTACGCTTTTATTTCGAAAATGAACATTTTCGATGATGACTTATGACTTTATATGTTAATTAATTAACTTATAAACTAAATATTACCGACAGATGACTTATGACTTTATATGTTAATTAATTAACTTATAAACTAAATATTACCGACAGGTCCGAAACTATTATTTTGAGTTATTGGCTCTATCTTTATGTTATTGTGTTCATAGATGTGTACATTATTTCAAGTCTATAGAAACATTATTTTCAAAAGTGTATAGAAACATCATCGTTACTAGTGAATAGGAACACTTGACATTTCTAATTGGTTGAGATGAATAAAAACAACTGTCTTCTTTCTTCCGTTTGTCAAGACATGCAATATAATGGATTTGAATATGAAAAGTAATATAGTGAAAACATTTTTAGTCAAAAATGATAATCTAATGAAATTTTCACCGTGATATAAATGATATATTATAGTTCATACTAGAAATTGTAAACATTAATTAGGAAATTTTGGTTTGAATTCCGCCACGAATTTTCTTTTTGCACCATTAACGAATAATAAGTTGATGAATTTCAAAGATTAAGGTTGTGATTAGTAAACACGGAAAATTCATTAGTTTTACCAATCAAACATTTTATCATAATTTGCTTTTAATTATAAAGGTTATGCAGATTTAATGGGAAAAGAAAAAGAATTCCCTCCTTCATATGAATCAAATCTATTTCTCATGTGAAAGCTTTACTTGTGAAACTGATTTTAGCCTTTTAGGTAAATCGGATAAGAATTATACCCCAAAAAATGTAAAAATAAAGAAAAAAGAGCGTACAATATTAGAAATACATCAACATCGTCCGTAGAGTCACGTACAAAAATTAGCCAATGATAATTCGAAACGCACCTCCTACTTTTTCCCGAGACAAAAAGATATTTATTATTTATTAATTCCAAAGATAAATCGTGCTCCACACTGGTCCTCATAGGACCCACCCTAAACAATCTCCAAATAAATATATTCTTACAATATAGCAACTATATGGTCCTACTTTACTTGCCTCTTTTAACCTCTTTACTTCCTCTTTTAGGTTAACTCTATTTTTCGTTCCTTTTTATTCATTTTCTTTTTATGTATAGATGTACTTATTTAGGTGTTTGAAAGTAATGATATTGAGAAGAAGAACACAAATATTAATATTTTTGTGATTAGTGAATGCACCCCAAGAAAAGGACAGATTCATGTGTTGTCCATAAACCTACTCCTTTTGTCTTCTACTGTTTTCTAACCATCTTGTGATTTTTGTTAGGTTCGTTACTAGTTTGAAGCTTTCTGCAAACATTTGTAATTTCCAAAAACAAAAATAAATATAAACATTGATGGTGATTGGTCATGTTTTTGTGGAGAGCTTTAAATTATTGAATGTGCATACAACTTTCAAACGAAGTTACTATTTCTGCATTTTTTCCCTAACATTCGTGATTGCCATAAACAAAAATATAAACATTAATGGCGATTCTTCATGATTTTATGAATAGCTTGCAATATATATTGAATGTACATACAACTTTCAAACTATGAATATTACTGGATCTTAATTAGAAGAATGCATGTTTAATCAATTTTTTTTTTGAAAACAGAATGGTTATGCAAGTCTTTTAGTTAGGTATATATTTAGGGAGTAATAGACATGTTTTCATTGTGAAGAAAAAGTTGTCCAAAAAGTAGAAATCAATATTTGTGAATCTCACGAGTTATATACTTTTCTACAAATATAATTAGGGGAATTAATATCAGGGGCGTCTATTTACGTATGCAAGTAGTGCGGTCGAACATGACCCATAATTTAGAAGGGCCCATTTTTATTTATTTATATAAGTATATGTTATTAAAAAGATTTTAATTTATTAACCATTAAATATTTTTTTTTTAAAAATAATTCTATTTAGACAACCAAATAAAAAAGAACTAAATTAAGGATTACTTACCTTTGATATATATAATTAACATAGGAAAATGATATAGGAATTAGTATTAATTGTTAATATTAAACGAAAAAAGCTTTTGAATATTAATTAGGTAAAAGTTTTTTACTTGACTACATTTAGATATTTTTAATTAATTAGATTTGGTATATATATTGAAAAACTCAAACAAATTCGTCGCCAATTCTCTAAAAAAAAAGGGTTTGCAAACTTTTTCATAACAAAGCTATAAATAAAATTGATTCGAGTTTCACAATATGCCGTCTTTAATCATTCAAGACAACATCTCAAATCACTTTCATGTTTTTATTTATTTATTTATTGATATGTTGTTTATGATGTTTAATATACTAAACATTCTTTTTATTATATTTCAAAGTAAATTTATTCTTCAAGTTACGAACTCAAACTAAAAATGACTTGACGTGATTCTTCTTTGATCGATAAAAGAATGACTTTGTTTAAATATAATTTTTAGTTGTAATTATATGAATGAAACAATTTTGAGTGATAAAATTTTATGTGTAAAAAAAATAAGAAAAATAATATTTATCATTATAAACTATTCATTACGATAAGTTATTGATAATTTTTTTTATAGTTAACGTTTAAAAACTAATAATATTTAGGGTCTAGTTTTGATATTTGAACATGGTCTCTATAAAGTTTGAAAAGACCCTAATTAATATTATATGTTTATAAAAACAATATTATAATTAGCTTATTTTTTGTTTTGGGAAAAAAATTAATAAACTTGTCGATAGTCATATGATTCCAAAGAGTTGTTTTCTTTGTCTTTTTAGAAATTTTGTTCTCTCTGATTCTTTGAACATAGTATCAACAATGTTCTAATAACATATATTTTCTTCGTCGCAATGATAAATTTGTCTAGCGATAAGAACAACTGAGAAAATCACTTAAATAATATAGCCAATTTTAACCATGAAGTTATAGTAGTCATTGATGTTACATTTTGTTGAAAAAACATAATGTTGAAAAAGTTTACTCAAATGTTAATTATTTCGAACAATTGCAAATACAATACAATTTATGTGAAACTGCAAAATGATAATCATAGAAAATATAATCTCGAGTGATATTCTGATACTCGAGCATGGTTGATGATGACTTTTAAGTTTTAACAAAATCATATACTATCATAAGTGACATACGTGTCTAACAAAGCTGATATATCATAAGCACCACTAACAATAAATCAAGCAACCTTTTTATCCACCAAAAAAAGCCAAACACATAGTACGAATCAGCTGCTTAACTTTCTGTAAACGCGTGATTTAGGGGAATTACATGTCAATACATTTGAACAACTATTATACAATTAGCATTTCGTTTGAATCCACTTATACATCTCTCTGTCCATTTATAATGTAACTTCAGTCATCAAGCACGTCATAGTTATATACTAATATTTCTTTATTAATGTATGATTAATGAACTGTGATTTAAGTTTTTAAAAAGTCGGATAAAGAAGTTTTAACAAAATAAAAAATTAAGTTAATTGGAGAGTGTGAAGGAGAGATCTTGATTTAGCCATTGGGGAAAGAGTTTGCACTTCCAAATTGAGATGCCGACACATGTCGGGCACGTGGGGTAGAGGAGATTCATATCCTCTATGAAGGGGGACCACAGAGCGTGCTGTACACCGCCCTATGCCCTTTCATCCAACGGTCCTCATTTCATCTTCCGATTCTCCTTTACTCCAATAAACTATGCTTGCGTCAGCTTTTCCCCACCTGGGATTTTTTATTCTTACACTAATCAAGTTTAATTAATCGGATTTCAGATGCCAATAAAATTAAACCAATGATTTTAATCAAGAGTTTGGGTAAAATAATTAAACAAATAAATATATTCCCATTGATACAATCGAAATCTGGATTATACATATGTAACCCCAAAAATGACAACAACAAAAAAAAGATAACAAATACAGTAATGTTTGCTCGGAACTAGAGGAGCAAACATCATAGCGTTTTTTTTGGGGTAGAAAACGGCATGTAGTTATAGTCCAAATCTCACTGTATGAGAGGATTAGGGGAATAGGCCAAAAACTTAGCAGCCCCTTCTTTTGACACTCTTTTTTTACTATCTGAAAACAAATAAGATGACAAAACAAAGGTATATGATTATACCACAATGATAGGTTTAAAACCATCGCACCGATCGCAAATCTTAGCCAGCTTTTGGTCTGTTTGTGTTATGTTGGAGTAACATTAGGCGCGAAGATCGGTATGAGAAGAGGGTTTCTTTTTAAACAGGACAAGAAGTCATTCTTGCTGATTCTTTGATCTTTGTCGTCGTCGAACAAAATGTACATCCCTTGAATCTGAAAACATCTTTCCGAAGTTAAGAGGTTTGGATTTCAATGGATTCATGAATCTGTTTTACACTTACCTCGTCCTTGTTCAAGTTTGAGATTGTGCGTTTGAGAGCATTCCCAAGCTGAGCCAAAAGATAAGGCAAAGAGTAAGTCATAAGAACTCAAAAGCAAGATAAGAGAAAGCGGTCAAGAGTTAGATGTACTTCTTGAATGGAGATATAGCCATCTCCATCCGTGTCACAATGGGAAAAGGATAGCTCGCATGTTTGCTGAAAAAGCGGCTGTGTCAATACATGAGCCGAGGCGAACAAGAACTGCAGTCCAATCAGCAGAAGAAGGAAGAGATTTTAGGGATATTTTTCTCCATGAAGATAATTGAAACCTATAAAGGTGTTGAATCATATAAAATGTTATGTTGCAGATGATTTTCCCTGAAATTACCTGTCTGAAAGTTATTGATCCGGTCTTCTCCACATCTATGAATCCGAATATCTACAACAGTATGTTTGTATAAGCAACTCTTCGAGGCATAAACGACGGTAAATGAGGATTAGAGCATCCCCTTTAGAAGGCATAAAAAAATATTTCTTAACATAACTGACCCCTTTAGAAAGAGTGCAAGGCTTTAGTTTAAGAACCCGAAGAAAATCATGTAGCGTAACACATCCGCTGCAAAAAGGATAAAACTGTTGAGGTTGTAGGAAATTTTATCTTTGAGTAGAGGAACACCAAAAGAGGCAATATAACTTTTCTAGTAACTTATAGGACGTCTTACCTCGAGTCCGGATTCATGGAGAAAAATGTATCCAAAAACCGCACTGCCTCTGCGCTGCTTAGATGGAATAGCTGGAAGGAACAAAGACAAGAGCAATATAATCACTAGGGAGACAAATACAGGCACATATAATGGACTTTGATTGTGGTATTGTGTACCCGACAATACCACAATCAAAGATGTGTGTTTCTTTGATGTAAATGAAAAGTATCAAATTGCGGCTCTAGATGATAAACTTACCGACTCAACCTTCGCCATTTCAACCATGTAATTTGATGGGTTCTCCTGCAACAACACACAATTTCAGTTATTTTCAAACATTCATGGACAAAGTATACATGACTTGTGACACAAAGAAGATACAACGAGACAGAGAAAAGAAAGAACTACAAAGCTATTCAAGAGAGTAAAAGCATTCATGAGCTGCACATACCAGCTTCAAATCAGACGCATGGTTGAGTAACATCAAGTCTCCATAAGAATGGGATGTTTGGACGACATTCAAAGATGTTGCAATTGCATGACTTGTCTGTATTCATAAGTGCAACATGAGGACTATTTTTCATCATAACGAAAGCAACACAGAAAAATATTCTCCGTCTCAACCAAACACACACCTTCTGCGAGAGACGCACAGCATTCTGTTTTTGACTGTCATTGGGATATATTACTGGAAGATATTCAACCTGTGTAATTTACAAACAAATTTAGCCAAATCATTAAATTTCTAAAACAGAAGACAAAACCAGATAATCAATCAATATGAACATTGCATACCTCCATGAAATTGTGAAACTGGGTAAACATTCTGAACATGAGCATCAACAAAGAAATATTTCCCCTGAAAAACTAAAAAACATCAGTACATTTTGTGGAGAAGTATAAAGTAAATACGAGCAGGACCGAGTCTCACCAGGATTGATCAAAATGTACATGGGGATACCGAACAACTACAGGTTGAATTGGGTAACCAGGGATGAAAGCACCAAGTTGAAAGGAAATAAGAACTTTCCCATTAGTCGTGGTTCCTTCCGGGAATAACAGCAGACGGGGAAATTTATCGCAGGAAGCTTTTCTCTGTATTTTACATCCTTGAAAGTACATTTCGTATCAGATACAAAAAAACCATTTCAATCCTTTTCACCCACAAAACGGTGTATGAACCAAATCTCTTTCATAAAGTTTCTCAATTTCAAAACTACTATAGACATCAATAACATGCCACAGAAACTCTATACCTTTATTTCATGCACAGCGTTCTTCCTCGACGTTTGAGAGAATCTATTAACATATATCACCTAAAAATTTTCAAAAAAACTGAATCTTTAGTATATACAACTACACGTATAATAACCTTATACAAATGGACTAGGTGCGCCTACCTGCATTGCTCTGATAATGGTTCCAACAAAAGGAAGTGAATCATGCGACTCCGATGCAACAATAGTCGGCGATAACTCATAAAAGTAGAAGATTGGTTCGATATACGATACATGATTCGACACAACAATCGGCGCAATCTCCCTACGAGCAGGTTTCCCTTTCCTTCTTATCCACTGATAACTGCAGGACCATAGCAACATGATGAGACATTTTATCGAACACCTTTGAAACATTCCTAAACATTCTCAATTCCATGACTAATAAACCCTAAGTTAGATTAAACTTACCCAAAAGAGAAGAGGATACATCTAGTACAGATCCGAGTAATCCACATGATTCTGCATCTCCATTGAGGCATAGGGTTATGTTTATCTTTCCAACCAGCAAGAGCCAATTTCGTGGCTAAGTAACCAACAGCTAAACTAGCACCAAAGAGAATCAGCCTAACCAAAGCAATCGGTAGACAAATCACGATCTTAATCGCTTCGTACAATCCGCTAACTCCAGGAGAATCGTTCCGAAATGGATCCACCGTCGTCGGACCCAGAACCGGCGGGTCAGATTCGCTGAGAAATCGGAACGGATTCGTTTGATTACGGTGGTCAATTTCAAAACCACGAGGCTTTTCAACGAGTCCTGAATCGTCGTCTCCGTCGTCATCGATTGAGATAACAACAACGTCTTGTTGATCGGAGGTTTGATGCTGGATCAACGGAGACGCCAAATCAGGATCCGCCATTTTCGGTGTCTCTGTAAGAACACAGCGAGAAAAGGTAAAGAAGAGAGAGAGAGAGAGCGGGAGAGATTGATACACGCTTGTGGTGGTGTTTTTTACAATTATCCTTTTTTTAAAAAAAAATGTTAAAAGAAATTAATTAAATTTGTGATTAGTGAACAAATTAGCTGTAGATTAGCAAATATGTTATGGATTAAGGAATGAATCAAATAATTACAAGGGGCCACGGTAAAGTTTTTTTCGTCAACGGAAGGAGATAAATTTAAATGAGGATTATGATTGCACATGGAATCGGCATGGGATTGTCATAAAAACTAATAATTAATCTCGAATGGGAAGTATAGCTAATTTAATACAATATACTTAACCACTATCGGATATTTTCTTTGATTTCTGACAAAAGTTTAATAAATTCTCTAATAAATTTGTTTGTTCAGATATCTGTATCCGATTCAATTTTGAAAAATCTTCGTTAAATTCAATTTACAAAAATAGTTATTTTGTTTTTTCATCTAAAGTTTTTATTGATATGAAAGCGAGTTTTTATTGATATGAAAACGAGACGGATACAAAGTCGGTTCCAAACCGGAAACAAAGCCGGAACAAAATCGGATACAGAACTGGTGTCAAACCGGACACTTAAGTCGGAACCAAATGACTCAAGGAGAGAAATTAGAGATAGGAACTTAAAAAAAACAAAAAGAGATAGAACAAAGGAAGAGGATAAGGAGATTTCGATGCTAAAACTATACCACTGAAAATGAAACAAACCAACAAACTTTTCAAAGGATCAGGAGATAAGTAACTGAACCAAAAAACAAGAGCTTCGATCAGACAAAAATAGTTACTCGTTTTGGTTTTTTTTTTTTCATTTAGTAAAGTTTCTTTTAGATTTAGTTCTGTTTATAGATTCTATTCGAATGAATGATCCAAAATATCGAAATAGGACATGGATATTTTGTTGTCAAATGAAGGAGGTATCCCAAATTTCAAAAATAGCTACAATATCGATGTTGGAAAAAAAAAAAAAACTACAATATCGATTATTTCTATCTGAAAAAAAGATTAATCCCGAATTTGAAAATCTTTGTCGCACTCGCACAAATTGACATTTTTGGTCGACATAACTAACAGTTTAAAGTTGTTGACAAAAAAAAAAAAAAACTAACAGTTTAAAGCACGTGTCGAAATCTGATACCTATTATTATCATTGACTTGAAACGTGTGTCAAAAGATAATCCGTGAAAAACTTTTTTGAATTATTCAGTGTAAATCGAGCCTGCAAAACAATGGGCCTTAAGTGGACTTTTTTTGGGCTTAATTATTTGACGTCACGCAAGAAATATACTTTTTCTTTTTGTTTGATTTGCATTTTTAATAGTTTAGTAGTTTCAGATTTTTATATAAGAAACACTACACCCTCGCGATGCGACGATTGTTTGATTTATAGTAAATATTTATGTTTAAAAAATGTTTGAAGGAGAAGTATACTATATTTCTAATTCAAACTTCAACTTAGATAATGTAGTGATTAAAACTATAGGTTCATATGTAATTTAGAAAAATATAGTCTCATATCTCATATAATTTGAAGAATTTAAAAATCAATAAATAATATAGGCTTGATATATGTAAATATGGTTTGAATCATTAAACTATATGATATAATATCTAAATTATTTTTACATGTTTAGACATTTTTACATGTTTACAATTTGAAAAATACCACTAACCAATTTTTTTTTTTTTTTTTTTTCTTCTTGATATAGTTGTTCTTTTATCTAGGGTCCATTATTTTGTGTTTTCCATAGATATACATATGGTAAACCTCCACTTATATATCACGATAGAAACTTGGTCGTTTATATTTTTAATTACATAGTTTGGTATTTTCCTTTTTCTAATTTTTGTTTTATGTTAAATTTCTCTTTATTAATTATTTTTAACTAAATATCTTATATAAATATTCATATAGAGGTTTTGTGCAGTTTGTAAAATATCTTATATAAATATCGCGATCTTGATAATGGAAAACTTACATATTTAAATAATTGACATGTATTTTGAATCTAATGAACTACTTGATACATGTTGCGATCTCGTGAGTTAGAATTATGCTAATTTTTTTTTTATATAATAAGATTTTCAAATTCATAGCCTCATAGGCATAAATAAAAGAAGTGTGGTCCACTAAAATAAAAGAAGATAACGACATGTCAAAGTCCACATGGATTCCTATAGCCAACACTTCTGGAACTTTTTCCCTATCCACCATTTGGGCCTCCAATAATTCCTTTGCCCTGTGTTTATTTTTATTTTTTAAATCATCTTCATAATATCTAATTGAAGCATTAAAAACATTTATATAACCGGTGAGATGTTGACAATCATAGTTTTAACAACTCGTACTTCATATCAAATATTAATTTGACAAATTTATCTTTATAGTAGTAAACCTTGACGGTGCTTAGACGTGACAATAACAAAATATCTACCATTGGAACGAAAGAAATAAAATCAACGGTTAGGTAAAGAAATGATAAATGAACGGTAAAGATTTGATGGACAAAAGTAGGGCCCAAGCCAGCCTGTTACTTTTTTAGCGTTAAAACTGGTGGTGACCAACCTTCGTCCTTTGAGTGGGAAGTGTAGGGCTCCACAAAACTACGCCGTATTATTGGTACAAGCTTAGCTACTAGGTCCCGCCAATTAAAATATATTTCCTCTGTTCCTGAAAACATAATGTTTTAGGATTTTTTTCTTGTTCCACAAAACATAATGCTTTACTTTGTCATTAATGCATTTTTTATTAATTCAATTTTTTTACAGCATAAATTAATTACGTTTATGGGTACTAATAAAATTTAATTGTTATTATCAATAAAAACTTAATAATCATCTTTTACTCATGCGCTTTAAAAGTTAAAATATGTGGGAAAGTAGGCAAAATGGTAGAAAGTTTAGTACATGTGTTTAATGAAAAGTGAAAATTTGTGCTAATAATTTATGGTTTTACTTTTCTTTAATTCCTGTGCAAAACTTAAAACATGATGTATTTAGTAATAGAGGAAGTATCATACACGGACGAGACTTTCATGAAATATAACAAAAATAAATAATCAAGTAGTAAAACCTTTCGAACACTTCTTTTTTTTGGTAGTGACCTTTCGAACACTTCTAAAACAAAGAAACCATCTAAACAATTCTAGTATAACCAAAATTATGGATTAAATGAAATATAAGCTCATTTGTGATATAAAGCATATTTTGTTTGATAATACAATATAACAATTAGAAACTAATAAAGTTTAGAAGACTGCAAGATAAAGAGAAAAATATGATGTTTCACACATTAAAAATATACTGTTTTTAATAAATAAAACCAATTTTAAGTTTTTCTAAACTGCAAATCTATTATGGTTCGCTTATTTCTGTTCATGAGCGATTCACTATCATTTCTAATACTAGCACTTTGTATATTTGTTTTTTTTTTCCTAAACAAAAACACTATATATTCACTGTCGTAATTTAATTATTGTGTATTAAGTTCTTCATTAAGCAGTCATAATTAAACATCTAGATCACAATTGTTGTTGTTTTGTGTGAGTGGACCATGACTTAAAGAGTGCTTTTAACAAGGATTGGCTTCAATAAATCTTCCTTCATGGGACAATATTGTAATTACAAACCGAAGAGTCAAGAAACAAAGTGGTGAGCCCTACACAAAACGAAACCGGACCACGTAACCCTACCGTAAAATGAAAAATAGGACCACAAAACCCAACCTGGCTGCCTCGGAAGCTATGGCCGTGTGGCCCCTCCTCCCACTCGCTAGACCCCGCTCTGCTTTTTTTCGTGCGTGTTGACCCACCAACGTAATGGACCCCACTTTTTGCCTAAAATCTAGCCCCACTTAACACGTGTGCGTCTTCACGTGCCCACGTGACTTTCAAAACACCGTCGTTTCAACAATGGTGGTTCGATGACCTAGTTGTTGTTGCGGTGGTGGTGGTCATGAACTGGTGGAGCTCTTGCTTTTCGTAAATCTCCAGCGAGAAATCTCTAAGCATGTTAGTCGTTGTTGTAGAAGATGAACCGGAGCTTGAGCTTGGAGCCATAACCGACGACGTTTTCGAACCGGTTATCTGTTGTGGTGGTCTAATAGATGAAGCTTGTTGTACAGCGGCGACGTAAGACGACGGCGAAGCAGCCTGAAAAGCTAACATCTGAGGTTGATTCGACGGATCGGCGATTTGTGGAACCAAAAAGAAAGCTCCGACCGTCGGAATCACTGCATTCGACGGAATCGCCCACATCGGAATCATACCTTGCGGCAGAGTTTGTTGCGCCACGGTGGTTACCGGAGATTGAGCGGTTATTGTCGTCATCGTCGTGGAAATGGGAGCTAAACCGGAAGAAACCGAAACGGCGTCGTTTATATCAATATACTCACTGTTAGAAGGGCGTTTACGTCTTTTCTTCAACTGATTTTCCCCCAAATCAGAATCAACAGCGTTAGTCGTCGTTGGGATTTTTAGGGTTCCGTTAACCGACATAGCAATCGCCGGGACCGTACCAGTACCAGTCGCAGCTATAATCGCCGGTTCGGCGTTTTCCAACAACCACCGTATCGTTTCGCCGTCGGATTTATGACCTAACTCCCTCGTCAGTTGAAAAATCCTCGCCGCACACGTGGCAGGCATACGTATCCTTCTTCCTCTTCCTTCGACTTTCGTGTGACGATCTTTAGTCGAAGCTCTCTTCAATGGCGGTGTCGTCGACGGTGGAGCTAAAGACATAGATACCGACGACGGTTCCGGCTTTGGCTCGAAGCTCAGTGTTGGATTTTTTGATTCGTAGGTTCTAGAAGCTTCTAAGCTTCTTACGCCATTGATGATGCTTAGATCAACTGCTTGTTTTCCATTTTCTTCTTGCTTTTGAATCGTCGCCATTAAAATATAGCTTGAAGACAAACTGACGGTGACGGTGACGGTGGAAATGACGACGAAAAGATGTAAAAGCGAGAATCGGTTTTTAACGGCGTTACACGTCAAGAGATAGAGAGAGAGAGATTAGTAAATAATGACTCGTCTCTCTATATATATATAGCAAGAAAGTGTAAGAAGAGTACTGACGCTTTTTTGATTCACAAGGAAAAATCAACGGTTCTTGATATATTTCCGATGATATTTTTAGAGCCATTAGGATTTTGACACGTGAATCAATCCTTGTTCTGATTGTTCTATATCTACATTATGGGACCATGTGTTCAGGTGGGGTCCAGTAAACTTTATTTCTCTTTTTGATAAAAGTTTTTTACTGTTTAGTAAATCTTTTGGTTTTATGATCCTAGAGAAGAGCTATTTGAATTTTACAATGAAATTACAATTTCTCTCTCTATTTGGAAGCTCAAAATGATATAGATTTTATTGTACAGATTTATAACCGTTTAAAGTGTTGATAAATAATTTTATTGAGTAGGAAATGATTAATTTTTACTTATATAAAAAGTAATAAGCCCATACAGCCATACTTGGGGTTGGACCCCATTGGTGTAGGGTCACAACTCACAAGGCTGCGCCACGAAAAAAAAAGAGAAGATAATTAGTGTAAAGGGAATAATCCTTTTCTGGATTCCAAATTCCTTATCGTCCTTCGACTAAACCGGTCTATACACATTTCACAAACATATACACACATACGTGGACTTGGGACAATCTTTAATCCGGATAACAAACAAATCCAATACAAAACCAAACAAGAAATCAGATAAGTAAACAAATCTAACCAATCATAAACTAGTTTCACTTTCAATTTGATTCATTGAAACAAGAAACCGGTTTGAACCACTACCTAACAAATGAACAGAAAGCGGTCCTACCACAAGAAAAGAAACGAAATTGGGTTAAAGTGGGCCTTATATGGACCCTACTCTCCAGTGCTAGTCACACCACACAAAATTGAGGGCAAGGCCCAATTACTGGACCCCACCACTCTCTGCACACTTTGGTAGTGACGTGGCCTAATTACAAACGAACGGATCGGATCAGAAGTAAACCCGATTCGAACCCCAAAACAGAATATCGGTTCAGGCTTTAAACCTCAGTGGGTTCCACATTTGTGGTAACAGATCCGGGCCCACCATTGAAGGTTAATATTGTAATTTTCATTACCCACCAACTTTGCCTACCATCATCGATAAGCATAATTTTTTCGACGTTTTGGGTTTTATGATTGTTTTACTTAGGGCTGGGCGTTTTATCCAAACCCGATTACCGAATCCGAACCCGATCTTGAATGTGAAAATACCCGATCGGGTTTCAATTTCTTAAGGTTCGGTTATCCGTATCCGATATCCGATCGAATACACGATTTTTTTATTTTTTTTTTTTTTTTACACACATTAGTTATTAGGGTTGTATGCAATTGATTAATTGGTCAGTATTAATAATACTGTATGACAAACTCAATTCAATTTCTTATTGAAATTGAAAAGTTTTTTTTTTTTAATAACCTAGAGTGAATTTTTTAGATTTTTAAAATTTGGAGATGATTCCGGTAAAACCGTTGAACAGTTACCGTTCCTTTACACTTCACTGTTTTCACATTTTTCTTAAGAATTATAATTTATTCATTCATATGTAGCTTCGATTTCTTGACTTGATTGAGCATTGTTCTGTTACACTTCATATGTTCATTTTTAAGTATGTTTTTTTTGTTGATTACATTGCTATTTCGAGTTTCGAAAAAAAAAAAAAAAACTATTTCGGGTATAGTTCGGGTATACCCGAACCCGCCCGAACCCGAACCGAATATATGTAATACCCGAGCGGGTATCATATCCCTAAACATCGGGTACCCGATACCCAAAATACCCGAACGCCGAGCCCTAGTTTTACTAAACTACACAATTTTACCATTTCATCATCCTGAAAATTTTAACAACAAAGAATTTAATAAAAAATGGTTACTAAATTCGTGATAAAAAAAGGTTGATGCTTGTTTTATTTATTGTATTGGACCCATTTTCTAGACAAAAACAGCTCATTATCAGATACACTTGTCTCTGATAATGTCCTAACTGAAATTTCTTACAAACCGTGAAACATATTTCCCTACGAATCTGCAAGGAGAGCCTTCGAAGATCTAACAATGGCTATTATCTTCCGTAGCATCGAGTATCGGCTAACTTCATGATCCCGATATGTAAGTGTACCGTGACTGAGCTCCTTCTAAAAGCTCCACAATTTTCTCTGCGATTTACGCGCAAAATGCAAAAAAAAGTTAAATGCAAGAAAACATAAGAAACCAGTTATTAAAAGAGATATTGTGAATGAAATGAATCTAGAGTAAACCTGTGAGGAATCCGATCAATGGAAGTGGTTCCACCGTCTTTTGTGAACTTTCCAGCTTCTGCCTGCAAGCGCAAGAACAATCATATCGGTTTATATTAACCGATATAGCATAAGCAATAAAGCTACACGTACGTATACCCCGAACATATTAGCCAAAATGCGACTCAGGAACACTTACCTTGTGTACTTGTTAAAGAATGGATCTCTCATGAGGTACAATGCCCATAACAGCTTCCGTCTCCTAAGCTGAATCGAAAACAAAGAGATTTCAGATAAACTGATTCAACATTTAATGCGAATGAGGTCGAAGAAATCTCTAACCTCGTCCTTTTCAGACTGAGTGTAATGGATTTGCTTGCTCTTCTCTCCAATCCACTTCAAATTCGAAAGAATCCCCATTCCAAGTGTGTCAACAGAAAGCGATATAGCCCAAGGAATCCAAGACCTGATTCCATATCTTCTGATGAAAAGAACGTAAATGAGCGGTCTCGTTATGAAAAGAACCTCACCAATTACAAACAACGCTCCCTTAACACCCTTATCAGATAATATCTCGGAAAGCTTTTTTCGCCTCTCCTTGACTATTGCAGGTTCTATAACTGCTTGCTGATGTTGAATCCTTCGAGACCAACCCGAGGTAGAAGATGCTGTTGTTGTTGCTGTTCTTGTTCTAGCATTCTGACCAAATGAACTTAAAGCTGACATCGCTCGCCCTTCCAAGTTCCATGGATTATGATGATTTTGGTTTCCAAAACTGTGATTCCTATCTAAATTACCAGCCCTATTTTGCGACTCGGGTTGGTTAGAATCTTTCTCATCATCGTTAGGTGTTTCCCCTCCTTGAAGAAGCATCTTATATCCGCTATGCCGAAACAAAGCTAACCTAATGACCGCCCTGCAAAAAAATCACATTTTCCGATATCAAAACACCGATTCAAGTGATTAACAAGAAAGCAAACTTACTTCATAGCTTCAGTGACGATAATGAAGTTCCATTTTTTGTCTCCGTAAAAGTGTTCAGCCGCTACTTCCACAACGGTTTCCAAGTCCTTTAGGATAGCGATGAGTAACGGATAAGAAAGGGATGAATCATCAGTCTCGGAAGTTCCAATATGACCACGAGTCGTTGGAGCATTTTCGATTATGTGTTCATTGATAGTTGTGAATATTCCGAGAAAAGCCGTTACTACAAGAAAGATCACCAAAACTTTCATCAACTTACAGAATCAAAAACACATGAGTGATTACAAGTAAAGTACTCGACTTGAAAGCTGATAAAACGAGTATAGGGCATTATTCATAACACAAAGTTCCTTTTTTACCTAGAAGATACTTAATGAGCTAAACATGGATATAAGAAATGGGTTTTATAAGATTGAAAAAGCAATAAAATGTTACCAAAGTTTCACAAAACCTGCTTCTGGTCCAATCTCTGAAGCAGAAAACTTCTCAGGAAGCAGCCATGTCAATCCCTGCATCAAAATAATTCAAACTCAATATTACTCAGAACTACAAAAGAAACAAAACCTCTACAGATTTACTAATTCCAGTATTGACAATTTTCAAATAGTTTCTTCAAATTTTCTTAAAACCCAATATAATTCGATCTCAAATTCCACACTACTTCCCTAAGCAAAAATTCAAACAACAAGACGATGAAACTGTGAAATCGACACGAACGAGTAAACGAAAACAAACCCTAATCGACAAAGAATCAAAAGCTGGGGGAAAAAATTAGAGAGATGAAGCAATCTTACGTTGGCAAGAGATCCTAAGGAATGTACATACTCTCTGTTTCTCCAAACCCATTTCTTATAAGCTTCCATGGAGACAAATTTGAAGAAAAAAACAAACAGAAATTGCTATATTCGGAAACAAGAAAATCCGATTTAACGTTAAATCTCTGATTTTTGTTCTTGTTCGTGGCTGCAATTTTTTGCCGATCGCTGGGGATTGTTCTATTTTCTAGTGAAAATTTAGGACTTAATCTTGTCCGTTGATTCGTAACAATCAACGGCTATAATGTAATGAGTCATATTTAACGAGAGGATCATTTTATTGGGAAACGTAATGGGCCTTATCTTGTATGTTCTTAGGCCCAAATAAAAAGCCCACCAGGGCTTTTCATAAATCTCACAAACGACGTCGTTTAGACTCTGATTAGTGACTGATTCAATTTGTTCTTGGGAAGTGACGACGAACCTGAAAGTCGAAAACCCTAGACGGAGAAGCATCAACGACGACGATGCAATTAACTCTTGAATTCGGGTGCGATTATCTTTTTCTCTGATTAATTTTCGAATTCTCTGTTAGTTATGCTTCTTTGATTAGTTTGGTGATCAATGATTCTCTTAGTTCGTAATTCGCATTTTATTGTTTGTAATGATGAAATTGAAGAATTTTGAGTATATGCATGTAGTTTCTTATTGTTCAGTGATTGGTTTGATTTGCAGAGGTGGTTTAGAGCTTCTTTGTGATTCTGAAAAGATTCAAAAAGTAAACGTTGATTTACCCAATGGAGAAGATAATGTAAGCTTTGAAAATTTCTTAATCTTGTGTCATAATGATTTATATAAAGCTCACATTTTTTCTCTACTGGATTAGTTAAATATGAAGGATTTGCTTTCGTGGGTTCGTACGAATTTGATCAAAGAAAGACCTGAAATGTTCATGAAAGGAGATACTGTGTAAGGCTTTTTTAATCAAAGGCTTAATGATGGTTAATTTTTTTGTTAATTAGAGAGATATGAATGGTTTGTGTAGGAGACCTGGAGTTCTTGTGCTGGTGAATGATTGTGATTGGGAGCTAAGCGGTCAGCTCGATACAACAATCGAAGAAAAAGATGTTATAGTTTTCATTTCGACCTTGCACGGTGGATAAATGATCATCGCATCGCACGCCTTTTACAATCTATGTTCTTTGTCATCTAGAGAAATTTTGTGTAGGCTTTGTAACAGATTTGCCTGTTGATACTTGAAGATTGTATTATCTGCAACTACCAAAACCTAATGTATTTGTTTACTCGAAGATTAATATATGCAAATCTGACTATCTGTTTTCTCTCCATGAGCCTGGTTTTGTGTTACTTGAAGCTTTTTTTTGCATAAAATATGAAAGAAAATTTGAAGACTTGTGAATATTAGTTTATCTGAGGAATCAGACCAAAGAAGTTGATATATAACACATTACATAATGATGTGGTTACATTGCTTCATTATACTATTAGTACATGATAATATCTATTTCATCTTTGACACTCTCTTGTCACTTAGTAGCACCTTTTGTTGTACATTTCACATTTTTGTTGCAAACTTGAGTCGATGAGCTTATCGACGAGGTAAAACAGGTTTCTAAGAAACCAACAGAGACACCATTGCAGCTGCAGAGTCAGGTCCGTCGTTGTTAACGCTCGGTATGATAACTTCAGGCGATACTTGTTGCACAAACTCTTTAAGCTCTGTGAAGCTGCTATGCTCGCTGTAAGGAACCTCGTACCTGAAAAATATATAAACATTCTCCGGCTCACGATTTTGAGCTCAATGCCATAGGACTTGAAGATGGCAAATTTGTTACCTTATTATTGTACCCTGTTGTAATCTTCTTCCTGGCGACTTCTTTTTGGTCTTACCAGATGTTTTACCAGACGTCCAGCCAGTGGGAGAGAATGCGACAATAAGGCTATATCGATTCTGCAAGACAGAAAATCGCCTAAGAACTCATCTTCTTAAGAAACCAGCCAAAACAGTAAGGATGTGTTACTTACTGTGTATCGGTTAGCTATATGCTTCAACCGTTTGAAACTGGCAAGGGTCCACAAGGGTACAACGTGAATGTGGCTCTCTTCTTCCTTCACTGTAAACCACTGCATATCTTCTTTCGAGAATCCCAAGCATTCGAGGAGTTTTAGTTTTGCAGGATTGATGTAGATTTTTTCACGTAGCACCCGTGCAACTTCCAAGAACAGCCTCTCCTTGCCTTTCAACATAGAAGAGATGAAATAAATGGGATACATGAATGAGACGGTCTTAACATGAATTCTTGATTCAGGAAATGAAGAGAGAAAATATTACCAATGGTGTAACTTCCTATTAAGAAAAGGGTCTTAGGATTAAAGGCTTCTGCTTGAATAGCCTCAACAACAAACTGTATTAGCGTCTCTTGATTTGGAAAGTCATACTGCAACAAAATATGGAGGCTTCGTATCAATACAATAATCGGAAAATCTCTTTCTATCTCCGAAAGGAATAAAACTGGCAACATGACCAAAGCTGATTCTTTGATGCATGACTAACCTGGGGGTTACAGTATGTAGTATCAAGGATAAGAGAGCTGATATGCGAACCCATCAGCCAGTTTGACATCTCTTGACTATAGCGGAAATCACCAGTATGTAGAACAGCCTATACAAATCAACACAATCCATGGGCAATTTTCTGCTGATGAATACACATGGAAATCTCTAATTTAAGAACGCACCTTTCCGTTGGATGGTTCAAAGAGTATCATGATGGATCCTGGGCAGTGGTTTGCGTCAAAGCATGTCACATCAACTCCCGCAATATTAACCTTCTGGCCAAGGTGCAGGACTTCCAGTCTCTCCCAAGGTATCCCAATTTTCATATTTACCAACTTTGCTGTAATTAAGGAACAGTATATCTTCCCATGACTAAATGACTTTGTCAGACCTTGATAATCTGCAAATGAGAATCCAGAGACTTTATGCATTGATTCCACAAGATAAGGCTTCTTCTGTGTAGTATAACTAGGAAAACACCAAACTACTTACGATCGAGATGAAAATGAGTAAGAAACCAATGGCAACACTCGCGTGTGAGGTACTTGAATGCGTCCTGCATACATATATGAAACCAAAAAGTCACCAAACATATATAATTAGAGTTAAGCAGAAAGTTTGTTATGGAGAATTACCACTCGAAAAGGTGTCCCTAGAATGCAATTCCACTGTGGAACCACTTTAGATTTTCCATTGTTGCCATTGCTTCTCACAACACGTCTAGCACCCGAAACTGATGCACTCTTTTCTATGACAGGTTCTTTAGGGGACTTCCGAATCTTCGTGCCATCCTGACCAGGGAAAAATTCTGTAATCAACTTGTTGGCAGTGGCTTTCTTGGGCTCACTTGCCTTATGATTACTTGACATATCCCTCTGTCTCTCTGTAACATGACTACCTGTACAAAGAGACTGTCCCTGCGATACACCATCTTTTCTAAGTGCGCTAAGAGCATTTACAATCTTCTTTCTCGGACCAAGTGTTGTAATACCTATGCTTAAGAGATCCTGTGGTAGTAATAATAACGTCAATTCTCAGCCCCGTTAGTCTATGTAAACAAAAACTATGATATTCCAGTACCTCCTCTGTAAGTGACTGAAGTGTATCCCAGTCAATCTCTTCGCGGATAAAAACATCTTCGTATTTAGCTAAACCTATACTCCTTAACCAATTAAGCACTGGAGACAAGTCATTAACTAACTGAGGAAGCTGAACTGGATCATCAACAGATTCTTCAATCAAAGAAGACGAATTCTCACATTTCCTCAGTGAAACCTACAGTCAAATTCACAAGTTAGACACTCATTGCTATGATTTATGAACTTGCTTAGGATAAAAATGAAAGCTTACTTTCTCAGGAGCCTTAACATTTGACTTGTCAAGACACTCATTGCTATGAACTTGCCTTTGCTCTTCACTCAAATCTGAGATATCCATTGAACACAATGGACATTGAATCGAATCATCCTTGCTTAAACTACACTCTCCATTGTTACTCTCAGAGCAAAGCTTTAACAACACGTCAAGCTCAGATTGAGACTCAACAAACCCTTCATCTTCATTGATTCCACCATCAAACCCTAGACTAATTCTCGATTTCGATAACCTAGCCTCCATCGAATTGCACAAATAACCCTCACGATTCGCCTTAAAACAATCATCCCTAACCTTCTCATCAACTAAAACTTGTTCCTCTTCTGTTTCTACAGCGAGAGAGCAAATCGGCTCTACGAAATCTCCTGCAGAGCAATCAACACTCAAAGGGATACAATCTGGAGTAGAAGACGAACCGAACGAACAATTCCCAGACGAAAAAACGACGTCGTAGTTTAAATCAATAGCCGGAGACGGATCCGGCGCCGGAGCAACATTCTCCTTTCCCGGATTCCGGCATAGTCTGGGCTTTTTGTCTGGACGACGGTGAGAGATGTTACCGTTAGTTGGTCGAAGAGGTTTTCGAAGCGAAATCTGAGAGGAAGGATAGATCTGGAAATCATCGTCGTCGTCTCCGTCGTTGTTCATCATAACTTCCGGCGACAGCAAAAGAGATAAAGTGTGTTCGACTGAGTGAAGTGAGAAAGAGAGGGGGGAAATGAGAACGACGACGTTTCGTGACTTTATTGGAAATGATTATTTATCTTTAAATAGGCAAAACTAATATATAGCCCAAAAAATATAGTATAATGGGCCGGGACTAATAATGTTAAGCCCAAATGTTCTTAGGTCGGTTTGTAGTTAAAGTGAAGAGTGTTCTTTATAAAGGCAGTGTTGTTTTTATGAGAAATTAGGGTTTTTACTCAAGAGCATTTTTGACGGCTGATTCTGTTCTCTCGTTGCGAAATCTCGACAAAGCTTAACGAAGATGGTTAGTTTTTCGTTTCGATTCTCTTCGTTTTAGACGCATTATCCGCCTTAATTTCTCCTTTTTTGTCGCGAAATCGGATAGTTTTCTATGTTCTGTGTTGTTGGATCGTGTGTTTTTCTGAAGGAAATTGTTAGAGTTTAGGTAGATTTGTATTAGGGTTTTTTCTGATTTGGTTTGATTTGTCGACTATAACTTGGTTCTGGGAATTTTTTGTGTGTGTTCAGGTTCTTCAAAACGATATCGATCTGCTTAACCCACCAGCTGAGCTTGAGAAGAGGAAGCACAAGCTCAAGCGTCTTGTTCAGTCTCCTAATTCCTTCTTCATGGTAAGAAAAATTTATTCTTTTGTTGTTGAAAGTTGTAACCTTTTTTTACTGCTTATGATCACAATCTCATTTTATAGATTATTTGAATCTCTTAATTTGGTTTTTTTTTTATAAACTCTTTTGTTTTTGGATGTAGGATGTGAAATGCCAAGGCTGTTTTAACATGTAAGCTTTTGAATGAGTCTTGATACCTTTATCTCTGAATCTGTCCATGTTTTTTGGTGAAGTATTGATTGAATCGGTTTGTAATTTTGCAGCACGACAGTGTTTAGCCACTCGCAGACGGTTGTGATGTGTGCAAACTGCCAGACTGTGTTGTGCCAACCCACAGGAGGAAAGGCAAAACTTAAAGAAGGAGTCTCTTTCAGGAGAAAGTACGATTAGAAGAAGAAGAAGAAGAAGATGTCTCTATTCACTCAAGAAGAAGATGACTCCATCATTTTCCTTTAGTTTCTTGGTTTATTTATGACTTTCGGATGTTTTTTGAGATATTTTATCGTATGGATTGGCTTTTGAGTTTAATATAAGCAAAAGTTCGTTCCTCTTATCAATGAGTTTCTGTCTTCTTTATATATCTAGTGTTCTTTCAAAGGCAAATACAAAGATAACTTATTATATTCATCTACAAATATAATTGGAAATTAAATTTTGCAACTTTTGACAATGTTATTACGTAAACTTCTGAAACCAATTGATACATGGAAAAGAACTTTTCTTAATAACTCTATAAATCTGTTGAAGAGTTAACCATCATTTTACATATTGAATCAAACATTCTTTTGTCGAACAAAGTTGCCTACACTTTGCTGCCTCCCAAGTTCCATACACGCAACTTCCCACTCTTGTCTCCACTGAATAACAATCCTCCAGGACCAACTGTAAATGTCTCGTTTGTATGCGTTGAGAACATTTTTCCTCTTTCTTCAAAACTGTGCATACAAAGAGATGATTTTCAGATATTGGATCGAAGAATTATCGTAGTATTATAATTATAGAGACTCTTCAATCGAGCTTTCACGTACGATGGTAGATCGTATATGCCAACTGTTCCATTTTGGTAAGAGCACAATATAATCGGCTTGGCTTCTGCATCGTGTAAGCCACAAAGAGCATACACACTCTGTTTTCAAAACCAGAAAAACAATCAGAATGCTATTTTCTATACAGAATCAATTATTATTGTTGTTGCTGTTGTTATGGAGAATGGCCAAAAGTAGTACAAGTACAACTTACTTGTTCTTCTCTGCGTGTATGGATGGCTTTCAAGTTGCCACTTTCCAAAGAGCCCCAGACTTTTATGGTACCATCCAACGAAGACGATAACAGATATTTATCCCAGCATAAGAGAGATGTGACAGTGTCGCAATGCTGCCTCAGTGTCATTGTACATTGCAGTGTCTTTAGATCCCACACCTGGAAATTAAAGTGAACAATGCATTATATATAACATGTAAACTTTTATCGATTAAAGATTGTAATCGGAAGCAGCCACTTACCTTGATTGTTCTATCCACAGAACCGGAGTATAGTGTCTGACTTCCAACAACTAAGCACTTTACTTCACCACTGTGTCCCTCAAGAGATGTGAGGTGTTTAAAAGGATCATTCTCGGTGTCAGTAGCTTTCCAAACTGATATACTACCAGACTGCAATCCATTCAAGACCAAAAGAAACATACTTTAGATCTAGAATCAATAACAACATAGCAGAGAACTAGCACAGGTCGAGAGAAAGCAAGTAACTTACACTAGTCCCACCAAAAAGCATTCCGTTTCCAATAGCTATTGCATTCACCTGACCAACCGGACCATTGAGATGCAAATCTTTACAGGTCTGAACATTAAAGGCCTGCAAGATTGTATAGCAAAAGCTTAAGACCATGACCAAGCAACGCGTTGAAATTGGAAGAATGGTATACAGACAACATTAAGTTCAGAGACGCCTAAACACTAACCTTTACAGCATTGGGCAAGCCAAGGAAAACCCATGACCCTTCACTAGTTAAAAATCCTGCTTCTGCCTGAAGATTGATCTCTTGTACACACTGACCAGTATGGCAGTCCCGTATTCTCAAAGCACCATCGCTACTCGCTGAATAGAGTTTATCTGAACCCTCAGGGAGAGCGATCCCCTTTATTTCCTACGGTCATTGAAAATTACATGTCAATAAAATCTACTTTACATTAAGCATACAGACAAGAAGAAACTCTGATGCATACCTTTTTGTGTCCTTCAAGAGCAGCTACCATGACCAACCCAGGGAAACAACACCAAGAGTGTATGAACTGGCATTGCTCACCCTTCTTGCAATTTCCAGCTATCCAATACTTGCATACACATTTAGGCCTAGACTTAGGACTACCATTATCACCATTCCTCCAACCTCTATTGCCTGAAATAGACAAACTCCTTGACCCATACACAACATTCCTCCTTGTTGGCTGCTTTGATACTGGTGAGTTCATCGAGCTATAGGTGTCGTTCTTCCTTGACTTGTTGCCTGCTGATGCTTGGAACTCTTTCGACGTCCAAACCAAATTCCTTGATCCCTTGTATGGAACTTCATTCACTCTATTGCTATCATAAGGAACACCGGATCTTCTCGGAACTATATCTGCAGCGAAATCTTCTTGTCTGTCCACTCCAAAGTTCCTTCCTTGAGAGTATCTCCTTGGTGCTTTATGATTCATACTATACACATAGAGAACATACTAAGTTTATCAGACTGAATCACCGACTCGAGCATCGTTGCTTCATCCATGTATGAACTTCCAAATCGCCAGTAATACCAAAATCCCCAAATTTCACCCAAAAACCAAAATCAATCTGATTCCAATCTCCCATAAGAAAACCTAATAACCGAGACGATTCGCAGCTCAAATACACATGATTCGATGATTTCAGAACCGTGCGTTGATTCATATAGAACCTTAGATACAACAACATACAGAAATCCAAAGAAGAGAGCCCTAGCTCCAACGAATGTACATAGTAGAGAAACGTGAATCCATCGCTAATACTGGTGAAACCCTAGATTCCAGGGGATCGACGCGAATTGGATGACGAAGAAGGAGAAACCCTAATTGAAAGCACGAAGACATAATAATCGGAGAGATTCGTAGACGAATTAGAAGCAAACCTGATAGATCTAGATCTTCTTCAATTAGCACTAGGGTTAAATTTCACGATTCGAGAGTTTCAATTTCAGATCGATTCGCAAATCGGAAACCCAGAAATCCAAAGGGAAACGAGAAAAAGGAAAGTGACTCCGATTTTGGAAATGCCGGGAGAAAGGTATTTATAGATTGTGAAGAAAAGGAAATCGTTGTTTAATATTGGGCTTTTAATTTATCAAAATCAAGCATGGTCATTAAGAGATTCCATATGATTTAATGCGAGTGTCTAATGATTAAATTAAAATTAAGATTTCAAGATCCAAACACACTCTAAAGTGTCTTATTTATGATTTTTTTTATAAGACCCGGTGATGTGGCAATTTGTGATTGGATGACGAAATTATGTTTAAAAAAAAAAAATGGAAGATTTATGATTTAGAAGATTATATTTTAAATATTTTTATTTTTATGTTTTATGATTTGGAAGATTATTTTTTAATTATTTTTATATCATGTATGTTTCAAAATTTATTAAACTTTTTTTTATGTTTTAAATGTTTTTATGTTTCACAATATACTATATTTTAAAAATTGGATTACTATTGGGATAAATCAATTTGTGCTCTTCACCTTGATAGTTTTAACTCTTGTTTATGATTGATCACCCATAATTTATATATGTGTAGGTTGATTGATAGGTGCGAAAGTATTATTAGTTAGGTGAAATAATATCATAGGTGAGCAAAGATACTATTTGCAGATAAATTTGGCTTAGAATCTTTGTGAACAAATCTGAACTACTTTAATGCTTGACTAATTTTATAAAACACACAAATAAATTTGGTTTTATAGGATTTAGTCATAGATAGCTTTTGCAACGAAAGTTAATTAGTTTTACAATTGCTTTTCAAGTTCCAGAAACCTTTTTAATAAATATCCCGACAATAGTCTAGTGTTTTGATTTTGAATCATGCCTGCGAATTACCCGATGTCTAGCGCTTCGTCTCATTGTTTTTAAAGAACCATAATCATCACCTGCTTGCTTTATTTTAAATTGTTTTTCATTAATCATATTTCACTTAGCTTAATTTGGAATTTGGAATTTATTGTGTGATTTCATTCCCTGTGGATTCGATTCCTAAGTAATACATCGATCTCTTAATTTGAGAGAGTAGCTCAAGGTTAAATTTGAGCATATCAAATTTTGGCGCCGTTCCCGGGGAAAAATAAGGAAGAATACTCAGTACATACTCTGTACACCTCACATTTCTTCATCTCGTGATCCTCATATAAAAACCACAAAAAAAAAAACACTCAATACATAAAAATCGGAAGAATAAGGAAGAAGTACTAGGATATACGGTTTGCAACTCACCTTTTTCATCTCGGTTGGATTATCGTCTCGTTCTGAATCGGAAAGAAAAAGTCGCAAGCAAATCGCAAAAAGTGCTTTAGGGTTTTTTCGTTGATGAAAAGGGGAAAAAGGACAAAATGGTTCTGAACCAAAGGACTAAAAAAGATGGAGTAGAGTTACAATTAATCTTTTCTTAAAGCCCAATAATACTACTTAGACCCGTATTATTTGCAACCGTAAGATTCTACCACATGAAATTTCTTTTACTCTTCTAAGGCCCATTATAGCATGAAAAACAATGTAACTCCCGCGAACCAAAAATAAAAATAAATAAATTTAGTTTGGGCTCTTTGGTCGTGTCGATCGACAAGGGGTGAGTCGGTTATTTATTTTAGAGAGTTTTGAGAAAGGATTTGAGAGGTTTTGGTGATTGAAAGAAGAAGAAATCGTTTTGGAAGGTTGATATTCTGTTTCCGTTTGGTGGAGGGAACAAACGGACTGTGAAACCAGAACGGATTGAGCTGAAATTCTGTGAGTAAGTTTTCCTTTCTCTTAGCTAGCTGTGAGGCAAATCGGTTTGTCTTTTGGATGTGTATGCTAAGAGATATTCGTGTTTTTGTGGGAGAGATTCTTCAGAATCGGGTTTAAAGATCAGTCAGCTTTCGGGGTATTTTTCCTGGAGCTTCAAAGAGAGTTAGACCACGATTTATATTTCCTTGGAAAGATCTTTCTGTCTAGTTTTCAGAACTAGTTTCCGATTGTAATTCCGAGGTAAACTCCGTTCTCAGCGTTGATTCGAAGTCAACGTGTCAATCCAAATTTGGATATTCTGAACAAAACATGTCTTGCGCCCTTTTTTAAAAATTCTCTCTGCATAAATATATAAAAAGGGGAAAGACCAACATGAGAGAATAACACAGAATTGCATTGATCGTAACATGCTCTTGCGCCTCTTTGATCAAAACACAACCACTAATTAGGAAAATCAATACTCTACTCACAAAAATATGCTCATTTATACAACAGTCACATCACTCGTTGTATATGCATCTTGCATAAAATAAATAACCGACTCACCCCTTGTCGATCGACACAACCAAAAAATCCAAACTAAATTTATTTATTTTTATTTTTGGGTTGCGGGTGTTACAAACAAACTCCAAATGATAGATACCAAACAGTTAAACGGTGCGTTTCCGTCATATAGTTATGCCTTTTGTACACTATTTGTACTCAAAAGCTAGGAAAAAACATCCTCAACTTTTTGAAATATGTGATATTAAAAACAAGAATTGTGAAAATCATAATAAATCTCATTGATAACTGAAAGCGTTATAAGTTTTTCAACTATCTGATTGATAACTGCGTATAACATTTGTTATAAACTTTTGATATACTTTTTGCATTGGTACAAATCTAAAATGTAAAATAAAAACCGTTACCAATTGAAACTGAATATAGTGGGATTTATGAAGGATTATGTCTCACATGAAAAACAAGAAATGTGAAACTCATAGTGAATGTAGTGGGATTTATGAAGGGTAATGATTTGGATCGTGTTATTCCTACATCAAAAATGATTAAAAAGTTTGGCAGATGATTAAGCAAATTTCTTGGCAAAAAAAAATGATTAAGCAAATAAAGAGTGAAATTAATGATCTTAATGATAAAACATTAACTAAATCACAAAAACCAACGCTCTCAACAACAAAGCAGACAAAACTACGTGCCGTTTCGTGCACGTTAGGCCCACAAGACTCACGCGCCTCGGTCCCTCCCACACTTTTCTCCTTTCTGGTCATCAAAAGTCGATGCTAAAGCCATGGCAGTTTCGTAATTATAAAGAACACACAAGGGTAATTTCATTAACTTTCCGCACACGTGACGCTCTCGAGAAGACCAGACACACGTCCACGTCAGCTACTAATCAACGAGCCATTTCAAAATCTTTAATCGTATCCCAACCGTTCGATTAGAGTTTCCACGTAGATGAAATTAGAGCCGTTCGATTTAAACGAAATTTGAAAATTTTCCTCGTGATTCGATAAAAATCGTGCGTTATGGTTTCTTACATAACAAATCTAAAGCTGACTTAACGACTCTGACATTTTGTGTGAAACGACAACTTCGAGAAAGGTTTCGATTTCAATTTCGAAATTCAAAGTTTCTCTGCAACACAAATTCGTTTAGACAGTTTCTTTGGTTTTGGACAACGAACCCAGAAGCTAAAGCATATATCTTTGTTTCCAGGTAATTGTTTTAGCTAATTGATTTTCTTGCATGTTTACACAAAGCTTTAAGGAAAAAGCTTTTTTATTTTCTTTTTTTTTTTTTAGAGTAAAGAGATTTATCACCAAACTTGTGTTGTAGTGTTAGTGGAGTTTGGTTCGAACTCTTTATGAAATTTTTAAGCACACGATTTGTTTGAAAGAGACTAAGTTCTTCTCTTTGAAACAAAGTCTTTCTCTTTATTGCTTTTTCTTTAAACCAGCTAAAACTAAAGCTTCAATCTTTGGATTTGCTCTGTTTTTGAAGATCTTGTGTTGTTCTTCATAAGGGTATTCGTGTCTTTTTTCCAAAACTGTTTTGAGCCTTTCATTTAAATAATTCTCATATAGTATTAGATGATGATGATAAATGACGATGATGCTTCTTCTATTTATTTATTATCTTATCATTACCTTTAATAACATTTATTGTTCACACCGACGAAGTAAAGGAAATTTGAAAATGACTTGTTAAATTTTTGTCCGGTATATAGTTTTTTGCTTATTCACCAGCAAAAATATCGTTAAAAGTATTTTTCTGTGAATCATTTTCAAGATTCTAAAAACTCCTTTAATGGCTTCTTCTTCTTGTTTGTTTTTATTTAAAAACAAACCTACCAACTTGTTCATCACTCATTCAACTACTCTCTTCATTACTACTCTTTATTCCCCAACTTTTTGATTTTTTCTATTACAAAACCAAAGTTTCAATTATTTGCCCCATCAAGGTTTCTTGTAAATCACTAAAGTTTTTTTTCTTCTTATTGTTTCTTCTTTTTGTGTAATTCAGTGAAACTATAATCATGGTGGAGGATGATTCAACAGTTGAAGATTTGTTATTACAAGCACAAGACCTTGTCCCTCTTGCTTTATCCAAATCAAGAACAGTAAAAAGCTTCTCAAGTAGATGGAGAGTGATAATTTCAAGATTAGAGAAGATTCCAACATGTTTATCAGATTTATCAAGCCATCCATGCTTCTCGAAACACACTCTTTGCAAAGAACAACTTCAAATCGTCTTACAAACTCTAAAAGAAGCAATCGAGCTTACTAACGTAAACGAGAAGCAAGAAGGGAAACTGAAAATGCAAAGCGATCTCGATTCGTTATCGGCGAAAATCGATCTTAGTTTGAAAGATTGTGGATTACTAATGAAAACCGGCGTTCTCGGTGAAGGAACGCAGCCTTTGACTTCTTCGGTTCAAGAGTTGGAAACGTTTAGCGTTCGAGAATTACTCGCTCGGCTTCAAATCGGTCATTTGGAGTCAAAACGTAAAGCGATCGAGCAGCTCGTGGAAGTAATGAAAGAAGACGAAAAAGCGGTTATAACCGCTTTAAATCGGTCTAATGTCGCGTCTCTAGTGCAGCTATTGACCGCTACTTCGCCTAGCGTGAGAGAAAACGCGGTTACCGTGATATGTTCTTTAGCGGAATCGGGCGGTTGCGAAAACTGGCTTGTATCGGAGAACGTATTGCCTCCGTTGATACGATTACTAGAATCGGGAAGTCCGATCGCGAAAGAGAAATCGGTTATTTCGTTACAACGAATGTCGATTTCGTCGGAGACGTCGCGTTCGATCGTTGGTCACGGCGGGGTTAGTCCGTTAATCGAGATTTGTAAAACAGGGGACTCTGTTTCGCAATCCGCTTCCGCGTGCACGTTGAAGAACATTTCCGCTGTACCGGAAGTACGACAGAATTTAGCAGAAGAAGGAATCGTTAAGGTAATGATTAATATACTTAATTGCGGAATTCTGTTGGGATCGAAAGAATACGCGGCGGAATGTATTCAGCATCTCACTTCTAGTAACGAAGCGCTTCGGAGATCGGTTATATCCGAGAACGGAATTCAATCGTTACTCGGTTACTTAGACGGACCGCTTCCTCAAGAATCAGGAGTTGCGGCGATACGGAATCTCGTTGGTTCTGTTTCGGTTGAAATGTATTTTAAAATAATCCCTAGTTTAGTCCATGTTCTTAAATCAGGTTCAATCGGAGCGCAACAAGCGGCTGCGTCGACGATTTGTAGGATTGCTACATCGAATGAAACGAAGAAATTAATCGGTGAATCGGGTTGTATACCGTTTTTGATTAAAATGTTGGAAGCGAAAGTGAATGGAGCTAGAGAAGTCGCAGCTCAAGCAATAGCGAGTCTTGTAACGGTTCCAAGGAATTGTAGAGAAGTAAAGAGAGACGAGAAGAGCGTAACGAGTTTAGTGATGTTGCTCGAGCCTAGTCCGAGTAATTCAGCAAAAAAGTACGCGGTTTCGGGTTTAGCGGCTTTGTGTTCGAGTAGGAAGTGTAAGAAGCTTATGGTTTCTTATGGAGCGGTTGGTTATTTGAAGAAGTTGTCTGAGTTAGAGGTTCCGGGTTCAAAGAAGCTTCTTGAAAGGCTTGAGAAAGGGAAATTAAGAAGCTTCTTTAGTAGAAAATAGAAGAAGAAGAAGAAGAAGAAGAAGAATGTATAATTATGTAATGTTTCATAATCTATATGAAACTTGAGCCAATGGTAATGATGTCTTATTTGGTATATATATGTATGCTTGTAATGTTTGTACTATTTCAATGAAAATTAGATTTAAAAAGTGAGCATGAACATGAAAAAGTTTTCTAATAATCTTACAGTATTTATATCACAACAACAAGACAATCACAAAGATGTATTGAAAGAAAACAAAGTTTCTGGATTTGCAAAAACAATGATCTAAGTGGTAGAGATTCTGATGCCACTTAGAACATAGCCTCCAAAGGAACTCATTTGCATGTGAGGATGAGATCTTGAAGGAAGCACTTGATACTCGCGTAGCCACGGTTCTGTTATTTGCAGATTAATCGCCATTTTCCCTTGTTGAAGGTTGTGCATACACGTCGCCAACGGCTGTTAATTTTCATTCATTGTCGTGAGAATTTCGTTCTTACGCAAGATTATTACGAAAACATACTGAAAAAGGTTTGGTCTTATGACATACCTGTAGATACTGATGATAAATTGCAAACGGTGCAGAGTAAGAGAGTAGTGGCAATACATCTTTCGCTACGGTCCATGGATCTTGGTCTTGTGCAGCCACGATTAGGCTGTGCGAATCAATCATCCATTAGCGACGACATTTATAAACCGAAACCATATTTATTTTATAGGAAACAGTTAACTTACCTAGAGAAACCGTTTTCTCGCCACATTTCTATTGCTTCTTTTGAAGCTTTGGCTCCAGCTTTTGGAGCTTTGATAATTTTATCTACTACTTTAGCTTCATCCGTCACAACAGATATTTCTTCTACTACCATATCAGATGTAGATGGTTCCTGCAATTTTTCGATAAGACCGTATATTAGATTTGCATATAAAAATTCAAGTAAAATAGTACAAGGTTTGCGCAACTTGCATTGATAATCTCGGCGTTATAAACTACTTCTTGTTGATTGTTTTCTTCAATACACTCAGTTTTGGGTGACGAGAGCTCGTTTATAGACGACTGCACAATCCTGCACACAGAACGGGTCAATTATATCGTATAACGGTTTCAAAATAAAAGATTTTAAAGACAATCAAACACACCTCTCTATAACCTTGTTACTAAAGTTAAACATCCTCACCATCTCTAGAGGATATTTTCCCTTATATGCATTGCAAACATAACCAGTGCCTGTTGAAAGGAAATAATACATTCACATTGTTCCTAGATATATGATAATAAGCAGTGAATCCTAATTGCAATAATTTATATTGCTCGAGGTGGAAAATCGGAATAGGGTTATAAGGAAAGCTCAATACCTCCTAATCGTTCAGCCACTGCGCCAGTGACAAGACCACCAACCATATCGACCACAAGCACATCCGAGTATGCGGTTACATTAGCCATTGTTAACAAAAGAGATAACGCATCCACTCGTATGAATCTACAACACAACAACAAAAATACTATAGCAATCAATACCAAATTTTTTCGCACTAGCTATTATCCGTTGTGAATATACATGAACTGATATATAAGCTTACCCAATTCTGGATGGATATTTCTTGAAATAAGCTTCACATATACTGTTAAACATAAAACAGAACCGAAAATAAGAGAAACGAAAAAAAAAATGTCGAAAAAACAAAAAAGAGACTGATAAAAACCGAAGAAATACCTTCGAGCAAAAGGCCGTCTTAGAAGCAGCTTCGGCGCATATTTCTTCTGCTTCTTAAGCTTATATTTTTCCTACAAAAAACAATTATATGTATAATCAAAAATTTGAATGTTTAATAGAAAGCAGTGAGATTAAACAACTGAATAATATATACACATACCTGAGAAAACTGACCCTTCTTATCAAATGTTTTGCTGTTTGCAATTAAAGCTTCAATAATCTCATCTCCTTTTGCACCCTCTCTACACATTAAAAACAAAAAATTAAAAAAATTAAAAAATCTTCCAATGTAAATAACAAAAGTCTTGTTCTAATGCTAACCTCTTCATAGCTTCAATTTCTTCACCAGTAAGACTTTGAGCTTCGTTATTATCGACAAGTTCTCGATTATCTCTCGAATCATCGATAACATTATTACTGTTATTCTCTGGATTAACAAACAAACATTAATCAAATTAGACCAAAACTCAATCTGATCTGTAATTAAAAATTTGTGAATTCAGGATTATTAATGTGAACAGAAACCTTGTTTAATTGGTATAACACGAGAGAGGAAAGAACCATCTTCTCCGTTTTCGACTTGGAACAGAGATCCAAACGGAGCTCCGATCAATGGCTTTAACGAATAATTCGTATTACCAATTTTCAATATACTGTAAATAACAAAAAACGAATTAAAAAAAAAACAAATTCAAATCTTAAGAATGAGAATTAAAATTAGATTCGAAGGAAGGAAGACTCACGCGCCACCGGAGAGACGAGCGAAGACTAAACGATCTCCATCGTTAACATCGAGCAAAACACTACAACCTTCGAAAGCAAATCTGGGATTTAGATCTTGAAGCTTATTGTTATTCTCCGACATGGTTGCCTGATCCTTATTGAGCTCCATCAAAAAAAAAAAAAAAACTGCAGATTTTGTTTTGTAATTCAGTTCAGAGAGACGATTAAGTAAGTAAAACCCTAACGACAAAGGTTTTGTCTGTTAACGAAGAAGCGGGTTTTTTAATGTTAAATCAGGCCCATTGGGCCTTTAAGTGATAAATCTTAGCCCAAAGCCACGTGGATAAGTTCGTTCCTAGATACGTGTGCCACGTGGTTATGACGCGCGGGATATCCTCTACTTCCATAAACAGATTAAGAGAGATAATCAGGTGTGTGAGAGAGCACCGGTGCAACAAAAATAGTCAACAGAATCGACGGTTGAGAATTAATAAGTGCGTTGACTAATGGCGATGTTTTTGTTTTTATATCGGGAAATGAAGATAACCAAACAAGCCCTATCTCCCCGATTTACACAAGAAGATCAAGACAAAACAATTTAGCTTACGTTCCAAAAACAGAGGCTTTGATTCTCTTTTTTCTTTTCACATTTTTCTAATCCTTTTTTTTTTTTTAATCTCATACACATATCTCTCGGAGACATACTAGAGATTCGTCTTCGTAACATCTCCAAAGGTATATTTCGAATTTACAATTCTGATTTGATCTGATTGTATTAGTTTTGATTTTAATTTTGGTTAGAATTTGTGAATTTTGTGCCCTGTGATTATCGAAAGTTGCGATTTTTATTAGCATTTTGGAGGTTTGTTTGTGTATTGATTACTATATTGTGACAAATTTGTTCAGAGAGAAGATGACGACAACGTTAGATGTAACAAGAGCCGAGTTAGCTCTTGTGGTTATGTATTTGAACAAAGCAGAGGCAAGGGATAAGTTATGCAGAGCTATACAGTATGGTTCAAAGTTCTTGAGTGGTGGAGAACCTGGTACTGCTCAAATTGTTGACAAAAACACTAGCTTAGCTAGGAAAGTCTTTCGTCTTTTCAAGGTTAATCCTTTTTTTTTTGTTTTGTCGTAGAATATATATATATTCTTTGTATCTCTTTGATTTGTGATTCAGTAATATGGTTTTAATCATTGTTGTTGCAGTTTGTTAATGACTTACATGGTCTTATCAGTCCTGTGCCTAAAGGAACTCCACTTCCTCTTGTTTTACTTGGAAAGGTACATGAATTAAATTGTGCACGCAAACTGTTTGATAAATTGCCTAAGAGAGTTTTTTAGTCCCTTTGTTTCATATCTTTGTTCTGAATCAGTCCAAGAACGCGCTTCTATCTACATTCTTGTTCCTGGATCAAATTGTCTGGCTTGGGAGATCAGGATTATATAAGGTAAGAACAAATCTGTGCACCATTGGAATATTAAAGTTTTGTGTTTTGGTTTATGTCTTGTTTTATGTCATCGACTCATCGTAGAACAAAGAGCGAGCTGAATTACTTGGACGTATATCGTTGTTCTGCTGGATGGGATCTTCTGTCTGTACAACTTTAGTCGAGGTTCGTCTTTTCTTTTGCTTCCCAATAGATTCTTAATGTTACTTCTTTTCGCCGTTTATGATCGGTTTAAATGTTATTTAGATTGGTGAGATTGGAAGGCTCTCTTCATCGATGAAGAAGATTGAAAAGGGGCTTAAGAATGGTAACAAGTATAAAGTAATGTTCTCTCCTTTACTTAAACCAACAAAAAACTTCTGTTTCTACAAAATCTTATTATGAAACCAATTTCGGTTTTTCGTCGTTTGTGTAAAATGCAGGATGAGGAGTATAGTGCTAAGCTTAAAAAATCGAACGAGAGGACACTTGCTTTGATCAAATCAGCAATGGACATTGTTGTAGCGGCTGGTCTTCTTCAGTTATCTCCGCAAAAGATCACTCCTCGTGTCACCGGTGCTCTTGGATTCACCACTTCCATCATTTCTTGTTACCAGGTAAACACTAATCTTCTTGGTTTGTCCACAAAGTTTGTAACTTTCCTCTTCTGATCATATGTGATTCTCATTACAGTTGCTTCCGACACGCCCCAAGATCAAAACAACTTGAAAGCTTATCGATGAAGCGCGTTCAGAAGAAAATCATTTCAGAAAAAAGTCTATGTTGGTCCTTTTGAGTAATTTCTGTTGTCATAAATACTTATAATAATACGTTTGTGCCTTGGTTTCTTGATGCACAAGTATTAATAATTAGGATTTTATGATGTGTATTGGTCCATAACCGTAAAAGCATACAAAACACCAAATTCAAACAATTATTGCGTTATGGTGATTCTAAGGTTGAACAAAACTTTTGCTTCTTTAGGCCCTTTCTTCATAGCCCCGCAAGGTTTTAAAACCCTATGGTCCCAGGAAAAGCTTAATGCATTCCCAAAATTGGCGTATATACAGAGCAAAAGAGAATCTCAGTTTAGGCTTGACCAGAGTATATGTGATTTTCTGGTTGAACCGGGAGTGTCTTCTGAAAAAGGTACTTCGGTTTAGGATTAAATTCGTTCGTACCGGTGAAAAGTGCAAAAGGGATTGCTTCTCTTTGCGTCCAAAGGACCCAAACGGACCCCACCTACGTATCGAACTTCACGCGCTTTACCAGCGTGTGTGTACATACAAGGAGTTTTGATTTAAACTTTTAATTAAATGGTAAAAGATAACATAATCTAAGGAAAGTCGATAAAAAAACATTAAAAACAATTCCAATATGTCGAAAGATATCTTGCTCATAATACAAATGCATGAATATATATTTTCCAAAAACAAAATCCAATAATTTGATGAAAATGGAAAAACAAATCACCATAGTTGCTTAATGACTATCTCGCACGTTTTAAGCCTAACCTCTCACGAACAATACATTTAAACATCGTTGATCCGTTGAACTTCAAGCGCGTACATCACACTCGCTCCTCATTAGTCATTCCTTATATAACCCTTGAACTACTTCATCCTTGAACTACTTCATATCAACCCCTTGAAAATTTCACTCGTCACACACAATCACATTCGATTCGTCTCTCTCAAATCTCAAATCTTGTGTATATATATACACAATAATCTCTATATAAATATTTCAGTTTAGTTTTGATAAATTCTTCGAAAGATGAATTTATTTACGAGAATATCATCAAGAAGTAAAAAATCAAATCTTTATTACGTAGCCCTAGTGGCGCTTCTCTGTACCGGAAGCTACCTCGTCGGAATTTGGCAAAACACGACGGCGAATCCACGCGCCGCCTACAACGACGGAGAAGCACCGTGCGAGGAATTCTCAAGACTCGATTCTACGAAAGATCTCGACTTTAACGCTCATCACAACCCTCAAGATCCACCACCGGCGATCAAAACCACCGTCAGTTTCCCGGCGTGCGACGCCGGATTAAGCGAGCACACGCCGTGTGAAGACGCGAAACGATCGTTGAAATTCTCTAGAGAGAGACTGGAGTATAGACAAAGGCATTGTCCGGAGAGAGAAGAAACCCTAAAATGTCGGATTCCGGCGCCGTACGGTTACAAAACGCCGTTTAAGTGGCCAGAGAGTCGTGACGTGGCGTGGTTTGCGAATGTGCCTCATACCGAACTTACGGTTGAGAAAAAGAATCAGAATTGGGTCCGGTACGAGAATGACCGGTTTTGGTTTCCTGGTGGTGGTACGATGTTTCCACGTGGCGCTGATGCGTATATTGACGATATCGGACGGTTGATTGATCTCAGTGATGGATCTATCCGTACAGCCATCGATACCGGTTGTGGGGTAAGTGCAATTTCCCGGTTCGGTTTAGTTATTTTAATTTTAGTACTTTTAAAGAAAAGAAAAGAAAAGAAGATTTCAAATCTTTTTCAATGGGATGGTTTGTTGGAACATCCCATACAAGATTACTAACAATTTCAAGAATGCATCCAAATTAGTTAACAAGATATATTCATGATTATCCATATCTAGTCATATCTACTATAAAATCCATTTGATTGTGTCTATATGTTAACAATCTAATTTTAGAGTTAGTGCATATCATTATGTAGATTCAATGGTTAAAAATATAAAACTATTTTGGAGTAATGTTTTTTTCAACATTTTTGGTTTCTGATTGTGACGCACTAACTAAGTGACAGTTGACCTACTCATACTCTACCGTTAAACCTGTAAAGTTGAAAATTAAACCACTAGTTAAAAAAAAACTAACAAAGAGTCAAAATCAAGAAATTAAGACTCTTAGGTTTTACATAATTGTAACTTTTTTGTTTTTCATTAGTCTTCATTTTATTGTTGTTATCAATCAAATATGTGTTTTTTGGATTTTTCAGGTGGCTAGTTTTGGTGCCTATCTTTTATCCAGAAACATCACAACAATGTCGTTTGCACCAAGGGACACACACGAAGCTCAAGTCCAGTTCGCACTCGAGCGTGGTGTGCCCGCGATGATCGGAATCATGGCTACAATCCGTTTACCTTACCCTTCTAGAGCCTTTGATTTAGCTCATTGCTCTCGTTGCCTTATCCCTTGGGGCCGAAACGGTTCAACTCTAAATCCAAAATTATTACGAAATTAGATTTATCATTTTGTGTCCTAAAACTTTGGGATATGTTGCAGATGGGGTTTACTTGATGGAAGTTGATAGGGTTTTAAGACCAGGAGGGTATTGGATTTTGTCTGGACCGCCGATTAATTGGCAGAAACGTTGGAAAGGATGGGAACGAACAATGGATGATTTAAATACAGAGCAAACTCAGATCGAGCAAGTCGCGAGAAGCTTGTGTTGGAAGAAAGTTGTTCAAAGAGACGATCTCGCGATTTGGCAAAAGCCCTTCAACCATATTCATTGTAAGAAATCAAGAAAAGTCTTGACGAATCCCGAGTTTTGTCGATACAATCAAGATCCCGACATGGCCTGGTATAATTCAAATTACTTTCCTAGTATTTTAAGATTCTACATTTTGAAAGTTTTGGTTTTAAATTTCGAATGAAATTTTAGGTATACGAAGATGGATTCGTGTTTGACGCCATTACCGGAAGTTGACGAGGCTGAGGATTTAAAGACGGTGGCCGGAGGGAAAGTAGAGAAGTGGCCAGTTAGGTTAAACGCGGTTCCACCAAGAGTAAGCAAAGGCAATCTTGGCGAAATCACACCGGAAGTTTTCTTGGAAGACACGGAACTGTGGAAACAAAGAGTTTCTTATTACAAGAGATTAGATTACCACTTAGGTGAAAAAGGTAGATACAGAAATTTACTCGACATGAATGCTTACCTCGGCGGATTCGCGTCGGCTCTGGCCGATGATCCGGTTTGGGTCATGAACGTAGTCCCGATAGAGGCTAAGGTTAATACTCTCGGTGTCATTTACGAGCGTGGACTAATCGGAACGTATCAAAACTGGTAAGCTTTAAACTAAACTAAACTAAACCGGAATGTTATGGTTTATGATTAATAAATCCGGTTTTTGTTATCTTTTGGTTAGGTGTGAAGCGATGTCGACTTATCCGAGGACTTATGATTTTATCCATGCTGATTCGGTTTTCACATTGTACCAAGATAAGTGTGAACCGGAGGATATATTGTTGGAGATGGACCGGGTTCTTAGACCGGGTGGTGGAGTGATTATAAGAGATGACGTGGATGTTTTGATTAAGGTTAAGGAGTTAACCAAAGGATTACAATGGGAAGGTAGAATTGCTGATCATGAAAAAGGTCCTCATGAGAGAGTGAAGATTTACTATGCGACTAAACAATATTGGACCGTTCCTGGACCTGAGGGAGATAAAAACAATACTAGTGCTCTCTCATGATTTGAGTTTTTCTTTTTGTGTTTTAAGATTCTTAAAATGTAATGGTTTTTTGTATTTTTTATTTGATTTTTTCTACAACAATGAATTCTTAGTCATTGTAGTCATATTCTTATCATACGAAATAAGCAAAAAAAATTATCGCAAATATACGGTTGTTGGATAGAAAATATTAGAAATGTAGTTGTAGTTATCCACTACACTTGTCGCAAAACAGTCCTAACTACTACAATGGTGAATGTAGTCGCAAGTTAATCATAAATATTGCGAGAATACCGCATTGGCACATTGTATCGCTTTTCACGTTTCATTCGATTTTGTTGGTATTTTGGAGTATTATTCGAAAGACTTTAATGTAAACTAGGTGAGAATTGAGCCGACGACTTCCTTTGTCAAAGCAACAGATGATCAGTGCCTTCTTCTCGGCATATGCTATGGCTTTCCTTCATAATGTTATGGTTTACATATTCATTATGAGTGTGTTTATGTCTGAATAACTATATACAAAACACAAAATAAAATATATATATACGAGGGAGTTTAGTTAGAGGGGCGAAATGTTTTTTGTCCTTTTTGTATGAATAATTTGTTGAACCTAATTAGGCATAAGCGGAAGATCTTTCGACCTATATAGCCAGTTGTAAATTCTATATATATAAGCTAATACAATATAAATTATGGTTTGTGTTTTTAGTACAAATCAATTAAAAGAATGTGTATATGTGTGCATAAACACATTTTTGTTATGATTAAAATCCACCATTGTAAACATACAGAGCCCATCAAAATCAATCTAGTAACACAAAACAAATAGCAGATTACAATTTAGTGAACACAAAATTGAAAAGCTTTAAAGTTAGAGGAAGAGTAATAGAGGTTTCTTCGTCATAAATGTAACATTGGTGTAAATGATCATACCATCATCATTGAGTTTAGCAAGAATAAAAAATTTACATCTCGATTTGAGGCTGGGAAAAAATATTTGATTGGTGTATCACCTGGCAATGAAATCAGTTGGTAAACCAATTGGAGTTGACAAAGCTTCTTGGATCTGTTGCATGTTCTCGGGCTGGTCATTGATCTCGTCCATGGTCTTGTCACTGATATTTCTACAAATCAGTGTGTTTTCGAGTTAGACAGTTGAAACGTTAAAGCGTTCCGAGTAATGCGTGAAAGAAATATAGAAAAGCATTAGAGAATCAACGAAGTTTAAGAAGAAGCTTGTGTTAGCAATTCCGCAGACTCTATAACAGTAAACACATACATTACTTTCCGCATTGATTTTATTGCAGAAGCTCCACTCCTCATATCATCTACAGTTTCGGTTGTTGCTTTTTTGCCCCACAGTGTGAAACATAACCTGAGTAACCCAAAAGACATCTCAATCGCAGATGCGTATAGCAGCGAATCTAAAGATCAACCAGAACATAAACACAGAAGAGAAGAGAACATACAGCACAAAGAGTCAACGATTTTTATGAAGATGTGTAATATAGGCCATCTAATTAAATCAACTATTTTTACCCCAGCCCATCTCCCCCTTTTTACTTTCTCTTTTTTCATATGTAAAATGAAACTAATTACAGTTAGGATCCATGAAGGTCTGAGAGAAGGGTAAGACTGTAATTTAACATTCGAGTGGACTTTTATGAAGATGTGTAAGAAAAGAAAAAGGTGAGAGTGAAGAGTCAACGAAACTATTCTTTGGCTGTTTTATAAAATTTGTAAGGCTTTCGACCATTCCACATCTTCTTCTTAATTTCTCTCAGTCTGAACAAATCTGAAACAACCTTTCGTCTTCTTCTTAATTCTTCTCCTTCTTCAGACTCAAGAACATGCAACAAACTTTCTTCCGTGACGGACTTTTTATTTAAATACCGAACTCTTAGAAATTTCTGGATATATAAATAATATCCCACAAATTTCGTTTTTTTCTTTAATGAATTTTAGTGGTTTAAGTCATCACGACGACGGAAAATCCTCCGACGGTTTCTCTATCGGAGCCGTTGCTATGTCCGGTGGTCTCGTGAAACCCATTTTCTCTTCTCCTCGTCTCTCTCTTGGTCTCGTAAGATTATTAACCTCTCTAGATTTGATTGATTTTTAGTGGGTTTTTTTTAATTTTATAAAAAAAACGTTTTTATTTTGTTTTCTCCGGCAGCATACGAACGGAGGAGGTAGAACCGGCGAGAGTCCAGAGAGCAGATCTGGAAGTGATAATAACGTCGTCGAAGCAATCTCCGGTGACGAAGATGACTTAGAAGCACCTTCAAAGAAGAAGAAACGTTACCACCGACATACTCCTCAACAAATACAAGAACTCGAATCGTACTAAACTATAGTATCCATTAAAATCCCTCTAATCATTTGATTAATCAATTATTTTAATTTCTTTAATCGAAATTTTTTATTATTTCGTTTAGGGTTTTTAAAGAGTGTCCTCATCCTGATGAGAAACAACGGTTAGATCTTAGTCGCCGGTTAAACTTAGATTCACGACAAGTCAAGTTCTGGTTCCAAAACCGCCGTACACAAATGAAGGTTCGTTTTAATCCTCACTCTTCTATTTTTATTTTATTTTTGGTTAAAAAAAAATAAAAAATTTGTTTACGGTGGTAGACGCAAATTGAGAGGCATGAAAACTTGTTATTGAGACAAGAGAATGATAAGCTTCGAGCTGAGAACATGTCTGTACGAGAACTTATGAGGAATCCGATGTGTGGTCATTGCGGTGGCTCCGCCATACTCGGCGAGGTATCTATTGAAGAGCATCACTTAAGAATTGAGAATTCACGTCTTAGAGATGAACTAGACCGTATTTGTGCTTTAGCCGGAAAATTCCTTAACCGGACCGAAAATGACATAACCGGTTCACTCAAACTCGGCGTCGGTTCAAGAAACGGTTACGGTGGTGATGGCGGTTTTACTTTGGTCCCTCATGGATTTGAGATTTTACCATCTCCTTTCTTTTCCGGTTTAGTAGCTCCGGTTAACCGTACCGGTACAGATGTTGTTTCTACCGGGATTGATCAGAAGTCATTGTATCTTGAATTAGCTCATTCCGCAATGGAGGAGCTAGTGAAAATGGCGCAAACAAGCGAGCCGCTTTGGATACCGAGCTCGAAAGGGAAACGCGAGACGCTTAACCGAGAAGAATACGATAAAAATTTCACCCATTGCGTCAGTCCTAAACCGGATGGTTTTGTTTCAGAAGCTTCTAAAGAAATCGGAATGGTTATCATCAATAGTTTAGCCCTTGTTGAGACCTTAATGGACTCGGTTAGTAACTTAAATTAGTACTTGTAACAATAATTTAAAACGTTTTGAGAATGTTTCTTACAATGGTTGATGATTTTTGTAGGAACGATTTGCTGAGATGTTTCCATGTATGATTGCGAAAAATTCGACTATTGAAATCATCTCTAGTGGTATGGGAGGGACAAGAGATGGTGCTCTTCTTCTGGTAAGTACGTATATACAAACATATCGTTACGTTTTCTAATCAAATGGAATTAGATTATTAATAGGTTTGGTTTTGGCGTAGATGCAAGCAGAGCTTCAGGTTCTATCACCGCTTGTGCCGGTTCGTCAAGTGACTTTCTTGAGATTCTGTAAGCAACACGCAGAAGGTGTTTGGGCGGTTGTCGATGTCTCTGTCGACCAAGGCGGTTTAGCCTCGGCTCGGCCTTCTTCGAGCTGTAGAAGGTTACCGTCTGGTTGCCTCGTGCAAGACATGCCCAATGGTTACTCTAAGGTATACGAAATACGACTTAATTTTAAACTTTCTACTCAAGTTTTTAGCATTAATTATTCATGCAATGTTGAAAAATCTAATCTTTCTTTTATTGAATAGAAAGTATAACTATAAATCTCTACATTTATGGTATACTTTCATCACATTCAATTTATATGTCATTTTCTTGTTACACATCTTAAATAGTATCGGTTATTTTCTTTCATTTTCCAAGTATTGTGACGATTAAACATTTTCAATGTTGATATGTTTACGATATTCGCCCTTGATTTAATATATGGAAATCGTTGACAGAAAAAAGAATCTTAATCATTAATTCTTTTTCTCAATAGGTAACATGGATTGACCACACCGAGTACGACGAAACCAACATCCACCACTTATACCGGCCTTTAGTCAGCTCGGGTCTCGCCTTCGGCTCCAAAAGATGGATATCCACTCTACAACGACAATGTGAAAGCCTCGCCATTCTCATGTCCTCAACAATCCCCAACCACGACAAACCATCCCGTAAACTCCCTCTAACTGCTTCAAATACCCAATATTAACGTTTTCAGTTTACGAACTTTTTTTGTTTTTGGACAATGCAGCTATAAGTTCTATAGGGAAGAAGAGTATATTAAAACTAGCTCAAAGAATGACCGAAAACTTCTGTAGTGGAGTGTGTGCTTCTTCTTCACATAAATGGAGCAAGCTTGAAGTCGGTAACATTGGCGAAGACGTTAGAATCATGTTGAGGAAGAACGTAGACGATTACGGCGAACCACCGGGGATTCTTTTGAGCGCATCCACCTCCGTTTGGGTCCCGGCTTCATCGCGACGGCTCTTTGATTTCCTGAGAGATGAGCTTTTGAGATCGGAATGGGATATTTTATCCAACGGTGGACCAATGCATGAGATTGCTCATATCTTCAAGGGTCAAGATCACTCCAATTCCGTCTCCCTCCTCCGATCCAACGTAAGTATATGCATTTAAATTGAATATAATTTAACATTTATTTTAGAAAAAAAAAAAAATGCATGTGTATATATATGTGTCTGAAATGATACTTGTGGTCATATGAATATTGTCTGTTTGATTGGAAAAGGACAAATATGGAATTTGGAAGCATGCAGAAATAAAAAAAAGTCAAAAATAATAAGACATTTGGGACCTTTTTTTGGTGAATTATTGGTGTTTTTGACCTTTTTTGCCATTTGAATTATTATTTTTTCAGGCGATGAATGAGAACCAGAGAAGTATGTTGATACTACAAGAGACAAGCATAGACGCATCAGGGGCGATTGTTGTGTACGCGCCTGTTGATATACCTGCGATGCATTCTGTGATGAACGGTGCAGATTCTGCTTACGTGGCACTTCTTCCTTCTGGTTTTGCGATTGTACCGGATGGTCAAGGTTTGGAGGAGGAGGAAACCGGTTCGCTACTAACCGTGGCGTTTCAGATTTTGGTTAATTCTCTACCTACGGCTAAGTTAAACGTGGAATCTATCGAGACCGTTAATAATTTGATAACTTGCACCGTTCAGAAAATCAGAGCCGCTCTTCGATGTGAAAAATAGCTTGTGTGGGTTTTTTTTTTTTTTTGGAGTCAAGAACGAACCGTGAGTTTGTGGTGATCCGGTTTGATGGTTCGGGTATTGACTCGCTAATTAATTATTGTGTTGTCTATATTTTGGTGATTAGGGCTGTAAACTTTTTTTGGTTGTGGAGACATTGATCGATTACTAATGTATCAGTATCTCCAATTTTCTTTTATTATCACATATTACAACTTAGTGTGTTTATGTTGTGTTATTATTCGAATTCTAATATATAACAAGAACCATGTCCAAAAAGCCACATATCTCCCGTGAATTATACATTTACAATCATATCTCTATGTATTTTATGATTGTTATTATATATGAAAATAATATAAAAGGAGGTGTATCAAAATCAATGGTGATGATGAGTCCGTATTGTTCATCTGCATAAGGAAGCTAATTAGATTTTCATGTTTTGCATTATGTTCTAATGGAATTTTGTTCATCTGCATAAGGAAGCTAATTAGATTTTCATGTTTTGCATTATGTTCTAATGGATTTTGATACGTTTCTGCGAGAGGATGCTTTCGGGCGTACTCGACCAAAGTCATATTCGATTATAGACTCTATTATTTTAATAAATTTTGTGGGGTTTCCCTAAGTCTTTCACCAGGAAAAAAAATATGGTGATGATAAGTCGGTGACCGTACAAAGACCCCTGGGAATGACGTGCTGAAAAAGAAACATAACCGAAAAATTAAAAGTGACAGGTAAGTTTGCTTTAAATGGTGTTTTGACTATAGTTATGAAACGCATGCACCATTTAATGCTGTTTCTATTTTCATCTCAGGTGGGGGTATTGGATATGAGAATTTTAGGGAATTTGATTGAATTTAACTATCTCTATCTCTAAAATTCTAGTGTTATTCAATTAGGTGTTTCATTAATTCTCTTAAATTCTTGTGTTATTGGATTATAGGTTTTTTCATTCCTCTAGAATACTTTAAATTCTTGTGTTATTCAATTGGTTGATTTTGTATTTCCATTAAATATAGGTGTTATTCAATATTAGATAGATTTTATGGCAATTTGATTTGAATGGAATTTAAAAAAAACATTCATTCATAAACCTAAAGAATCAATTCCCACCCAAATAGGTTGTCATTTGAAAAGAATCATTTTCTCATTATTGCTGCCGTAAATCATTAGAGCATATGTTGCTGCCGTAAATCATTTCCTCAAATCATATGGTCGAAGTAGATGTCAACATATTATTTTTAAATAATGTATTGCTGCGGTAAATCATTTCCCCAAATCATTTGAAACAAAATACTTGCCATAATATGTATTGTTGTATTCAAATCCTTATAAAATAGTATCACAAAATCTCTACAAAGCATATTTCAAATTATAATAAGTCATTATAAACTCTAGTCAACTATATATAACAAGAATCCCTAAAAATAGTATTTATCCATACTTGATTTTTAAAAATAAAAATTAGCAAGTTACATATAACTTGTCCTATAAATTATGTGTCTTCTCAAAAAATAAAATCATTCACTGGGAAAAACAAAACTAAGATTATTAAACTTTCTTTGTGTGTGTCAAAGATCAAACTTTTGTAAGTGAAGTGATTTGTTATTTTTCATATTTTTAGGTTTGCACATATAGATGTATGTTTCAAATAGTTTTGTGTCTTTATCAAATATTTATATGCATACATGCATGTAAATTATTATGTTCACATCTATATATATATTTTAATTATTATTAGAATGGATCCCGGAGAATCGTCACAAAAACCAATACGCAAATACGGTCTATGGACATTCGAAGAGAGTCAATGGTTGAAACATTTTCTAGTTGATGGTGTGGAAAGATGCTATAGAATTTGAAAACTAGATATGTTTTCAGTTTTGCATTTAATAAAATTGCTGCAATTTAAAATATTATAGCAATAGTTTTTTTTGTTTAGAATAGTTTCAACTTTTTGACTACATATTTTATTTAAAATTGGAAATAATTTAATAAGATTATTTTGTAATCATTTACGAAATTTTTAGTTGCAGTAATTATATTACAAGATTTCAAAGGATTTGAAAAAAAAAAATTACAAGATTTCAAAGGATTTCAAAAGAATTCGTAACCTTTTAAATTACTTTAAATTCTGTTGTATTCTATTAAAAGCTAGAAATATAAAAATGTTGAATTCCTGCTTATTACATTAAAAACCCATACAATACTTGAAAATTTCTTGATTAACTCTGCAATTGAATTCTTGTAGATTCATTTAAATTTTGAATCCAATCCACCCCCTTAGACTTTCTTAGAGCATCCTTAATGCAGACCCCTTGAGGTCTAAAGTGTTTATAAAATTATTAAAATTTGAGTAAAAGGAAGAAAGAGAGAGTTTTTGTGGGGTATATTGAAATATAAAATTTGAGTAAAAGGAAGAAAGAGAGTATGTTTAAATATAAAATTAATAAAAGTTGAGTAAAAAGAAGAGAGAGGGATCTAATATTGGATCTTTTGGAGAGTGTGTTTAAAAGTAAAAGAGAGTGTTTAAATATAAAATTAATAAAAGTTGAGTAAAAAGATGAAAGAAAATATATAAAGTTAAGTAAAAGGAAGAGAGAGTGTGTGTTTTAATAATTTTTATTAATTTTAGAACTCTTGGGGTCTGATGCCTTTATAAGCTATTGGAAGGTGAAAGCGATCAATATACATATGCATATCTTACCGATAAATATAAAGTGATTTGAATAATTACTCGTTTAGAAAAAATTTATATCCTCGAATTTGGGAATTTGAAAAGCTTTTTTTTTTTTTTTTGTAGCTAGTGAGTTGGTTGAATGATACTGAAATTGAGATGGTTGGTTTCTTTGTACTTGTATTTGCATATACATTTAGAGCTTGATTGGTACACCCGCTACCACCCGCAAACGCTGCGTTTGCGGGCGGTAGCGGTTCTTAGCGTTTGACAACAATCGTGGAAAACGCTTTCTACTGCTTCGTACCGCTCTGTACCGCTCAACACTACAAGAAAAGAACCGCGTTTGCGACGGCGGTATTCGTCGCAAATTCGTCGCAAACGGACATTTGCGACGAATTTGCGACGATTTTGAGTTTGTCGCGAATGGCTCGTCGCAAACTCAGAATCGTCGCAAAATCGTTGCTAATGTGAAAATCGTCGCAAAATCGTCGCAAACTTTGCGACGTACTTGCGGCAAACGTTTTGCAACGTTTTAGCGGCTGTTTGAATTCGACGCTTTTTTGCGACGTGTTGGCATCCAGTTTGCGGCGAAAACGTTTGCGACGATTTTGCGACCATTTTAATTTGCGACGGTTTTGCGACTATAATTTTGCTACGCGTTTGCGTCGAAACGTTGCGACGAAATTGCGACGTTCTGTCGATCTGATTAAAAAAAATTAAAATAAAATAATTATTAATTTTAAAATATAAAATATAAAATATTTTTAAAAGTTATAATTTAAATACTACAACCGTTCGAGAATAATTAAAATTACACAATATTTTTAAAAGTTTCAAAACATAAAAATAAAACCGAAAGCAAATCTAATCGAAATTAATTTGGTTTTCGATCGGTTCCTCGTCTTCGTCTTCGGCTTTCTCTTCTATCGCTCTCCTCTGCGCTTCTGCCGCCTCTCTCTTCTCCCGAAACAACTCGTGTAAGAGGGGGTTATCCTGCGCTAACATCTCGAACATCTTATCGTAGGCCGTATCGCTAGCTTGCAACATCTTGATAATCTTTGCATCTTTCTTCTGTTGCTTCTCGTGTTGCAAGACCGTCTTTTGCAACGTTGGATCAGTAGGATAGCTGGAAACGGGACAAAACGGAACTCCTTGTTCATTCATCCGGATAGATCCAGTAAATGCCATCTTCCCCTTACGGCTTTTTGGAGCCATCTAAAAAAAAAAAGGAGAAGGTTATAATGTAATTAAAATTACTAATAAAAATTAAATTTTTATAATAATTCTTACCTCAGCAGCGATGCGGTTGACCTCAAATGGTGTCACCTGAGTAGGCTGACCATCGGGAGTAGGCTGGATTGCGAGTTCCTCGACCCGGGTAAGCACATCGTCGTGGAGCTTCTCGACACGTTGATCAACCCATGTTCCATCCGGCCTACGGTGCGTCTTCTCCCAAAGCTCTGACATCGTAGCGGGACCTCCTTTTTTTAATGCCTAAAAATAAAAATATTTTTAAAATGTTATTTTTGTAATACGTAAAACAAAAAAACATTACAAACTTACAATCTCTCGCGCGTTCTCCTCAGAAGATATTTGTCCCGCACAATGCTTTGACGGCTGGTCACCGTTAACCGGCGTCAATCGAGCGGAAGAACACTGGGCCGATTTGAGCTTGCTAGTCTCATTCTCCCAAAACTCGACAAGACCAGCCCAAATGTTTGGGTTAAACCAGCGAGGCATACATAATTTCGGATCTGGGTTTTCCTCCCACTTGTCCTTCCACCGTCCAATTTGGTCGTTGAGGCGTAACTTCGCTTTTGCATCAAAATGTTCTCGAATCAAGCCGTTGATCGCGGGGTCCTAGTAATACTTTTGCTAAAAAAAACAAGAAAAATCAAGTTAATATAAATTTAAAAATTAAGAAAGAAAAAAAAAGTTATATAATTACCGCAAATGTTTTGTACCACCGGGCCCTCGTATCCTCGGGAACATACTTCCAAATCGTATGTAGCATAGTGAAATCCCGCTCGATAATCTCCCTAATAGACTTGGAGAATTTGTTTTTCGAGAACCTGGAAAAAAAAACAGTAATTGAAAACATGTTAAGTTATACATGTAATTAATAAAAATATGAATTTTTAAAATAAAATGTAGTACCACAATTGTTTGCCGGACGGCTCAGGATGTAGCTCGGGAAGTACTCGGCGTGCAGGACTAACGAGAAGCTGAGCAAACGTCATATCGTCCATCGACGGAACTCTACGATCGTCCTCTGGAGGAGCTTCCGGAGGTGGTTGAGTCTCGGGAATCGTAGAAGAAGAAGACCCGTCGCCTCTATGCGTATGAAATCCAGGACGTGGAGGTCTACGTCCAGGGTCCCTCTGTAGAAGGTCGGTGTACTCGTTGGGTGAACGACCCGTCATCTACAATTATGTAAAATTATAAAAAAATTAATAAAAATTATGTTAAAATGTTAAACTTTATGTTAAAATTAATAATATATTTTAACATTTTAAACTTATAATCCTAACAATTGTAATAATTCTCATAATTGTAATTATGCTCATAACATATTACAAACCTTTCTACTAAATTATAAAATTCAATAAATAGTAAAAATTAACATTCTAATATTCTAATCATACCAATTATAATAATTTCCAAAATCCAAATTATTCTAATCAACAATATAATTTTAACCATTCTAATAAATCATATCATTCTAACAATTCCAAAAATTCCAAAAATTAAAACCTAACAAATATATAAATAAATTAAAAGAAAAGAGGGAATTTTTTACCTTAAAATCGGATTTGTAGAGATTGTTCACGGTTTTGCGAGATGAAAGAGAGGACTGTGCGACGATTCACTGTTCTGGGCTGGCGCTTATATAGGAAAAAGGTCCGTCGCAAAACCGTCGCAAAGTTTACCATATTTATTGTATACGTGTACGATGTTTATACTTATGTTTCTTACGGTTGATAGATTGATGTTATAATAATTTCAACAACAAAGTTTTTATTGCTTATACTACTGACTCTTTTGGTAATATAACCAATAAAGGATGTTAAGAACAGGTAACCCAAAAATTATATGTTCAGGGTTTAGGGGTTAGGCTTTGCGACGATTTTGCGAGGGAAGCGTCGCAAAATCGTCGCAACTGTGGATAGGTTGCGACGCTTTTGCGACGTTTTCCTCGCAAAACCGTCGCAAAGCCTAACCCCTAAACCATGAACATATAATTTTTGGGTTACCTGTTTTAAAAATCATCTTTTTGTGACATTAAACTAAGGAGTGAGTATATTGTATTGTGTTGTGTATTGTGTTTGAGAGTTCAGGGTTTAGGGTTGAAGCTTTGCGACGGAGTTGCGACTGTATCGTCGCAAAAGCGTCGTAAATAGCACTTATTTAATTAAAATTTTTTTTTACCATGTAACCATTTCTAACAATTTACACAGATGCATCTGCTTGTCATGTAACCATTTGTACCAAGATTTTACATTATTTCTTATGTATATAATTTTAAAACATCAAATAAATGAGTATGACTAATTAGATACATTGCGAATGAATGTTTAAGTTTGGAGTAAATTAAGGAGGAAAATATTGACCCAAATAAATGAGAGAGGAAAAGTAAAACAGGAAAAGATACATTGAACCAAGACATGCTACAGCTACACGCAAAACGCCTTTTAATAGGAGGATTTTCTCATTAAACACTAATAACACTCAAACAAACAAATCCTTTAATTTTTTTAAATCTCTGTAGAATTAAATTTAATCTTCCCCATTACTTTTATTAATCTTCTTCTTCATTATCATAAATATAAGTTCCTACTCCCCCTTCATTTTCCTCCTCATCTTCCTCCTCATGATCTTCTTCTTCGTGGTCTTCATCAAATTCATCTTCGTTTCCATCCGAATCCTCAAATATCACATCAAGACCACTGTGGAGTGGGTTAATTCTTGTCAAATTAGTGTTTACCTCCGTTGGGATTGAAACTTCTTCGGTTCTAGCAGGTTGCACTGGGGGTTGATCATCAGCATCAGCTGCTAACCCACCGACAATTCAACCCCTTGGGTTAACTTTTATCACAGATAGCCAATCTTGATCCCGTCGTGCACGAGTGCGTTGGTAAGGAATGAAGACTACTTGCTCTGCTTGAGATGCTAAAACAAATGGCTCAAATTTGTCGGTGTACCTCCTATTTCCTTTTATGTCAACAACTCCAAATTTGCTGGTTCTAACCCCGACACCAATGTGTGGATCAAACCAATCACAACAGAATAATACACTTTTTCAAGTTCAAAACACCAGCATACTCAATCTCGATGATTTCTTTCAAAATACCATAAAAGTTTGTATCGCCAGGGACATGAATACCATAATTTGCAGTGGCTTTATTTTGGCCATGTTCAAATGTGTGAAAAATAAAGCCGCGAGTACAATACATCTTACTCGTTTTTATGCTTGCAATAGGCCCCAAAACAAACTCATGTACCCATAAAGGCTAACTAGTCCTGGGCATATTAACCTGAACCTGTGGACCCGAACCAGGACCCGAACCTGTAAGACCCAAACCTGAACCCGTACCGAAGTTAGAGGTGTAACCTGTTGGGTATGTTTTTGTCATACCCGTGGGTACAGGTTCGGGTCCGGGTAAGAACCTGTACCCGAAGGAGGACCCGAAGTTAACCCGAACAGTAAGGCACATAAGTTGTTTTCACTTGTTGTCGCCGGTTCCTCTTCCCAGATCTTCGACAAAACTCTTCACTCTTCTACAAAACCTAAAAATTCAAACTGGAATCACCAAATAATCTCCGATCTCGACCACCATCGTCTCCTCCATCAGAGACGTCTCGATTCAGATCTACGGTAAGTAAATCATCAATCTCCTTCTAAGTTCTAACCTTGATTCGATTCGTTACAATTTCATAATTGATTCAATTTGATTCACAATCCTCTTCTCTATTTCATAATCTATGTTTAATTGTCTTGTCTGTTTCATAATCAATTGCAATTGTCTTGTCTGTTTCATAATTGTCTTGTCTGTTTCACCAAATTGTCTTGTCTGTTTCATATTCGATTCGTTACAATTTCATAGTGTGTAATTGTTTCATATTCTCTGATTCATAATCTTGTTTGATTCGATTTGATTGTGTAATTGTTGATTCGAGTCTTGCTATGTTTGATTGTGTAATTGTTGATTCATAATCTTGCTGATTCATAATCTTGTTTGATTCGAGTCTTGCTATTTCATCTTCTGTATTTCATAACTTATATTTCTGTATTTCATAACTCACCTTTCTCTATTCTTTAATCTGTTTCATTCGTCTGTTTCATAACTCATATTTCTCTATTCTCTAATGACCTAATCTGTTTTATTTTGTCTTTCACAGATGGCTTCTAATTTGGACGATAACAATGTCCATATGGATAATGCTACAGCTGACAATGACCCTTTTGAAACACCAAACCAAGCAAAAAAAAGAAAGAGTCAACAAGCAGATGGAGGTTCTTGTTCTAATTCGAAGATCAAGAAAAGATCTTGGGTGTGGAAACACTTCACAGAACAAAAAGAGGATGGAGACAAAGCTAATTGCAATCACTGTGGAAAGAGATGATTGTTCCATCTGCCTCAGGTACGAGTAATATGAAGAAACATTTAAATAAAACGTGCAATGGTTACAAGTTATGGGAAGCCGCTAATAAGTATCAAGACCAAACAGCCTTGAACCCTCCTGGTGATAGTAGTCTTAGTTTTGGAAAGGTCTCTGATACTGTGATTAGGGATGCTACAAATGAGATGATAGTGATAGGTCAGTTGCCTTTAGCCTTTGTAGAGAGCTTAGCTTGGAGATATTTTTGTGCTAAAGCTCAGTTGCCTAAGCCTCACTCTAGAAGGACAGCCACAAGAGATATTGTAAAGATTCATGTGGCCAAAAAGGAAGAAATGATGAAGATTTTTGGGCAGAACAAGCAAAGGATCTCATTGACTACTGATATATGGGTTGATCCATTCACTAGGGCTAGTTATATGGTTATCACAACTCATTTTGTTGATGATTGGTGGGTTTTGAGGAAGTTTATCATAGCTTTCAAGAATGTTTATGATCACAAAGGGACAACAATATGCAAGGTTTTGAGAGATTGCTTGAAAGAATGGAACATCAAGAGAGTGTTTACTATCACTGTGGACAATGCCACTGCCAACAGTTCAGCCATGACGCAGTTCAAAGAAGAATTCGAAGAAAATGGAGAAGATGCATTTGTTCTACAAGGTGAATATCTTCATATAAGATGTGCTGCACACATAATCAATTTGATTGTCAAAGAAGGTTTGCAAGATATAGGAGACAGTGTTAATGGTATTCGTAATGCCATTCACTTTGTAAGGTCATCTACACCAAGGCTGAAATCTTTTGAAGATCGTGTGGGGTTAGGAAGGGTTCAAAGAGGGAGTCTGCCCTTAGATGTGAAGACAAGATGGAATTCAACATTTCTCATGCTAGAACAAGCTATGAAGTTCAGAAATGCATTTGATAGAATGTTGGAAGAAGATAAGCCATACAATGACTACTTCAGTGAACCAGTGGATGGAAAGAAACGGATTGGACCACCAACGAAAAATGATTGGGAAGCAGTTAATAGGTTAGTCCAATTCCTCATAATCTTTTACAAGTCTACTTTGGCTATTTCTGCTTCAACCTCTGTGGCTTCTCATAAGCTGTACAATGAGATAGTTAGTATGACTTGAAATATTGGAATATTGAGCAAAAGTGGTCCTGATAATTACTTGAGGGCAGATGCAACAGCTATGTTAGACAAATTAGGCAAGTATTGGGATCCATTTGGAGTTCAGGTAGAGATGAATAGGCTGTTGATAGTAGCAAGTGTCTTTGATCCTAGAAAGAAGATGAAGTATGCACAGTTGTGTTTTGGTAAGTTATACGGTAAAGATAGTGCAGAGGCTAGTCATTTGTCCGATGAAATTGAGGCTATCTTGAAGAAACTGTTTGAGGAGTATAGCAATTCATTTGAAAGAAATGGTGGTGCAACTTCTTCGCACTCTCAGACACATGGTTTTTCTTCTTAATCTCAGTCCCAAGATCCATTTGTTGATGAAGTTTCTGATACCACAGTTCTTGGAAATGGTGTTACATATGAAAACATGGATGACATATACAATGAGTTTATGCAAGAATCTGGGTCTCAAGAGAAGACTAATGAGTTGGAGTTGTACTTGAATGAGTGTGTGGAGATTGCAAATATCCCTAATGGTTTAGAATATGATGTTCTTTCTTGGTGGAAGCTAAACAGTGGTAAGTATCCAATTCTTTCACTCATAGCTAAAGATATTCTTGCAATGCAAGTGTCTTCTGTAGCTTCGGAATCTGCCTTTAGCACTAGTGGTAGGCTTTTAAACTCATCTAGAAGCTGTTTGACTCACTATATGGTTGAAGTTCTTATGTGTTTGGAGCAATGGCTAAAGTGTGAGATTAAAATGAATGAGAAAGGCATTATAAGAAAAGAACAAATGCTGGCAGATTTTGAGCTACAAGATGAGCTCATGAGAAGTAAACTTCGGTGTTTTTCATGTTATAATTAATTTTCAATTGTGCTAGATATCTAACCTTATTCCATTTGTTTGTAGAATTTGAGCCTGCATTCCATCCAGTGCAACCACAATGAGGTAAATAATTCTTATATCATTTCCATTGTTTTTTCAAACTTAGTCTCATTCATAGGTTCTCTTTGATTTAGATTCAAGTTGAAGATGATTCAAGACTTGAAGCTTCATGGTTCCAATTCCAACTTCCAAAAGACAAGACATTTTCTATTTTGTAACTCTAAAGTCTAAACTTTGAAGTTTATGTTTCTACTTAACTTTGAACTTTGGTTTTTGTTTTTCGGCTATTGGAAAATCTCTTGAACAATCTCTTGAACATTGGTGTTACAATTCCAACTCTCAAACTCTTAAAAAATTTGAACTATTCGGTTGTTTTTGTGTTGCAAATGCATTATTGAGCTCAATTTTACAGGTCTAAGTTTGGTTTTTTTTTACTATTTCGGGTAAAAAACATTCAAGAACCTGTACCCGAAAGGAACATGTAAAAATTCGGGTATTTACAAGTTCTATTAGGTGGAACCTGAACCCGAACCTGTACCGTTAGGACCCGAACCTGTACCCGACCCGAAGCATTACAGGTACCTAAATGGGTCCAAAATATCTATACCCGTTGGAACCTGTACCCGTTAGGACCCGAACCTGGACCCGAACCGAATACCCGTATGCCCAGGACTAAGACTAACTGTGGCGAGATCTTTTCGCCACCTATTCTCAAAATGAAATAATTAATTAATTCGTATACATAAATATATACATCTACATATATATATATACATGTATATATATACATTTATTAATATACAACATGCATGTTTCTTACTTTCTCCCGCATCCAGGCAGCAAAATCACGTTCTAGGAAAGATTGGATTTCTGCATCATTGAGATCAGGAAAAGCTTCCCGTATTTGTCCATCTAACATTCTGCATGTACGTACACCCATTAATTAGATGTGTATATGTATATATATATATATATATATATATATATATATTAAATAATATATTCTCATATATGTATATATATATATATATATACCTCTCATATGGGTGAAAGTAGTTACAATTTAGCAATATATACGTATGGGCAGCTTCCACATGCTTGAAATCACACCACGTTGTTTCCTTCACTTTTCCACCCATTCGACCAACATCACAGAAAACATCCGGTACACCCTCTAAGTGATATGTTCGGCCAACCCCACCATCGTCGTATCGTCTACGATGGTTTTTTTTAGTTTTCACGGTTTGGCTAAAGTAGTAAGTAGAGAAGTTTGATGTCTTCTCTGTCAAACTTCCAGCAATGATTGATCCCTCAACTCTTGCAAGATTTTTTGCCTTCATCTTCAGATGTTTGAAGAACCTTTCGAAGGGGTACATCCATCGAAATTGGACTGGTCCACCCAAATCTAACTCATGAGGTAAGTGTACAACCAGATGTTCCATCACATCAAAAAAGGAAGGTGGAAATATCTTCTCTAAGTTGCAAATAGTGAGTGGTATGTCTGAATTCAACTTCGAGATTTCGTCCTTCATTAAGGTTCTAGCACATAAGTCTCTGAAAAATGCTCCAATACCTGAAATGGCAATTCGGTCCGGAGTAAGTTAATTATTAACTAATACATTTAGAAAACTGGGAATAGGTGCCCTACCATCCCCTGTTAGATGTAACTCTGACTTTATGCATAAAGCCGCGAGATCGAGACAAGATTTCCGATTGTCTTTTGTTTTCCATGCAATATTTAACAATGTGTGTATAATATTCTCAAAGAAATTTTTCTCCACATGCATGACATCCAAGTTGTGCCTCAACAGATGATCCTTCCAGTAAGTCAATTCCCAAAATATACTTTTCTTATGCCAGTTAAGGTATACCCCATACCCAACAGGCATATTTGCAGGATTACTTTGCCAATTACCTCCAACTTTTACAGTTTCCTGTGCACCATATCCATCCATTTGTTCTTCCAACTCCTCACCTGAGAGGTAAACCAAGGGGGGGGTTTTAACAACTCGATTTCGAAACAACGTTCTACTCTTTTTATAAGGATGAGCCCTTGGAAGAAAACGACGATGGCAATCAAACCAGCAAGCTTTCCCTCCCGCTGACAATTGAAATGATTCGGTTTTATCTAAACAATAAGGACATGATAACTTTCCATGCGTTGTCCATCCAGAAAGCATGCCATTCGCCGGAAAATCGCTTATCGTCCACATAAGGACAACCTTCATGTTGAAGTTTTGACGGCTTGACGAATCAAAAGTGCGTACACCAACATGTCACAACTGCTTTAGTTCGTGTATAAGAGGCTGTAGGAATACATCAAGTGATCTTTTTGGATGCTTAGGCCCTGGAACCAAAATGCTTAGAAATAAAAATTCTCTATGCATACACATTTCCGGCGGGAGATTATATGACGTCACTATGACTGGCCACAACTAATATTGCCGACCAGACATACCAAAAGGACTAAAGCCATCAGTGCAAAGACCTAAATACACATTTCTATGTTCTACAACAAAGTCGGGATGTACCGTGTCAAAGTGTTTCCATGCCTTTGCACCTGATGGATGAGCGACTACCCCTTCCTCCCAATTATGTTATGCATGCCATCTCATTGCCCCTGCTGTCTGCTCTGATTGATACAATCGCTGCAGCCTATCTGTTATTGGAAGATACCACATACGCCTGAACAGGACTTTCGTTCGACCACTAGTCTTCTTATATCTTGGATGAGAGCAAAAACGACATTCCTGCAGCTGAGCATCATCTTACCAAAAATCATACAATTATCAATGCAGACATCAATCATCTCAGACGGTAATCCAAGACTTGCTACCAATTTTTGTATCTCATAGTAACTCTCAGCAGAGTTATTACCCTCTCGTAAGTACTCTTTAAACAATTCACCCCATTTATCCATGCAATTTTCACTAAGGTTATCCTCGCTAAGGTAAACAAGTGTTTCCAAACAGTTTGAGTATCATGTGGTGTCAAGTTTTTGCATTTCACGCAAGGACAAAAAATCTTTACGTTACCGGTATAGGTGATTCCAGCATGCGCCCTTTGGTTGTTTACCGCCTGGTTCAAAAACTGGTCAACCCCTTCACTAAATTCTCTTGTCACTTCGCCGGTTTCTGGATCACGACGATTGTACATCCATCCTCGAATCGTGTATATTTCATGATAAGACATAGTAATTGATGATTAAGAAATTTTTTTTTTCTGTTGAAAGAAATTTTTTTTTGTTGTGTACATTAATGACATACATTCGTGGTTTTTATAGAATTTCATTTCATTTTGCGACTAATTTGCGACGCTTTTCCAACATTTTTGCGACTTATTTGCGGCAAAAATATTACACTCATAAAAAAGTGAGAATCAATTAAAACGTGTTGAACCAACTTTCATCGCAAATCCCTCGCAACCGTTAAACGTCGCAAATTCGACGCAAATTTGCGACGGTTTTGCGTCCAAACGTACAAGTCGACGCAAAATCGTCGCAAATTTGTATTTTTAGTAAAGTAATTTATAGTTTGGTAAGTTAAGATTTAATTTGTTTTTTTTAGTAGTTAATGTGTTAGGGTTACAAGTAAATTTTTGGAAACTTATATTAATATAATATTATGATATTTAACATCGATGTTCATAAACGTACGTACACTCGAGATATATATATATAGTACATTATTAAATTTTTGGTTATTAGTATTAATTAATGTGTTAGGGTTACAAGTAAATTGTTTGGAAACTTCTCAAAGATATCGTTGATGAAACTGTTCATGATTCCCATCGCTTTGCTCGAGATTCCGATATCTGGATGCAATTGCTTCAGAACCTTGAAGATGTAGATCTTGTAAGTCTCCACGCTCTTCTTCTTCATCTTCTTCTTCTTGTCGCCGCCGGCTGCTCCGGCGTTCTTCGAAGTAAATTTTTGGTTATTAATTAGTATTAATGTGTTAGGGTTACAAGTAAATTGTTTGGAAACTTCTCAAAGATATCGTTGATGAAACTGTTCATGATTCCCATCGCTTTGCTCTATGCACTTGCTTCAGAACCTTGAAGATGTAGATCTTGTAAGTCTCCACGCTCTTCTTCCTCATCTGCTTCTTCTTGTCGCCGCCGGCTGCTCCGGCGTTCTTCGGAGTAAATTTTTGGTTATTAATTAGTATTAATGTGTTAGGATTACAAGTAAATTGTTTGGAAACTTCTCAAAGATATTGTTGATGAAACTGTTCATGATTCCCATCGCTTTGCTCGAGATTCCGATATCTGGATGCACTTGCTTCAGAACCTTGAAGATGTAGATCTTGTAAGTCTCCACGCTCTTCTTCTTCATCTTCTTCTTCTTGTCGCCGCCGGCTGCTCCGGCGTTCTTCGGAGTAAATTTTTGGTTATTAATTAGTATTAATGTGTTAGGGTTACAAGTAAATTTTTGGAAACTTATACTAATATAATATTATGATATTTTAACATTAACATCGATGTTCATAAACGTACGTACATTATTGCTTAAAAACGTAATACAAATAAACTGCTAACATAAACACATATTTATTTTCATTTCTTTTATTGATGACGTAATGTTTTACTCATCATCAATTTCTTCACCATCATCCGTCGTCGACCCTTCCTCATCATATTCCTGGGATAGCCAATTGTTTGGATTTCGATGCACACGACTGCTACTACCTTCTTCTATGAACGCTGTAGCCATGTTTTCTTTAGATATAACCTGTGAAATAAAAATTTTATTTATGTGTAAGGATATATCCTTAATACAATACCTTTAAAATATGTATTCTACTTAACTTACATTGCTTATGTTGTTAAGAATAATGTTAAGATAGGTTTGCGCCCTATCAAACTTAACAACTACAACCTCCTTTAGCACCAATATCGAACCCTCTTTTATGTGCGGCCCATATTTGTTATCAGATATGGCGGACCTATGAATGCTCGCTTGTACAGTCCCGGTAGGATCCTTCAAGGAAAACAAATAACATTTTTCGATTACTAAATATATAATTTGTTAAAAACATCTTTTCTTATAACTTATATATACATTTTACCTTTAGTATGACCATCGCGTCCCCCAATCCATTAGGTTCCATTTTATGAATCACTGCTATCACATATGGTACGTGACGCCATTGTGGTTTTATGTTATGCAACTCTTTTACCAGTCTCCACCCACGTGTGTGTCCACCCACGTGTGTGTCCACCTATATATATTCAACGTAGAATAAGTAAAATATAATTAAATGTCAAGTAAACAATATATAAACTTTGAAATATAATTATTTCTGTTTCTTATATATATACAAACTTTGAAATATAATTAAATGTCAAGTATTAGTAATTACTAATGTATATAATTATTTCTGTTTCTTATATATATACAAACTTTGAAATATTAGTAATTACTAATATATATTAATAATAATATTATACATGTTAATTTGTTGACATTTCCAATTGTCGTCTTCCAAAGGACATCGGTGAACGTTGGATCTTCTGCTTCAACAACACAGTTAACTATTTGTACATGTCTCTCATAAGAATTGCATTCTTCCAACATCGATTCTTCAAGTCTTTTCCTTGCCCTTTCTTCTGCTTGTCTCACACCAGCCGGACCCGGAATGAAAGCTCGATTGTTATCCATATTTGTTAAATTATAGAATGTGAGGTATATAATTAATTAATGTGGATTTTATAGAATGTTCATTTCAGTTTGCGACTAATTTGCAACGATTTTCCAAGACTTTTGCGACTGATTTGCGGCTAAAATATTACACTCATAAACAAGTGAGAATCAATTAAAACGTGTTCAACCTACTTTCGTCGCAAATCCCTCGCAACCCTTAAAACGTCGCAAATTCGACGCACATGTTGCGACAATATTGCGTCTAAACGTAAAACTCGACGCAAAACCGTCGCAACCTATAAGTCGACGCAAACACCTCGCAAATTTTGCGACGGTTTTGCATCCAAACTAACAAAGCGTCGCAAAACCGTCGCAAATTTGCGAGGTTTTTGCGTCGTCACGTTCCTACGCAAATTTGCGACGGTTTTGCGAGTTATTAAGAATATTCATCGCAAATTGGACGCAAATTTGCGAGGATTTAAAACCGTCGCAAACTTCCGTCGCAAGACCTCCTGTATTCTTGTAGTGCAAAACCAAAAGCTGCTTCCCTCAAGCGTTTGCGGTTGTGGGCGGTTGCGGTTGGATTTATTTTTTTATTAAAAAATAAAGTAAAATCAACTTAAAAATCAGAAAATATATAATAAATTTTTAAAAAATCAAGATTTGAATATTATAATTATAAAATATATAAATAATTTGACTTTTTTAATTAGTAACCTATTATAATTTTATATTTATAAAATCTTCACACCAAAATTCTCATAATAAATTACGATCACAATTTAATATAAATCTAACAAACTAAAATTTTAAAATATAACCTTAATCTACAAAAGAAACAATTTCTCTATTAAATTTATAACTTTCGTCCATAATAATAATAATAATAATAATAATAATAATAAACGTAAGTATCATATTTAAATTTATTGAATTAATAACTTTTATATTTTATTATAATAATATGATGTTTGATATTTTTTATAATTATTTAATATATTTATATTGTTAATTTATTATTTAACCGCTACTGCACCCGCTTTCAATCAGTCGTAAGTATCCCGCAAATGCACCAATTTTAAACGACTACACCAGTCATTCAAATCGCTGAAAAACGCTTGAAACTGCAACCTCCTGCTTCCGCAAACTTCCGCAACCGCAACCGCTGCGGAAGGCTCTTAAAATCAAAACAAAATGAGTTTCAGGCCCATTTCTTAGAATAGCCCATTAATATACTTTTTATTGTGGCCGTTCTTGAATATATGGCTATAATAAATGGGCCTATTTCGTTGTTTTGCGGCTAAACTTAAAAAATTTATATAAACGGTCAAAGGAACAGTCAAAGTTGCGGATATTCCGCGCGCAGCGATGTAGATTCCCAATAAATCACCACCCTTCTCCGTGAAACCATCCCATGCTTGAGGTTAAATTCGTCATTTCATTTAACTTTTAATCTCCACCGTTAGATGATCACTGAGCTCATAAAATCCGATGGTCAAAAATTGATTTGGTCTTTTATCCACACAGAGACAATAATATATATATAGAGAGAAAATTAAATTTCTTATCTTTATTGTCTGATTTTGTCCTTTCAAGTTTTCTGGGTTTTTGGATTAGAGGAAGGAGAGGGAAAGGAAAGAAAGTAAATACTAGTAGCTTTTAAACCTTTCTCTCTCTTTACAAACCCCAAATTTTAGTTTTTTTCTTTTTTTTTATTTTCTCGGGAAAATTTTTGGGTAACGATGAATGTAATGCGTAGGTTGAAGAATATTGCTTCTGGACGCATCTCTGTTTCTTCTGATAACGTAAATTTAAAACCGATCTGGTGTTTTTCTTGAGTTTTGCTTTAATGGGTTTTTCACAGATTTTTATAGTTTTTTTTTTTTTTTTATTAGATTGGTGGAGATTTAGTAACTACGAAGTCTGAAGAGAATACGCAAGAAAGTGTTACAATCATAGAGATTCCAGATAATAATATGAGGATTAGGGATGATAAGGTTTTAATTCTCAAAATCCTTTTTTTTTTAATTTTGATTTATATTTGTAATTGTTTATTTAATCTTGAAGTTGATGGATTTGTATAGGATACAGAATACGGAATCATAAACTGCAATAATACAGAATCTGGTCAGATTATTACCACTAAAAGAAAATGTCTAAATGAGCAAAAAGACAAGGTTAGTTTAAATATCCTAGTGTTTTATCTTAAGATCTTGTTAATCTCTTCCTAATTATGTTTTTGTTTTTTGTTTTTTCAGACAATCTCATACAGAGCTGAGAATGTTATAGGTACAGGTTCATTTGGTGTTGTATTTGAGGCAAAGTGTATGGAAACAGGAGAACAAGTAGCTATTAAGAAAGTGTTACAAGACAAGAGATTTAAGAATAGAGAACTTCAGATTATGAGAATGCTTGAGCATCCTAATGTATTTGAGCTTAAGCATTCTTTCTTCTCAATAACAACTGATAAAGTTGAAGAAGAGCAGCTTTATCTTAACCTTGTTTTGGAATTTGTACCGGAAACTATATACCGTGCTTCGAGGCATTTCACTAAGTTGAATCTTCATATGCCTTTGATTTATGTTCAGCTTTACATTTATCAGGTTAGTCAAAATGTCTAATTTTTTTCCTTTAATGTCTTAAGTTTTTTGAATTATTGTGACTTAGAAAACCTTTGTGGTTGTTTAATTAGATTTGCCGTGCAATGAATTACTTGCATCGAGCTGTAGGAGTGTGTCACCGTGACATTAAGCCTCAAAATGTATTGGTAAGCATTTGGAATTAGTATAAATTCGAGTTCCACAATAGCTATTGTACTAGTCATTAATGTTGTGAAATGTTTTTGCAGGTTAATACCATTACACATGAGTTAAAGATATGTGATTTTGGAAGTGCCAAAATGTTGGTAAGTCTTTATTAGATTTCATTAAGGAAAATATTGGTTAGTCTTTAGATTATGTAATTGAAATATTTTAGATTAATAATGATTTGATCATTTTGGTATTTAGGTTCCAGGAGAGCCTAATATATCGTATATATGTTCACGGTATTACCGAGCTCCTGAACTAATATTTGGAGCAACTGAATATACTTCTGCGATTGATATGTGGTCGGTAGGTTGTGTTATGGCTGAACTTTTGCTTGGAAAGGTGAGAAAAAGAATAACAAAATCTATAATATTTCGATTTTATAAACTTTTTTACAGTTTCTAATCTCTTTCTTGGTGATTTTCATTGTCTATATTAGCCTATATTCCCTGGAGAGAGCAGTGTTGATCAATTAGTAGAGATCATTAAGGTAAATCTTCTTTGTGTTTTTTTCCTTTTCGATGATTTTACGATATCTTAAGAGTTGTTTTTCATCATTTTGTGTGTGTTATTAGATATTGGGGACACCAACTAGAGAAGATATAAAGAATATGAATCCTGGTTACAATGAATATAGGTTCCCTCAAGTCAAAGCTCAACCATGGCACAAGGTTATTAATTTTTTTTCACTTTTAGCCACTCTTTAATCTCTCTGTTTTATCTAAATTTTCTTGGTTGGTTTTCAGATTTTCCGTAGAGAGGTAATTCCAGAAGCCATGGATCTTGCCTCAAGACTCCTCCAGTATTCACCAAACCTACGTTGCACAGCGGTAAGAGTGAAACCATTTTATAGATGTTTGGGTTATTACCACTTTAATAGCTCTGCTTACTCCTTTACTTGCTCTGATTTCAGCTTGAAGCATGTGCACATCCGTTCTTCGATGATCTTAGAGACCCGAGAGCATGTTTACCAAACGGAAGAGCACTGCCTCGGCTATTTGATTTCACATCTCAAGGTTCGAAAAAGATAGATGCTTTCTTCATTTTACCAACACTCAACTACAAGAAACAAAGATGTGTGTTGTTGTTTTGCATTTTCTTGATGTTTTGACATTTTGTTTCTTGCAGAACTGTCTGGTGCATCTGTTGAATTACGCCATCATTTGATCCCCGAGCACGCACGGAAATCAGTAGGATTGTTTTAAACATTTAGGCGCGTTGGTTTAGCTTTTATGTGGCTCGTTACTTAGCTTATAGTGATCAGTACCAGTTTGATGAATCTTGAGGTTGTAGCTTTTGTGATCTGTTTAGACCAAAGAGAGCTGGAAAATTTTAAAGGTTGTGGGATTTCTTGTTCTCTGTGTATAGCATTTTGTATGGTAGCTATAAACTCATCACTGACCTCAAAACCATGTACTAAAATTTTCCACTCTCAGATTCCATTCTTTCCCCACATAAATGCAAACTTTTGTTACTTTTTTGGGTCTAGTCTCCATTTATTTAAGTGATGAAAAGAACTGAAATCTCTGTATCTTTGATATGCTCTCTCAGGCATTTTATCGAACACTTGGCGTGCTTTACCAAGCTTCGTTCGATTAACGTCGGTGCTAAATTATACAAAAAAGACATTTTTTATCTTCCAACTACGAAATCTTGTAATAATTTAACTCTAAATCAGAGACAAATGAATAATATTCCGAATCACAATTATTGGATATCTCTGATCACGCGTTAATGGAGCACGATCTCTGTCGTTTTCACTATCCATTCTCAGGTAGAGCAACCTCGAAGACCTAAAATACATTTATCTATTCGATTCAACCACGACCCATTCAAATTCTGACATAAAGATCCAATCTTTACCTTGAAATTTCCGACACCGTGAAATGAATTCACCACCGATCTCAATCACCGCATCTTCTTCTTCTTCTACGGCGATAGATACTACGACGGATGAATCATCGCCGCTTCTAAATCGAAGCCACCGACGTGTTCTCTCCCTTTCCTCACAACCCTTACGTGGCGCAGCTTCACGGCTTCTCCGTCGCGCTAGTACTCACCGGTTGATGCTTCGTGAGTCATCGGTTCGAGTCCGTGAAACCGCGGCTGAGCAAATCGAAGAGAGACAGAGTGAATGGGCTTACTCGAAACCGGTTATAGTCTTGGATTTGTTATGGAATCTAGCTTTTGTGATTGTTACAGTTGTGGTTTTAGGGTTTAGTTCTGAAGAAAACCCGAGTGTTCCTCTTAGGTTTTGGATTGTTGGGTATAATTTACAGTGTTTGTTTCATATTGGATGTGTAATCGTTGAGTATCGTCGTCGAAGACGACAAGTTGATGATAGGAACCTGAATTTAGATTCGGATTCTGGTTTAAGCTCTAATCAAGGATCTAGTGAAGAAGATGAATCTGTTGATTATGTTACAGTAGATAATACTGAGATTGATCCTGGAACTAGGTAAATGTTTTGGTTTTGAATTTTGATTAGTTCTTGATTGTTGCAAGAACTGTTTTTTTTTTTTTTTCATTGATGATGATTCAATGTTGTTATTTATTGTAGTGCTGGTAAGAATCTTGAATCAACAAATGCAATCTTCTCTTTTGTGTGGTGGATTATTGGGTTTTATTGGATTACTGCTGATTCGGAGGAACTCGTGCAAAGTTCGCCTCAACTCTACTGGCTTTGCGTCGCGTTTCTCGCCTTTGATGTTATCTTTGTAGTCCTTTGTGTTGCTGTGGCTTGTCTTATTGGTATTGCTGTTTGCTGCTTTTTGCCTTGCATCATTGCGGTTTTGTACGCTTTGGCAGATCGGGTAAGTCAATATCGGTTTATCCAAAGATCCGGTTTTTATCGATAGATTGTGTTTATTCGATCTGTTCTTTGAATTTTCAGGAAGGTGCATCGGATGAGGAAATATCGAGGCTTCCGAAATTCAAGTTTCTAACGGTGAGAAATTCGGAGAAAGTGAATGGCGAGATACGGGAAACTCATGGAGGAATAATGACTCAACTTGGTGTTGATTCTCCAACCGAACGTGTATTATCAAGCGACGAAGCTGTAAGTTAACCAAATCTAACCGAATTTCGCAATATTGGTACTTATGAATGATACATTGCCTCTTTTCAGGAATGTTGCATTTGTCTATGTGACTATGAAGATGGAACAGAGCTGATAGAACTTTCATGTAGACATCATTTTCATGATGCTTGCATAGACAAATGGCTACGGATTAACGCGACTTGCCCTCTCTGCAAATTCAATATCCTCAAAACCGGTGAACAAAGTGGCAACGATGCAGTATGATCAAAGTTTCTCGATTCATATTCCTTTTTTATCGGCTATCGCGGTGGAAGCATGAAACAATGGATGGGGCTTGTTGTCTATCTCTTTCTACTATTTTGTTGTGTAAATGAAGATAGTAAATAGTTATATTACACAACTGTTATTACATGTTCAGATTATTGATTTATAAATGCAGTAATGGAAGTTTTGTAGTTTGTTTTTATTGTATGCGGGGTTGTATGTGACAACCCATATACAGTTAAGAGAAAGAATTGTCTTCATTTTTTTTTCTTTTTTTTCAACAAGTTCCATTTATTAAATCACATTTGGTCGGTAGAAATATCCCGGAAACGGGAATTATCTACCAACTCATCGAGATCTACATGGGAAAAGATATGATTACGTGTTCGTGCCGTTTTTGCAAGGACATCGGCACGTACATTACAAGAGCGAGGAATATAATCTAACTGAAAGAAGGTAAAATTATCTCTAAGTTCAGCGAAATGATCTAGCTCTGAAAAACTGGCCAATTTATTGGATCGTCGGTCATCGTCAATAGGTTTGAGCAATCCGTCTCAAATCGGGTTCTAAGTACACGATTCTAGACAAGACAATCCATTGTCCAAAGGAGTCTCTCGAACTCTGCATGTAGAGCTGAAATTCGGTTATCTATAGGTTGCCGAACAATTGTCTTCATATGCACATGAATGTAGACGCCCACGAAATTGTACCAGAATTATTGAAAAACGTTTTTTTTTTTTTTGGTATTATAGCAATTGTTAATTTTTTATTAAAATTAGTATTCAATATACAGTTAAGAGAAAGAATTATCTTCATATGCACATGAATGTAGACGCCCACGAAATTATACCAAAATTATTGAAAAACGTTTTTTTTTGGTAACATAGCAATTGTTAATTTTTTTATTAAAATTAGTATTCAATATCTATAGGTTGGATCCAAAATCAAAACTAGGGATACATGTTGGTTTTGACTTGGTAAATAAAAAGTAGGATAAATTTGCTATGTGGCCATATGTTTAAAAAAAAAAACATTTGCTCAAGTTGATAGTTTATTATTAGATTGCTAATTACGAATTTACGAGACCTTTTCAAGCACTATTTATTCAGTTATAGTAAATTTTCATAAAAACATATTATATTCTTGATTCAAACTCTAACTTAAATAATGTAGTAACTAAAGTTAGGTTCATATTGTAATTTGAAAAAAATATAGTCTCATATCTCATATAATTTGAAAATTTTAGATATTATATAAAAATCTTAATAAAAAAAATTGATGTTCAAAAAAAAAAATCTATTAGATAAAAATCTTAATAAATAATTGAGTTGATTCATAAGATCGACTTCAAAGTTAAAAAAATCGATGTATTATTTTTATTAATTTATTATTACATGATACTTCAATGTTTTAAGAATTTATGATTAATCAAACGTATTTTTCTCCCTTCATTCCCAAATTTCGGAATAAATATGGTTACAAAAATACGTAAGAAAAATCTATTCAGACATGCGTGAAAAAAAAAAAAAAAATTAAAATTTAAGATTGTTGATACGCGCACACCAAACCGGAACTCCGGTTACTACACGACCACCATAACCAGACATCGACGAAGAATTATTTTTCATCTCCTGTCTCCACATTTGACCATTCCCCGTCGCCGTCGCCACCGCCTGCGAAGAACACTTACTATAACCCACCGGAGCAACCACCACCGCAGACGAAGACGACGAACATTGAAAATCGCCATCGTTCGGTTTCACCAAAATCGACACATTCACGATTCCACTTTTATCACCATACTCATCTCTTAACCTGTAACTCAAGAAATTCAAATGCCCATGTGGAGCTAATCCTCCCATGAAATCTGTAATTGGAATCTTCGCGTACCCAATACTTTTCTCACACCCACCAGATGTTCGATAATATACCTCAATGGAAATAAACCTTACACTTCCGTTTATTGGTATCTCCATTTCGATTTTATCATTCCAAACCGGATAATTCCCACCAAGTTCGTCTAATTTCGAATCTCGACGCTTATCGTCGATTCTCACGACGCAGTATGTCTTCTTCTTCACTGGTTTTCGATCTATTTGAAGTCCTTCTGCTGAAATTAACTCAATCTCTAGTGTTCGTTTCATTGAATACGAAGACATGGTGATTATGGTTATTTCTGTGTTTGTATGTAATAAGTCTATGTCTCTCTGCAAGAGAAATCCTTATTGTTTTTGTTTCTTTGAAATTTGGAGAAGACGAGTTTATGGGGGAGTTTATATAGATCTTGTAAATTGACTGAGGAACACGCGCGGGTTCTTCTAGGTTGTTTCCACTCGCTTTCGGATTTTTTTATACTTTCTCAGAAATTTCATACTCCCTCCGTTCCAATATGTAAGTAGTTTTGGCTAAAAGAACAGTATTTAAGAAACTAGTTTTTTTTAAAAAAAATATTATTTAATATACATAATAAATATAATTTAATCAAACCTAAAAAAAACTACACAATATTATTGGTCACACAATATTCAATAAAGATGAAAAGTACCTAGTATTCTCAAAATAACTTATATTTTGAAACAAAAGAAAACATCCAAAACAATTTATATTTTTGAACGAGGGAGTACTATTTAATAGTAGTACTATTTTTTTAATATATAATATTTTCTTATGATTAGAACGTTGGAAAGTTTAAATTTCTTTTTCTAATTTTCTTTAGATTCGAACGTTACTTTGTCTAATATAATGGGTGATTATATTCTTATTCTAATTTGATTTTTTTTCTACATTAAAATATCATTATTTTTTATTCCATGCTTGGATCGTGGCGAGTAAAGTTAAAAAAAACATAAATAGAGATTGGAATAATGACGTTGTGGATCGGATGGTTCGAGGAGGTTTGGCTGGTGCTTTGATCAACGGTTGTGGGCGGATCGTGGTGACTTGTGTGCATTTTAAATGATGCGTGTTGCAGATTATTAAATTGCTTTGACAATTACTAATTTATATAATTTTTCTTAAGCATGAAGTTTATGTATGTAAAAACTATACTTGTAATTTAAAACAAATATTTCGTATTTTTCCAAGAATAGGCGGATCTTCCATGCATTTGAAAGATATATAATTTTGCTTATCTATGTGCTTTAGTTATGAGCCGTGGAAAATTCATATAGGTCTACTAACTTTGTTTTTGTCTTCTTTTTCCATTTTGTTACTTTGTCAAGAAAATTAGCTTTTGTAAACACATGCACTTTCAAATCTTCGTTCCATGAATTTTTAAAATACAAATTTACGAATTTAGAAACTTGCTTCGAAATAAATAACGAAAGAAGGATGAGTTTCTTAGGTTGACAAAAAAAAAAGGATGAGTTTCTTAAGGAAGACATGCATGTGCGTTTACCAGTTATTCAGAAGAAGAAAAAAAACATTGCGTTCAACATAATCTTTGAGAAATTCATTTAGAGTTGTTTATACGGCACGTGGCGTGCACTTAAGCGATTGTATTGACTTTTTAAGAAAAAAATCGGAAATTGAGACGAGAATTCGAACGAAGTTTCAAATATTTCTTGTTGATTCTGTCTAAACGTCGTAGTACACGTTTTTCGTTTGTTGCATCAAAATTATATTCTTTTATGTCATATACGATTCTATGATCATTTGCCACTTTAGTAATTTTGTCATAAAATTTAATAGACATACATGTAAAATCTCCTATTTTCCGGTTTTAAGACTAATTTATGTGCTTTGATGATACAATGATTTGAGACAATTAGAGCTTAACTAAACCTCTCGTAACACGAAGAGCTGATGGCCGTTGGATTTGGAGGAAGAACAACTTACCGTCCGATAACACTCTAGAGCCACTTTCTCACATTTGCACATATACAAATCATATATTTTTACGGATTATATAGTTTACACACAAGTTGTTATTATAATCGTAGTTATGTAACTTATCCAAATCCAAACAGTTGTTGTAGGTCTAACTGGGAAAGGTATAAACATACCTTTGAACTCTCGTCTCAATTGTGTACACAATTTACCGTATGCATGCATGCATATAAATAATTCGTAACTAGATATCGTCATTTTAATGACGTAAGCTAACATAACTGTGGAAAATATCACATATATATATATATATGTGTGTGTATATTAGTATATGACCCAATATGACCGTTGGGTTAGCTTGAAGTAGTGATGAATAATCAATTATAATCATTCCGGGTTTGTTTCTGGATATTAATCGGGGGTTACCTCGTTATTTCATGCCACATGGATAAAGCACAGTAATCAATGGCACAGCTAGATTTTCGATAATGTTGTTGTGTTGACTTGATACATAGTTGCTCTTGGTCAATGTACACGTTATTTCTAACAATTTTTGGTTGATTGTGGACAAATGGTCCTTTACAATGTATGTAAGTTTTGTTTTGTCAAATGCCAAACTAGTGGCCGGCCCGTGATTTTAGTTCACTCATACCCAACAATTTTTTTCTTTCATGATATCACCATCATCACGATCTAACTTGATACTACAATCTTGTTTAAATTCAAAATTTTGAATTTTGAGTGACTTGTTATAGTAATTGGACTAGGCTTCGATGGACTGTTTTGTACATGGTTACAGTAATAAACGCGGATTTACTATTTAAACCGTTTTGCACTGCACATATATTTTTGCTATTTAGTAAATGCATATACATTTGATAAGAAACATTTCTTAACTTGATATTTCGATCAAATCTGAAATTTATAGACTACAAATTCATGAAACATTCTATGGACCCATGTTCGAAGATTTCATCATTTCGTTGGGGTTTTATAGACTGATTTAGTGTTTTTTTTTAATCTTAGTAGAAACTTAAAGACACATGATGGAGAGAGTTCTTTTTTTTTTTTTTTTGCTAAATAATGATCGAGAGAGTTCTTGTTCTTCTTGTTAAAACTAAAAAATGGCATATACATTAGATGGATTAGTTGCTTCACTTCGTCACTTCATCTTATCATCACTTTGTCACTTCATCTTATCTAATGTGGAAAAAAGTTTTGTGATTTGATTTATATTTATTTCTGGAAAAATATGCATGAGTCGATTCTTGTAGCTGTGGTAGGTAGTAGTACATGCTTGTATGAAATTATGAAGTAGTACTCATTAAAGGATAGTCATTGACTTGCAAATAACAAGTCTCTGTATCATTTTTCCACTAATCTATATTTTATTTTCCAAAGTGTTTACTATATAATAATTCATTAATTCTAATTTACGAAAATCCCGGTACTTGTTAAAGTCGACAAGGTAATTAATGTACACGAAAAAAATCTACGTGTTATATCAATTCAATTATAAATCCTTTTACAGAAACAAAAAGAGTTATCATTCACTTATTTTGGCACAATTTAAAATCATATTTTCAAAGCAAAATCACCACATAAATCTAGGTTTTATCATACGTTTTTCTCCCAATACGAAACATCCAAGTGATACATTCCCATCTTGGACCATGAAAGATCATAAAACGGATGCAATTTAAATGACTTGATACATTATCAGCTATTTAATGTAGTGTCTTGACATCAGGAAGCAAGCGAATACATTATTATTCATAACTTTAAGGTCTTCATATTGATTATTCTTATTTGCTCACGTCGCTTGCTCACAACGTCACATAGTGACGTCAACAAATATGGGCTCTCGACTGTTGTCATAACAAAATGTACGTCAGATCGAGAGATTTAAATGTTAGGTTAAAGAGTAGTTATCGTGACTTTTCATTTTAGGTCGACCTTAACGAAAACATTTGAAGTATACATGGTCAAAAGTAGGCAAAAGACCTATGAAATTGTATGCCAACAAAACAACAAAGAAAAGATAATCATATAGGTGAACAAAATTATCCTTACTCGGCTCATGCTCATTGGATACTATATTAAAAATGTGGGTATTTATAGTCAACAAATCAGTCAACAATGGAAAAAAAACCCGTCACCAAAAAAATTAGATAACAACTAATTTTTTTTTTTTAACTCTATTTTTGGTTGGATGATTGTAAATTTACAATCGTTGGTGGTCCAAGTAGATTCTGTTGCAAATCTTCGCAGTCTCAATCGATTTTGAATCAAATGAAAAATAATATAAATCTTTTACTATTTTTGATAATCCGTGTGATATAGTTCTTTGGAGATTTTTCATTTGTGAATCTACTCTAACAAATCGTTGCAACTTTCCTATTAACCGTGTATTTCCAACATCCTTTATCTCTTGATAAGTCCTCGTCACTCATTCGAACTTTTTTTTTTTTTTTGAGCAACAACATTCGAACTTTTTCTTTTCCTCCTGTTTATTAATTTATAATCAAATCGGTTTAGAGTTGACCAGAACGAAAATTCTTGGAAAATATAATTTTCATCTTCATTCAAACCATTCTAACAAATAGTGAATGTCACACAATAAAAAAAGAAAAAAAGAATATCACACCATTTTTTTTTTTCGTCGAATATCACACAATAACCTTTGTAAATGAGTAGATATTCATTTTTAATTAAACTTAAAAGAGTTTATAGTTAAAAAAATACGCATTCTGACCACTAATATGTGAATACATCTCCTATCATATAGCATGGTCGTATTATCTAGTTCTCTTACGAGAATTAAGAGATATTTTTTAAAATACCCGGTTTTAGCAAGCTTTTCGCGGATGATAGTTTCTTCTTGAGGCTGAAAATAATTTCTGCAATGGATACTTAGCTTCTGAGTCCATCACTACAAAAAGCACGGCCGGCCCTGACTTTACGCATGAGAAGCATCATGCGTTAGACATCAACATATATTATGTATTTGTGGACACCATTTTATCAAAAATATTTTATAGTCTAGTGGTAAAATGTGGTTAAAGCAACTTCAAGGTGAAGAGTTTGAACTATGGAGCATGATAAATCTACAATAATTTTTTTTTTATATATAATAAAGGGCATCAAACAAAATTTTGGCTTTAGGCAGCCAATTACTTAGGGTCGACAAGAATGGTTCAATTATACGAGTGACCTCTATGCTATATAAGAGAAAGATCGGCTTAATAAATTGAAGGAAGCTTTTGACTCAGAAAGTACTAAAAGAATTATGATAGAAAGCTCACCAACATAAGAGTTCTGATAGAGGCCGCTTAAGCCTAATATTAGAGGCAAGCGAGCCAAGCAACCTCGCCTAGAAATGCATCATCCATCTTGTTTTCGCCGGTAAACAAAACCCCTGAGGATATTGAGATCGTGGGTATGTTTTCGCCGGAGGCTAGGGAGAATTCGCCGGAGGAATATGGCCGGAAATTAGAGGGGGTGTAATCAAAATATTTTAATGTAATTATATGTATATAATAATGGGCCGATTTAGTGGGCCTGAACCAATATAATATTGGGCCTAAAATAAAACAAACCAAAACGCACCGTTTTGAATAAGCATTATTATCCATTGACTGGTTTACTTCTTCTCTTATACAACTGTGAAGCGCCATGGCATCTTCTTCTTCTTCTTCTGCTCACCTCTCATTTCTCGCCGGAAGTATATCGCCGTTTTCCTCCGAACGGATCGGATTAGTCACTCACAGAGTTGAATTTCGTCTACCGAAGTCTCGGTTCCGGTGCTTAGCCGGTCAGAGCGGGTTCTTCACGCGGCTGGGTCGGTTAATTAAGGAAAAGGCGAAAAGCGACGTGGAGAAGATTTTCTACGGATTCTCTAAGACTAGAGAGAATCTAGCAGTCATTGATGAGCTCTTTCTTTTCTGGAATCTCGCTGAAACAGATCGAGTTCTCGATGAATTGGAAGAGGTTTTTTTTTTTGATTGTTGAATCTCTAGGTTTTCATGAAATCTCTAATTGTGAGATTTTGCAATGTAGGCGCTATTGGTTTCTGATTTTGGACCGAAGATTACGGTTAGGATTGTTGAGAGGCTAAGAGATGATATAATGTCAGGGAAACTCAAATCAGGAAGCGAGATTAAGGTTTGATTTAGACTATTATAAGCACAAGATAGGGATTAGGGTTTTATAGTGTTTTGATGATTCAAATTGTTGGAAATGGTGTAGGATGCATTGAAAGGAAGTGTGTTGGAGATGCTGGCTAAGAAAAACAGCAAGAATGAGCTTCAAATGGGTTTTAGGTTCTGATCATTTTTATGCATTGAAGTGGAGCTATGGAAGACTGTGGTTTAAGATTTGTTATATGGTGTGTTGTATCAGGAAACCAGCTGTTATAATGATCGTTGGAGTGAACGGAGGCGGGAAGACCACATCACTTGGTATGGCACTATACATTAATCTTGTATTGTGGCTTGGCTTGCAGAGAGATAGTATATGTAAGAGTGAGTTTTGTTTTTCAGGAAAGTTGGCTCATAGATTGAAGAATGAAGGGACTAAGGTATACCTTTCGATGTTGAGTACTCTTGAGAATTAGAAATAGGTAGAATTGAGTATCAGTATGTTCATCAGCGATGAATTTGTCATAGGTATTAATGGCAGCAGGTGATACATTTAGAGCAGCTGCAAGTGACCAGTTAGAGATATGGGCAGAGAGGACAGGGTGTGAGATTGTTGTAGCTGAAGGAGAAAAGGCTAAAGCAGCAACAGGTAATATTAATTTGTTAGTTTCAGTTTGAGGGCGCGTATCAACGTAAAGCTCACTATCACAGTATTTTCTTCATAACTAGTTCTTTCAAAGGCTGTGAAAAGAGGGAAAGAAGAAGGTTACGATGTCGTACTGTGTGATACATCTGGACGTGAGTATACAAGAGTTTACTTATGGAACACACTGATGCATTGATTAACTGATCTGGTGAAATATTAATTATGTTTATTTTAAGGTCTCCATACTAATTACAGCTTGATGGAGGAGTTGTTTGCTTGCAAAAAAGCAGTGGGAAAAGTTGTCTCTGGTGCACCAAATGTGAGTGAGCCTTTCTACTTATCTCAGCTTGTTGCCTTGCTTATATTCCACTATTTCTAGTTTTCGTTTTGCATAATTTCCACGGCATTGTCAGGAGATCCTACTTGTCCTTGATGGAAATACCGGTCTGAACATGCTTCCACAAGCTAGAGAATTCAACGAGGTACCGTATTTTGAACCATCTAAACCTAGTGCTTCTGGCTCACCAAGCTATAAACTCTTGGCATAATCTTGAGGTTTCTTGCTCGCTTGTATTTGTCAGATTGTTGGTATAACCGGTTTGATATTGACGAAACTGGATGGGTCTGCTAGAGGAGGCTGTGTGGTAAAACCTCTATAAATTTCGATCTCCAGTTTCACCTCAAGTTCTCGTTTTTCATTAGTTCTGCTCATCGAAACTGGTTCTGCATCTCTTGCAGGTGAGTGTGGTTGAGGAATTAGGCATTCCCGTTAAGTTTATCGGTGTAGGAGAAGCTGTAGAAGATCTCCAACCATTTGATGCTGAGGCATTTGTGAACGCTATATTCTCTTGAGGCTTAAAAATTGGTTTTTTCCGGCTGCTATCATCTTCTCACGCAGACGAGAGAGACTTGTGTTTTCCCCGGAGATGAAAATGGAAAATGTTCCTTCAAAGTCGTCAAGCTTTCTACAATGGATGCAAGTTTTGTTTTTTAACAGTGCAGACTAAAGCTCGTTGTTGGCATAGGAGAGTGCTCGCTTACACAAGAACGTAACGAGTCAGAGAAATTGCTTGTGTCAATACCATTTTGTACATTGTATTGTTGTATTGATTTTGAATGAATCAACCAATATTGATAAGAATAGTGTGGGAGCAAAAGTGAATCTTATTGTTAAAAATTTAGAAAGTATTTCATTTTTTCAATTTTTTTAGTTTCCAAATTGGTAAATGGGCGTTACATTTGGAAGTTCGTGGTAAAGTTTCTCTTTACTAGTAAAAATTAAACGGCTCTGAATTTTCTTTTTTTGTTGATCTTCATTAAAATTTTACATAAATTTAAAAATTAAACTGCTGTGAAAAAATTATTCGAAAACATCAATAATTTTGAAACGGAAAGAGTATATAATTAACAATTAATTTTTTTATTAATAACATATCTTTCCTATTTAGATTACATCGCTATTGTATAATTTTCGTTTTTATATCTAACATTCTTAAGAAGATTTATTTATTTCAGTTTTTAAAAATGATGTAGTTTATACATTTAAACTTTATCTATCACCTATCGTTTTATCGGATTTAATAAGCAAACAAAATTTAGAATTCATCCTTTCTCAAAAAAAAAAAAAAAACAAAAAAAAAGAATTCATAACATAGACGAAAAGTAATAACTAGAAAAATATAAATTTATGCGTCACGATTATTATTTCCACCAATCACAAATCTCTAGGACAAAAAGTGAGGACCAATAGTTTAAGCGACACTCTTTCGTTCAAAGATTAGATCGGTCCAGTTTATATTCACATCTTCCGCCATTATCGTCTTCCCAATTCGAAAACTCTGCATCCTTCAATGGCGACCAAAAAACCCGGAGTGATCGCTTTATTCGACGTCGATGGTACTCTCACAGCTCCAAGGAAAGAAGCTACTCAAGAATTGCTTGATTTTGTCAAAGAATTGCGTAAGGTAATGAAATTAATCCAATTTTGCTACGTTTGTTTTTATGAGCTGTGTTTATGCCTAGAAAGTGTTCGATAAAATGCCTGTGAGAGTTTCAGGTCGTTACTATTGGTGTCGTTGGTGGATCTGATCTAAGCAAAATATCTGAGCAGCTTGGAAAAACAGGTACGACTGTGATCGGATCGAAAAAAAACTATAATTTTGTTGGTGAAAATTCGATTTAGTGTTTAAAGTAAGGATCTTTTCCAATTTTGATGAGAATGGTCACTATTATATGGATCCTTTTAAAAGTGGACACTACATAGACTTTCTCTGACTAGATCCATCGACAACAAACTCTGTAGATTGGGAATTTGAGATTGCTTTGATCATTATTGTAGGGAAATTAAGATCTGGATCACTAGTGAATGTGTTTGCCTTGTGAGTCTCTATTAGTTTGACTAAAGCTTTCGTTTTTTTAATTTTTGCAGTGACTCATGACTATGATTATTGTTTCTCTGAGAATGGTCTTGTTGCCCATAAAGATGGGAAATCCATTGGAATTCAGGTGCATATGAAAAACCAGCGTTTTACTTATCGACATTGTTGCTTTAATCGACTCTTTTGTTCCTTAATAGTTTTGTGTATCTTTTTCTCAGAGCTTGAAGCTGCACATTGGTGAAGATAAACTCAAGGTAAAGCATTGTCTCTTTAATGTTCCTTTTAGTGGTTTAATTGATGGAGTGTGTATATGGATAATTCGTGATACCGTACAATTTATGATGCAGGAGCTGATAAACTTCACGCTGCACTACATTGCAGACTTGGATATCCCAATCAAAAGGTACATATGAAGATCAACCTCTAGTCTCTTGTCATGTTTTAATTAATGGAGGGGATCTTCAAGTTATTGAAATTTGTATATACACAGGGGAACATTTATAGAATTCCGAAATGGAATGCTCAATGTGTCGCCTATTGGTCGCAACTGCAGCCAAGAAGAAAGAGACGAATTCGAGAGATATGATAAGGTAATGGAAACTATTTAGTGTTTTTTTTTCAGGTTCTTATAGAGATCAGTTCTGAGAATTGTTTAGTGATATCATTCAACATTTTTCTCTTGAAAAGGTTCAAAACATTCGCCCAAAGATGGTGGCTATACTTCGTGAGCGGTTTGCGCATCTTAACCTTACTTTCTCAATCGGTGGACAGATCAGCTTCGATGTAAGTAGAACCAAATAAAAATTTATATCTAATTTCTGAGTTACTCAGTCTACTTCCATTGTTTATGACTCACTCAGGTCTTCCCTAAAGGTTGGGATAAGACTTACTGCTTGCAATACCTTGAGGACTTTAACGAAATCCATTTCTTCGGTGACAAAACCTATGAAGTAAGAAAACTGAATCCCATGAGTAATTCTTGTATGGTTTTTCGATTGAGCTTGACAGGTAAAAACACTGATTTAACTTCTATAGGGTGGAAATGATTACGAAATCTATGAATCACCAAAAACGGTTGGCCACTCAGGTTAGTTAGTTTCGATATACATTATCGGTTAATCTCCGTTGGTGACCATTTTCAATGACAAGTCGGAATTGTTTCTTTTTACGTTCGCAGTTACGAGTCCAGACGAGACAATGGCGAAATGCAAAGCTCTATTCATGTCTTGAAAACACTATCCCTTCTCGATTTTCTCAAACTTTTGATTATTTTACATTACAAGAAATGGAGAGTAAGTATGTTTTGCATACTGAATCCTTATGTTTGGAATTTTGATTCATATAATAATGTGGTTATAAACTTTATTTTAGAACTCATAGTAGTAAAACTAAGATCAAAGAAAGTATCTTCTTTCAAAAAAAAAATTGGATGTTAAAAGTTTGTTTACAACAGATTCTCTCCAAAAAAAACTTTACAAAATAAAACAACAAATTGTATACATATATTCATTTAAATATAAAAATGTTCAAACTTTATAACTGATAAGTTCTTTCCTCCACACCACAATTTCAAGATTCAGCCACATGCTCTTCTCCTGCAGTTTCAGGTACTGCATCTTCTCCTCCTGCTTCTCCCTCGGGAATCGAAGAAGAAGCGTTCTCTTTAGCTTTGTGATCATCAGAAGGAGGCGAAGATCCGCCAGAAGAGGCGGATCGACGGTGATTAGCAGCTGCTCGATGGACATGATTGTAACTACCTTTCTCGAGAAAGAGCTGATTGAAATGAACTTTACAATAGAGTACTCCGTTAAGAGAAGCGTACGAAGAATGCGTCAATGGACAACCACTGTGTGTACACCTAAAACATGTCTTGTGGTAACTTTCTCCTTCCATTGTTACTTTCTCTAGTGGATAAACTGTTTTGTGACAAGTCGCGCATTTGTCTTGCGTTCCACTGAAGAACGACGATAACTTACTCGGAGCTCGAGTCTTGAATTCAATCAAGTAAACAAAAATCAGTTGAAGAAATTAAAAAAAACAAAACTTTTTTCATGAAATTGAATTATATGTTCCTTACCAAATGATCATTCGTCTTCTCGGACTTTCCTGTTTTCGTAAAATCGATTAATCGTTAAAACAAAGAACGAAAAGACATTCGATTTAGAAAACAGAACAGAGATTGAAAGAGACCTGATTGAAAATTTTTGGTGTAATTGCCAGATTCTTTGAAAAGTCGTTCGAAGTGTGGCTTACAGTAAAGAACTCCATCCATTGATGAGTAGTTACTTATCTGTTACATAAAAAAAATCAAATCTTTTTTGAAAATCATTGTAGAAACAGAGTAACTCTGTTTTTTTCGGATTAAAAACAGAGTAACAATGGTGGAAGAAGATTTTACCACGAGAGTGCCTTTGCAATGGCTGCATTTGAAGCAAGATTTGTGATAAGTATTACCCTCTAAATTCAACAAATCCATTACATACACAGTTTTTTCACAAGCCTTGCATTTATCCAATGTTCCTGTAAACGCCATTTTTTAAAATTTCTCTATCTTCTTCTTCGTATTGCTCTGTTTTGTTCTTCGTTCGCCGGTTCTAGTCTCCGGACACGACCAAACGACGACGGAGAATACAAAAAAAAACCAGATTTCGTTTTTCTTCTTCTGTTTCATTTCTCTGTCTTATTTATCAAAAATTCTTGATTAGGAAATTTTGGTTCTAATGGTAGAGATTCGAAAGTGGAGAATCCATTAAATTAATCTAAATTCTAATTCTGGAGATTGTTTATTTTACGATCCAAACGAAAGGTTTCGTTTTCTTGACGATTTCAGCCACAACACAGGTCTATTTTTAAATCTGTGGTAAGAAATGACAAATTTTAAAAACTATGGGGTTGTTTCATAATTATAGAAGAACACGAGGATATTTTAGTAAAATAATGTGGATAAGAGTGAAGAGTATCTGTAGCTTTCACTTTCTCAGTAACCAAACAACAAATTTTCCCGAGAAAATAATTTCTCTGAACTCTTCAGTTTTCTATTATCCTTGTATACACAGAATTCGATTTTTTTGTTTGTTTGTAATTTCAAAATTTCCGATCTTGACCTAACATTTTGTCTCCTCTCTAACTCCTGATTGTTTGTTTTATCGCTGTGAAGAAGATTTCGATTTTCGTAGATTAGGGTTTCTTTGTTCTGTGTAATTTCGAGATCGAAGAAGAAAGCTTTGTGATGAATTACAACAACAATAGAGGAAGATTTCCACCGGGAATCGGAGCGGCGTCTCCGGATCCAAGTTTTCAGTCACGGAATCCGAACCCGAACCCGAATCCGAATCAACTTCAACAGTACGTTCAACGAAGTTACCCACAAAACCCTAATCAGATTCAACAACGACAATGGTCTAGAACCTCTCAGCTTCCTGGTAATCCAAGTTATGTAGATGAAGTTGAGAAAACTGTTCAATCTGAAGCTAACAATGATTCTAAGTAAGTACTCATTGGAAAAAAATTTGGATTTTGGTGTATATGAATGTAAAAAAAGCTTATGGATTATGTGTGTTTATTAGTAATCAAGACTGGAAGGCAACATTGAAGCTACCACCTCGAGATGATCGTTACCAGACTGAGGTAAGAACTTGTTTTGAGAAGATAGTAGTTTCTTTAAGGGTTTAGGGTTTTTAATGTTGTTATGTGTGTAGGATGTGACTGCTACTAAAGGAAATGAATTTGAAGATTACTTTTTGAAGAGAGATTTGTTAAGAGGCATATATGAAAAGGGTTTTGAGAAGCCATCTCCTATTCAAGAAGAAAGCATTCCAATTGCTTTGACTGGTAGTGATATTCTTGCGAGAGCAAAAAACGGAACCGGAAAGACCGGTGCTTTTTGTATTCCGACACTCGAGAAAATTGATCCAGAGAAGAATGTTATTCAAGGTTTTTGTTTGTATAAAATCTACTTTTCTTGGTGTATTTTGATGTACACCTTGTTGATCTATTTTGGTTGTGTAGCTGTAATTCTAGTTCCGACTCGAGAGCTGGCTCTGCAGACATCGCAGGTGTGCAAGGAGCTTTCTAAGTATTTGAAAATTGAGGTTATGGTCACCACTGGTGGTACTAGTCTGAGAGATGATATCATGCGATTATATCAACCTGTTCATTTGCTTGTTGGAACTCCTGGAAGAATATTGGATCTTGCCAAGAAGGGCGTGTGTGTTTTGAAAGACTGTGCGATGCTTGTAATGGACGAGGTGAGTTCATGATATCTTATTATGCTAGATAGGAATAATGGACTGATTGTTCTGACTCATGAATATCTTTTCTCAGGCCGACAAGCTTTTGTCTGCGGAATTCCAACCTTCTATAGAGGAGTTGATACAGTTCTTGCCTCAAAACCGTCAGATTTTGATGTTTTCAGCTACATTTCCTGTAACCGTGAAGTCTTTCAAGGATCGATATCTCAGGAAGCCTTACATTATCAATCTCATGGATCAGCTCACACTTATGGGTGTTACTCAATATTATGCTTTTGTTGAAGAGAGACAGAAAGTGCACTGCCTTAACACTCTTTTCTCTAAGGTCAGATTTCTAGACAGCCCTAAAACCCCAATTTTCTTTTCCGGCTACTCAGTGTAGTGGATGTTTTAAAGGAAGTATTGTTTGTTAATTGCAGTTGCAAATAAACCAGTCCATTATCTTTTGCAACTCTGTCAATCGCGTGGAGCTGTTGGCCAAGAAAATCACAGAACTTGGTTACTCATGCTTTTATATCCATGCAAAGATGGTTCAAGACCATAGGAACCGTGTTTTCCATGATTTCCGCAATGGTGCCTGCAGAAATCTTGTTTGCACTGGTACGTTTAGTGTTACTCGTGTGCTTTGAACAGTGGCATTGTGTTTGAGAGATGATGATTATGACTAAATGAGGAATCTCTGTTGCAGATTTGTTTACTCGTGGGATTGACATTCAAGCTGTGAATGTTGTCATTAATTTCGATTTCCCCAGGACTTCTGAGTCGTATCTACACAGGGTATGTTAAAAGAAGCCACTTTTTTAATCTCGTTTTAAATTAAGCACATTCCATATTGTGAATGGGTATTTGCTTCATTACATCATCACCAGGTAGGCAGATCAGGAAGATTTGGACACCTTGGGTTGGCTGTAAATTTGGTAACTTATGAAGACCGCTTCAAAATGTTCGTGTTTCTTAACCGGTGTGATCTTTCTACTCTCGAATGCTATAACTTTCTTCTTACTCATTTATTTGGTTTCCAACAGGTACCAGACTGAGCAAGAACTTGGAACCGAAATTAAGCCAATTCCTTCACTTATCGATAAGGCAATTTACTGTCAGTAGTTGAACATTCTCCTTGTGCTAAGGCATTGTTGGATTGAACCGGTAAGAGAAAACCCTCTCTTGCTATCTAGCCATAAAAAAACCAAAGCCATTTTGCTCATAGACCAAATACTAATGATGGTTTTGCCATTTTTTAGGTATTTAGAGGAGGCAAATCATTCCGTTTTGGCAGAGATGAAGGCAACACACAGGGAGTACTTTACTGAAGCAAGAGGCAGTATAACCATGGTGATGAAACCGTTTGGTTTTATCTGAACCTGAAAACCAGGACCGGTTTACTTTGGTTTGGTTATTGGTCGTCTTCTCTCTTCTGCATGGTATAAACCATGAGTTTCCTTCTATCAACTCACATTTTTCATGTTACTTTGGGTGTTTTATGACTTTTCTTGGTCTCTTTTGTTTTAAGGCCTGAAGAAATCCTTAGTAAGATTGAACCGAAGAAGTCAATTTTACTTACTTTGTCTTGCTCGATCCACCTGTGTTATTCAGTTCAAGTATCAACATTTTAGAGTCTAAGAATAGAGTGAAATCGTATAATCATACAATTACAAGAAATACTCTATATAAACTTTAGACCATGAGGTTTTTTCTTACACACAAAGTAACCAATATATAAACAAATCCAACAAACAAACAAACAAACAAACAAACAAAAGAACTATAAAAAGTTGTGGAATCATACACACACAAAAAAGAAGAGAAGAATTGTTACAAACAATGACCTGAGAAACAAATTTATTGAAAAGGGACTTAGAAACATCCACAAGTTGCCTTAGGAACAATACCAGTGGCTCTATGCTTAGCAGCCATTTCTTCAGCTTTAAGAAGCTCTTCTCCTCTTTTAGCTTCAACCATTGCTCTCTTCTCTTCTGCTTCCTTGTGAATCGCCGCTACTTTGTTCTTCATTTTCTCACCATACTCTGCTTTTTTCTTCTCTAACTTTTCCTCAATCTTCTTTAGTTCAGCTTCAATGGCTGCTTTCTTGCTATTCTCCCAAGCAAGCACTTCAGACATCTTCTTTTGTGCTCTGTCCCATTATTAACATCATTTCAACATCATTAGTAACTAATGAGCAAAAATGTAGTAATCTTTGTTTAAATTTAAGAAAGTTTTTTACTTGTTCTCAGCCTTTGACTTCTCACTCTCTTCCCATGCTTTTATGAATGATGTTTTCTTCTCCTTTTCCAAGTCCGCGAGTATCACATCTGCTCATAGCACACAAACATCACATTTGATGTCAATTTTGGAACTAAGTAAACCATAATACAAAACGAAATGTCGGTTTAGCTAACCTCTATCGACCGATCCAGATGAAGCTTTCTTCGGTGTATGATCCTCAATAGGTTCTGCAATAAGCTCACTTATAAGTATAACACATTGCTGACATAAAAAGATTGCGTTACGAATAACCAATGCTCTAAATTCCTGATCAATTATATAAGGTCATCGATTATAACTAGTTTTGAAATATAAGTTCATGAAAGTTCACACTAAAGTTAAGCAGAACACAACATTATAGTTCAAGAACTTCTTAATTAAAGACAGTAGTAAGAAATTAAATTAATGCTCTTGGAATTTAAAATTGCTAAAAGTTGGTACTTAAATATTATTTTTCCCAGAGTTAGGCAACTTTACAGAAACGAATCATGTAAGCAAATCAAGAAAGTAAACCACTTTTTAAAAATTCATAGCTGTCCACAACGAATTGTCATTATTCCATAATACTTTTGATCACACTAAACTTACAAAGCAGATTATTATTTTAATACTATCTACTTCTAATAGGAAAATTAATCATATCCTTTAACTTGAAATTATACATCTATCTCTTGAAACAAAAGTGGAAATTGTATATTTGTATGAATTAATTCTAAATATCGATTCAGGAGAGTGATTTTTAGCTAATCCATTACATCTTGAACAAAATATTAAATTTTTAATTACAAAACACATCCATAATTCATCATAGATTCATGTTTAGATTCATAAACATGAATCAAAATGTCACAATTAGAGAAAAATTATCAAATATTATGTAACACAAGTGTGTAAATAGAGAAACTTACTTTCGACAACGGTAAGAGCTTTGGACTCTAGGGGTTCATGTGGTGGTGGTAGTGGATGGTGGACCTTCTCCTCCGCAACATCTTTAGAAACTTCCACCGGAGCAGGAGTTGGTTCCTTCGCCGGAGCCGGAGCTAAAACCGCCGGAGATTCTACGTCAACCTTACTCGTTTTCTGCTCCTCCGCCATTGTCTCTTAGCCGAAGAAAGAAGAAAATGATTTCTCAAAAAATAGAAATTTTGGATAAATTTGAGATTTTAGCCAATAAGGAGAAAGAGGGTTTTTATATCCTCCGTTAGGTTGTATCGCTAGTGCGTACTCCTCGCGTTTTGATAGTGTGAGACAGTTGTTATCTTTAGCCGTTGGTTTTGGTCACCATGTGATCGTACGGTTGTAAAGTACGCTTACGCATTGGATGCGATACATGTGATTAAATACTCTCTCATTGCCGACAGGTAAAAGTAGTTCAATGTTGCCATGTCATCTCTGTTGAAATTTTGTCATTTATTTTGCTGATTAGAGTAAAAATCAACAAAACTAATTCCATTTGATTACTCTATCTGAATAAATAAAACCGATCTACAATGTTTGTTTATGACGATTTAATGAATTAAATATCAAATTTAGATAAGATTATTTTATACTACTTTGTAAATAATCAGGTGGACCAAAAGATGACGTGGAGCTTTAGTATGATGACACGCTGGAGACAGATACAAAAGGATAGGTCTTTGGACATGTCGGGTGTTCAGAACGCTCCGGTTAAAAGCCGCGTGAGGTGGAATGTAACCAAACCGGTTTAAGCATGTGATATATGGGCCCTGATGGGCCATTTTGCTCGTTTAGTCAGACCTTCTGCCTGACGTAGAGACTTCCCTTTTTTTAATTATTGGGTTTCTATGAAATTTAACGGCCCAACTTTTGTTACCCAACTGGATTAATTAAAAGATTATTAACGTTGTAATATTTTTAGCAACAAGTTAATAGTAAAATAGGTTAATTAAGGATAATCATAGTTCTCAGATTTGAACAGCCTGGGAAAGATGTATATAAGTCTGTAGTAGTGGGTGATTTATTTAATAAAAAATAATAGTAAAGAATACAACATGGTATTGTTAACGATTATTTGTTCTATCGTGTTTGACAAAAAAAAAAAAAAAAAAATTTCTCAAAGAGGACTTTAATTAATTGAATCCATAACTATTCTTCATAAACAGATTTGATTTCTAATAATCCACAGAGTTCCTAAATTTCCTTACAATAAGACAAGGAAAATTATTTGGAGAAACCGTAAGACATTAAAGTCTTTATGTGATAGGATTAGAATTATACGAATACGGATCACAAATTTCTCCTACTAATAATATACTATTCTTTCTTTAATATTCATAAACATGAACCCTTCGAAAAACTAAAAAGTTTTAAAAAAAATATTTATGAACTTTGATTAACACAAATGATGTGAACTCTGGTTAGTGTTGAAGAAAACGTGAAACAGGATTCAAATCCTCGTGGAGAAGCACAAATCGAACATCGAAAGCTTCTTCTTCGTTTCGGTAACGTTTTAATCTTCTTCTTCTATTAATAAGCTAAACAGGAAATTAAATTAGATTCATGCTTCAAAGAAAAAGCATGAAGAGGAACAACAACAAGACCGATCCTCAAACAAACAAGCATAACATCAAAACGACGTCGCATCGAGGAACAAAAATCACAAAAGCTACTCTCTTCATAATCTCTTCTCTCTTCGTATCTGCTAGTCTCTTACACATATTGGGTTGTCTCGATCTCGTGAGTTCGAATCCTAAAAACCTCAACTTTTTTACTAAATTTATCAACTTCAAATTCAGTTACTAAAATCTCTTCTTCTTTTTTTTCCAGACAACTTTTACAGGTCTCAAGCAAGTAACAAAACCAAAAAAATCACCAATCACGAACCAGAAATTCCCTTACCAATGCAACCAAACATACCAAAATATTCCATTTTCCAAGAACAGCAAACCCAGAACCAACCATTCTAAACCATCCACGTGTCCTTCTTACTTCCGTTGGATCCACGATGATCTACGGCCATGGAAAGAGACAGGTGTAACTAGAGGGATGCTTGAGAAAGCAAGGAGAACGGCGCATTTTAGAGTAATTATCCTAAACGGGAAGGTGTACGTTAAGAAATACAGAAAATCGATTCAGACAAGAGATGTGTTTACTCTGTGGGGAATCGTACAGCTGTTACGGTGGTACCCAGGTAGATTACCAGATCTTGAGCTCATGTTTGACGCTGATGATAGACCAACCGTCCGATCTAAGGACTTTCAAGGTCAACATCACCCGGCCCCACCTCCATTATTCCGTTATTGCTCTGATGACGTCAGCTTGGATATCGTTTTCCCTGATTGGTCCTTCTGGGGCTGGTAAGCATTTTTATTAATAAAAAAATATTTTATTTGATGGGCCTTTTTATTAAAATGGGCCTGTTTAATTTTTTTATTGGGCTAGGGCTGAGGTGAATATAAAGCCTTGGGCTAAATCTGTAGTGGCGATTGAAGAAGGGAATAAGATGACGCAATGGAAAGACCGCGTGGCGTATGCTTATTGGAGAGGGAATCCTTATGTGGCCCCCACTAGAGGAGATCTACTTAGGTGTAATGTCACAGACCACGAAGATTGGAACACACGTCTCTACATTCAAGTAAATTCCTCAAAAAATTTAACTTAAAAATTGATATATTTCATAAACTAATCTAATATAATAGGAAATGTTATAACAATTTGAAGGATTGGGTTAGAGAATCAAGAGAAGGATTCAAGAACTCAAATCTAGAGAACCAATGTACACACAGGTTATATAAATCAATACTTTAGGCATTTAATTTATTTGTTTCAACGAAAATTGAATTAATTTTCTTTTTGTGGTTAAATGTTTGGAATAGGTACAAGATTTATATAGAAGGATGGGCATGGTCAGTGAGTGAGAAGTATATAATGGCATGTGACTCAATGACATTATACGTAAGACCAAAGTTTTATGATTTTTACATACGGGGAATGATGCCATTACAACATTATTGGCCAATCAGAGACAACTCTAAGTGTACTTCTCTTAAATACGCCGTACATTGGGGAAATACTCATTTAGATCAGGTTTGTGAAATTATTTACGTTTTGGCCCCGGAAGTTTTGTTTCGTAACTAATTGATCCGTTCATTTTCGGATTTTTTTACATAGGCGCGTAAGATAGGGGAAGAAGGGAGTAGATTTATAAGAGAAGAAGTGAAAATGGAATATGTGTATGATTACATGTTCCATTTGATGAATGAGTATGCGAAGTTATTGAGGTTTAAACCGGAGATTCCTTGGGGAGCGACGGAGATCACGCCGGATAATATGGGATGTCCGGCGACAGGACCATGGAGAGATTTTATGGCGGAGTCTATGGTGATGTTTCCTAGTGAAATGGCTCCTTGTGAGATGCCTTCTCCTTATAACCATCTAGCTTTAAAAGAGGTTCTTGAGAGAAAAGCTAATTTGACTCGTCAAGTTGAGATTTGGGAAGATCAATATTTCCGTAATTTGACTAATGACAAGAAGCCTTGATCAAAGAAGGTCTTGATTTATTTAGAAAAATTGAGTTTGTATTCATAGTGAAATTAGCAAGATTAAATGAGTAAATTGTTCTTCGACTAGTGTATCAAATGTGTTAAAATGAATTTAAAATTATACATTACAACAATAAAATTATCCTTTATAATGGATAATAAATCTATAAGACATAATATCACGGTATAACATATAACAATGAGATGGGATCCATCTATTCAAATTTCTATCACCTGCTACAACTACAAAAATCCTTCGACATTCCGGTGAACATAAGAAGGTCAATTCCTTGGATTTTATGGAACAAATGGAAAGCTCGAAATACATTGTTCTTTGAAGAGAAAAGAAATTGGCCATTGGAGACCAAGAGAAAGTATAGTGAAGAATGTGAGAAATGGTTCATAGCTCAGGCAGTGGACCAGAATCAAGCAAATCAAGAGGCAAGAAAGAAGAAGAGAAAACTCAAATGGGAAGCTCCTCCTCCCTGGTTAAAATGCAATGTAGCGTGTTCTTGGTCAAAGAACCATTCAAATTGTGGGGGAGCTTGGGCTTTAATAGATTCAAATGGGAAGGTAGTTTTACATGCTAGAAGGGTTTTTTGGTGCCTAATGCCCTAGAAGCAATGAAAACAGTTTTGGTGTGAGCTATGGAGTGTATGGCAGATCACAAGATGGATTATGTCATTTTTGCTTCTCAAGGCAGGAAAATTTTTGGAGCAATTCTGAGGCCAAACGTGTGGCCTTTATACAATTCCCATTCGGTTGTTTTGTCCAGAAGTTTATGCTGGTTTAATCACTGGCGATTGCAAGTGGAAGAGGCTTCAATGAATAGAGGTACTCATCTCATTGTCCACAGTGCTATTCGTTGCCAATCCTATGTTCAATATGGGTCGCCTCAATGGCTTCAAGAATGGTTTGAGTCTGAGAGAGTTTTGGCCTCTGCTTAGTGTGCCTTATAGCTTTGGTTTTTTGGGTGTTTCTGGTTTATCGTGATATGTTTTCAATCATCACTTCCGGATCACAATATGTAGATAATGGGGATATATAGGTTGTAATGCAGTTTGGCTAATATCATTAATATAATCTCACCCGATAAAAAAAAAAACATTGAACAAACACAATTTTTTTTTATATTATTTTGAGAAACTTAACCACAAGATTTTGATATGTTTTTAATATGCATGGAAGACTACAAGCTATCAATAAGTCTGGTAAGTAATTTAAATCAATCGAACGGGTAACTTATTGATGGGAAAATTAATACATTGGAGTTGTTGATCAGTTGCCTCTTAACGGCAATATCCATTACTTATAAGAAAAAAACTTGTGCTATAAATAGTAATGAAAACGAGAAATATTAAATAGTTATTTCATAATACTAGATTAACCAGGCTAATTAATCCGGCACGGAACATAGAGAGAAGTAACTTATTATAGGGGTTGCTTCGGATGTCAATAAACCCTAAATTAGGTATATTCATATATTTTCCCAAAAACATAGGTCTACATCGAACATACAATTCTTAGATACAAATTAATCAAATATAAGTAATCCTCTTTCTTTTCTAATATCTCATAATTAAAAGAGATCATTGTCCCTTACACTTCCTCAGAACAACAAATGAGCTAATTGATTTATTTCTCTATATATCTCTTTGTTTCTTGTTTTTTTTTTCTTTTCTTAATTAGACATATAATATCAATGGGTCTTCACGTGGTTGATCATCAAAGACAACATAATAACTCAAACTCGAGTCTATGTTCCAAATTAACCAAGTCATGGATCACCACAACTATCTTCATCATCCTCCTTGGTGCTTCTCTCAGTTGGATGGATTTGGTAATTATATACTTAACTAATTTTCATAAACTAACATTATAATCTTATATTTCAAATGGATTTTGCTCAAAAAGTGTTTTATTTGTTCTTTGATAGTTTTTATTGGGTGGAGGTAGAACCAAAGTGACACCAATATTCACAAGAAACACCAACGTGACTATCCCCAAGACCACACTCACCGAATCACTCTACTTCCCATTGTAATGTTCTCTAGACAAGAACATAACAACACAAACGTGTCCTGCAAGCTACCTTGAAATATCAAACCCTAAAGACGATCCAAGTACTTGTCCAGACTACTTCAGGTGGATCCAAAAGGATCTTGAACCATGGCTCGAGGCCGGAATCACTCGAGAGACGTTAGATAGAGCAAGTGATAAAGCTCATTTCAGGCTAATCATAAAAGGAGGAAAAGTCTTTGTACATCAATACATGAAATCATTTCAAACAAGAGATGATTTCACTATATGGGGAATAGTACAGCTTCTAAGAATGTATCCAGGTCAAGTACCTGATCTTGAGCTTCTCTTCGTGTGTGGTGACTTCCCTGAAATATGGAAAAGAGACTACATGTTGGAATTTAATAATTCTACATTGTATTAGAACTGATTTTAGAGAGAAAATGAAGAGAGAAATGTATGAGAAGTATATGAGCCTTTTTGCTCAGATTTTGATTAAGCACTCAAGTTAATTATTACAAAGAATAATTCAACATATAAATAGGAGAAGAAACTCCTAATGTTGCCGTTGGAATCAGATTGGAGAGAGGAGGGAAGTTGTCCCAAAGTGAGATAGTGACATGTCCTTGGTTTCTTCTTAATTCAATATGTGACCCAATGAAAGTGACATGTCCTTGACACTTCTTCACATGTTTGATAAGCTTCCCACATGTTTGAGACTATGTGTAACGGTAATTTAATTGTGGTCCCCATGAGATCGGGACCACGTGAGGCTGCTCATTCGGCGAGTTCAACACACGCGGGTCCTCCTCGGATTTCCTCATCCCGTGCCTCGAGGATTCTCGTACCGCGGATCGGGTTGTCTCGGATCCGCGTCTTGATGCTCGTGTACCGCAGATCGGGTCTTCTCGTGTCCCGTGTATCGAGTCCTTGACTCGATCCGTGCCTCGGGTAAACTGATCCGCTTGTCTCCCGTACCGCGGATCCAACACACGTACTGATCCGCGTGTTCTCTCGTCTCAAACTGATCCGCGAGTCTTCTCGTCCCGCGTCCCAAATGTTCTCGGATACTCGGGTCTTCTTCCCGAGTGTTTCCTGGATACGTTCCATCCGTTTACTTCCGTCCGTCTCTTTGGCGTTCCGTACTGATCCGGTCTCTATGATCCGATACACGGCCTTGTATCTCGCGTATCGTTTCTTCATAGTTCCGGTGATGTCTTGACCGGACCGCCCATTATTCGTACTTAAGCGATCCTTGGTTGGTGTTCCTTAAGCACTCTTCTTGTTCAATACTACAGACCAAGACCAGGATTCAATGTGACATGGCCACCTCCTCCAGTCTTCCATTATTGTGGCCATTCTGGTGCTTTCGACATTGTCTTCCCAGATTGGAGCTTTTGGGGCTGGTAAGTATTCAAGTTTGTTGGGATAACAATCCAAGTCCCACATCGAAAGATTAGACGAATATCTTCGTGTATATTAGTATGATAATACTAGGCCTTGTTGCATACAAAGACATTGTAATTGTGATCACATTTTAATGGTTAGGCTGGAGATTAACATAAAGGAATGGAACAAATTATCAGAAGCTATAAGTGAAGGGATTAAGAAGGTGAATTGGGACGAGAGAGAGCCTTATGCATATTGGAAAGGGAATCCTGGTGTTGCTAAGATTAGAAGAGACCTTATGAAATGTCATGACCCTATGGTTCGTTTTTATAGACAGGTATATCTATATTATTTATCATAATCTCTTTCATTATGATAAATTATTGATAATTTTGATGGTTCTATAAGCTTGATGGAAATGTTTTTTTTTTCAGGATTGGAGGAGAGAGGGAAGAATTGGGTATAGGACTTCAAACCTAGAAGATCAATGCACTCATAGGTTTTGATGAATCTTAACTTTTTAATCTTTTTGAGTTATTTATATGAATGAATAAATTATATATTATTTAGTAATTGTGGGTATTTATTGGATGTTTAAGGTACAAGGTTTATGTAGAAGGAAGGGCTTGGTCAGTGAGTGAGAAGTATATACTAGCTTGTGATAGTATGACTCTTCTTGTACACCCATTTTACTTTGACTTCTTCACTAGAAGCCTAGTACCAATGGAGCATTATTGGCCAATTAGACCTCGAGAAAAATGTGGTGACATCATTTATGCGGTCCATTGGGGTAACAACAATACCGAAAAGGTAATATATATAACTTAGCCGGTCCAATGTTCTTAGAAACTCCAATTATTGTTATGATCTTCTTTTTGTTTTTATAGGCAAAGAGTATAGGGAAAAATGGAAGTGGGTATGTGCTTAAAAATCTACAAATGAAGTATGTGTATGATTACATGTTGTATCTATTACAAAGTTATGGGAAGTTAATGAAGATGGATATAGAAGTTCCTGAAGGAGCTAAAGAAGTGTGTCCAGAGACAATGGCTTGTCCGATCAAAGGAGGTCGAGTTAGACAATGTATGGATGACTCATTGGTTATGTTTCCGAGTGTTAAAGGTGCTTGTGAGATGCCTCCACCTTTTGAAGAAGATGAGTTAAAGAAGTTTCTTGAGAAGAAAGAAAGTGTTGAGAGAGAAGTTGGGAAATGGACTAATGAGTATTGGGAAGAACAGAGGAAGATTGTCAAACAATAAGCAAGATTCTTAAACATTGGAGCTATTTTTTAGTTTATAAAGGTTAGTATAGATGATATATAAAAATAAGAAAATTAGTTGTGTAATATAAATTTGAGGTTGGGTGTTATGTGAAATAAACTCCAAGCAAAGATAAAAGAAATCAAGAAACTATGCAAATATTCAGAGTCATAACAAAATCAAGAAAACCAAATAAGCTTAGAGAGATTTTGAGAGATTACACTAAAAATAAAGTCTTTTGTTCAGAGGTTAGCTTTATATTCCTTCTTCTTCTTCTTCTTCCTAGATTCCAATTCCATGCTTTATATACATAGAGTTCTTGCTATTCATCATCATCAACCGCGCATTAAATCGATATCAGCATGAGCATGACGCATATCCATTTGCCTCGAACCTGTTGACCATATCAGGTTTTGGCTCGGCGGCTGTTGAGGAATAGGCGAAACCGTATTGTTGTTATTCTCTAAAGCTTGATGATCATCTGTACCTTGAACAATTTCAGACGCTTGATCTTCGCGTTTCTTGTTCTTGATCTTTGGAGCTGCCCATATAAAGCTCCCTAAGATAACCTGATATTCCCAATAATCAAATATGCAATCCAAATTACCTAAAAACAAAGCAGAGCTCAAAAAAATTGTATGTTTTTAACCAAACCTGAACAGGACTTGCTGCTATTAAAGGCCCTCCAATGGCACCACCAATCACACGACCATCGGGACTAGCAAGTGAAACCGATAAGTTTCCAGTACGATTACAGAAACTTCCATCAGTTGGTACAAGATAAGCTATTGATAAGGCTAAGATTTCAAACCGGCCCTGAGAGAAACTTATACAAAACATGTTACTTCAAGAAACCACTAACAAACTAACAATGTTGATTAATTAGAGAGAAATTTCTAATTAACCTCGTATGTAATGGCTCCTGGAGTTGATGATGGTTGAAGAAGAGTCGCAATAGAGACTGCGCCGCTTGCAGATAAAACGCAAATCGCTCTTGGACCTTGTTGACAGAAAGCTATAACCTTTGATGCAATATCCTAATCAAAAAACATTTTCAGCAAAACAAACCACATTTTCAAAATAAGCTATGTAATTTAGTGAATGATTCAACATTACTTCTCCTACTGAAACCGGGATTACGTGCGGCGTAAAGCTCATTCCAGAAGATGAAGGCATCAATTCACCTAACAAATCAAAGAACACAAGCTCCATTTTAGGAAACTTTCAAGCTTTCCTACACTTAAGGAACAAACAATTACATTTTGATTAAAAAAACATATTACATAATCCTATTTTTGACCTAATAAGTGAATGTCTAATTTATAGACTTTTAAGCCATAATACAAAGCATACACAGACAATAAATTAGATCCATTTAAGGAAAGTCTTAACCATTTAAGGAATAAAAAGTTATATTTTGACTCAAGAAGAAACATTATATAATCCTCTGATATAAACAGAAGAAGATTCTTTAAACACAAAAAGTTTGAGAGATAAGTTAGTTAGTTTACCAATGGAAGCTAACTTCTGTTTCTTGCCGGAACCAGGAGGTCTACCACGACCACGTTTGTTAGAATTGTTCGGAGTAATAATGTTGGAAACAGAGGAAGAAGAAGAAGACAATGCTAAAGAAACAGAACCATCTTGTCCTTGTCCGTATTTTCTAGGTCGACCTCTTTTACGTTTCACCGGAATTTCACTCGGAGGGAAAGGAGGAGGAGCAATCATATTATTAACTCCGATATAATGAGGAACAGTTCCGGTCACCGGAGAAGGATCTCCGCCGTGTAAAGAAGGACCAAACCCGAATGGAGGGTTTGGATTAGACAAGTGACGAATCCCTCCTTGTTGTTGTGATGATCCATGAAACGTTGGAGGACCCGACCCGGATAATCCTCTTTGGATATAGTAAGAACCTCCTGACCCGGTTAAACCCATTGATTCTCTTCGATCCATTTTGCATTTACAGTTGACAAAGAAGACTCTTTTCTAACTTTTTTTTGTTTGTTTGTAAAGAGTGAAGAAACCCTAAAAAAGATTGTGGCTGAGGAAAGAGAGAGAGAGAGGATATATGGATAAGAAGAGAAAACAGAATCAAAGGTGGAGACTTTATCAAGAGAAAAAGAACATGCATAGAGAAAGCTTAAACACAATTTTCTCAGCTCTTCACCATAAGCAAGCAAGAAAAGGTTTTTTTTTTATCAACAATGGTTTAAGAAGACTCAAGATTTGATCTTTGGTTTTGGTTTTGGTTTTGGTTTTGGTTTTGGTTTTAGGGTTGATCCTCTTTACAGAGAGAAACAGAAACAAACAAGAAAGCTCTAACAGAACATGAAGCAAAAGCATTTACTGTAAAGGAAACAACAATGGGATCTTTTTGTTTTTGTAATATATAATTTTTCTTTTGCTGAAAATGTATTGGAGATTCAGAATCATAATAATGAATAACTGACTTTGACTGTAGCTCTATTTAGCAACTAGGCATATCTCTGTATTTGTGTGTGTGGCTCATGGCTCACATGACAACAATCCTTCATAAGGCGCGTGTTATACACACGCTATGTTCTTACTTCAGAACACAGATTTCTTCAATTGTCAAGCTCACAAGCCTCATCATATTACTCCAAGACTGGTCCATTTCTGAGAAAGTGAAGTCTACGCGCTGGAGGAGTGAGAAAGGATTGGACTTTGAGGTCAGAGAGTTTATTTAACCCACTTGGCCTTCCCACTTTGAGTTTTGAGTTGAAAGAGAGGTTGAGAAGAATACATGTTTTCAACAAAAGGACCCCATTGATGGAATGATGTAATATAACCTGTCATAAAGCCTCTTGAGATATTTTCCTATTAGAAATCCAAACTTTGTTGTACCATGTAATGTGTTTGTTGTATTAGACTTTTGGTTATGACTATGAGTTTAAGAAATCTGGTTTAATGGCCATGTTTAGTGGAAATGTAACAAAGAAGAAATGACTCTCTTGACTTATTGCTCACTTAAAAGTTCCAACTTTTTTCTCAAAAAATCAGAATCTATTGGATTGCTTAATTCTAAGCTTTAGAAGCAATGAGGAGGAACACTATATGTCTTAAAAAAGGTAGACTATGATTTATAGAACAGAAACAGATTACTCAACCTAATTCCACAATGATCCGATAAAAGTTTATAGAAGAACCAATCATGGTGCAAGATCACCTCATTTGGTGGCAAATCAGAAGATCGCTTCAAAGTAGATGATCAAGGTCAATGAAGAAGAGTGCTCCTTCTCAGTTGTCTAGCTCCATTGCTTGAGCAGCTTTAGCTTTAGCAGCTGGAGTTAGTTTTGTCTTCAATTTCTTCTTTCCAACACAAAATCCACCTTTCTTCTTCTTTCCAACACCATCAACCTTTAGAACAACAAAAAATGATTCAATTACTAAAACTTATACACAAATTACTCAAATGTTTCTACTAAATAATCCAACTATCAAATTACTTACTCAACAAATATATATATCTGTGAACTAAATACAAATATTATAAATTAGTCAAATGTTTCTACTAAGAAGATTCAATATATAATCTTCTGATTAACACCATAGAAGCAAATTCAAATCTATAAAATCATTCCACAAGATTATCAATACAACCCTCTAATGTATGAAATAGACACTATCATTCGGATTTCGAACTTATTCAACACATATTTATATATGAACTAAATATGATAAATTTAAGAGACAAGAGACATAAAAGGCGCTTACTTTCATCTTGTTCTTGTTCGTTTGAAGCTTCTTGATCTTCTTATCCTGTATTTCTTTCTCTTCTGCAAATCGAAAAAACAAAAAATCCCAATTTCGTTGAGATACATACACATATAGATTATTGTACTGATCAATTAAGAAACGTACTTTGGAGATTATACTCGTGTTGCTTCTTCCTCTTCGCTAAATTATTCTTCTTCGACATTTTTTACCCCAGTTTCCAAATTCACACCTCAAAGAAGACGAAGTTACACAATCTCTATAATAAACCCTAAATTTCAACAACACCAACGAAGAGTCAAAAACGACGTCGTTTAAGAAAGCCCAACAAAGGCCCAAAATGTAAACTCATTAAGCCCACACAATTTTTTTTAAAACGGTGTCGTTGTAATTCTTGTACACTTGTTCCAACGACCTTCTTCCGAATCACTTTTTTGGCTCTGCAAATTTGCATGTGTACTCTTCTTCTTCTTCATCATCATCATCATCGTCTTCTTCACCAAAAAGCTCTACCTAACCCTAAAATCCTCGATTTTCCCGCCAAAAATGTATCAATCCATGAATCTATCATTTTCTTCAAACTTCGTTAACCGATCCTTCCAGAAACCACGATTACGCCTCGGAATCTCGGTCAGAGGTCGCAAATCCCTCCGTTTAAACCCTTTATGCGTCTCCTCCGACCCGAATTCCGACGATTCGTCTCCGATTAACCTATCATCGAAGATCATTTCGCTTCTCAAAGCAGTTCCGGATTGGTCAGACGGAATCAAAGAGAGACGGATGCAGCAGAAGCGATCTCTCTACACTCACGAGAAATGGGTTAGGCATAGAAGCTCGCTTCGTCATCTCCGTCACGTATCGACGAGTTTATCTTCACGGGTTATACTCTCTTTGATTCCTCCTGTTTTCTTCTTCACCACCGTCGCGATTCTAATCGCCGGTTATAACTCCGCCGTGGATTTTCACTGGTTACCTGAAATTTTCCCGGTTCTTCGAGCTTCTCCTCTTCCGTATCAACTTACTGCTTCGGCTTTAGCTTTGCTTCTTGTGTTTCGCACTGAAGCTTCGTATTCGAGATTTGAACAAGGAAGAAAAGCTTGGGTTAAGATTATAACTGGAACCAATGATTTAGCTAGGCAAGTTATTGCTTCTGTTCATGGATCTGGTGATGAATTGATTATTAGAGATACGCTTTTGCGTTACATTGCTGCTTTCCCTGTAGCTCTTAAGGTTTGTTTCTTGTATTCCTTCCTCCTTTGATGCTTAGGTATAGTCGATGAAAAGATTGATCTTTGATTGATTGTGATTGATTGTGCAGTGTCATGTGATTTATGGTTCAGATATAGCTAGTGATCTCAAGAATGTGATTGAAGCTGATGATTTGTCTTTGATTCTTGAATCGAAGAATCGTCCTAGTTGCGTTCTCCAATTCATCTCTCAGAGCATTCAGCTACTGAAACTGGATAATACAAAGATAGATATGTTGGTATCATTCTTGGTTTCTTTAAAGTATCTTCATTTTCTTACTGTGGTTCTGGATTTGTGTGTTCAAGTGTAGATTTATCTTCTTTCACAGGAATCAAAGATGCTGCAATTACAGGAAGGGATTGGTGTATGTGAACAACTAATGGGAATTCCGATTCCACTTTCGTATACACGGTTAACGTCGAGGTTTTTAGTCTTATGGCATCTAACTTTACCTATTATACTCTGGGATGATTGTCATTGGAACGTTGTTCCTGCTACGTTCATCAGCGCTGCGTCTCTCTTCTGCATCGAAGAAGTACTCAAGTCCTTTCTCCTTCGCAAACACAAACAAAAACCGTTTTTTTCAATCTTGTCTCATCATTCACTCTTTTAACTTTTGCTTGAAATTTTCTACAGGTGGGTGTTCTTATAGAGGAGCCGTTTTCGATGCTGGCTTTAGATGAGCTATGTGATATGGTGGTTAGTAACATTGAAGAAGCTGTTAAGTCCGAGAAGGTCATACGCAATCGGATCATTGCAAAGAAAAGGGTCCATGAGATGAAGCATTCAACAAATGGTTGGCATAAACCTTGAAGTAGTAATGATAATGGTTAGCTTAGATTTGGTATTAAGTATTGTATGTATAACACGTAGAAGTAGTAGACTTTGGTATGATAACAATTTCAAACATGGAAGTAATAAATAGGGATTAATAATAAGTACTATGGCCTAACAAAAGATCAAGATGGTTTAAGCCAAAGCCACATGAGGCTTTTAGTAATGTCTCTCTTTTTCTTCTCTCTTAATAAAATTTACAGAAAAGATGCTAAACTACTAGAATTAACAACATTAACAGTAAATAATTTCAGCTGATTTTTCTTTTCATTTTGGACAAACTAAACTCTAAACCTGTTGATGATGTTCCATCACAGCTTCCCCTGTAGAAGAGAGACCAAAGAAGATCACAGCTTCAGAGACCTTTAACAGAGGGAAAAAAAAGGTACTGATGGGATCGGATAGGGATTTAATTACCATGCAATTTCTTGACGAAACGCTCGAATTCGACAATGTTGTGTCCTTCCATAAGAGCTGGGATGAGTCTACTATATGCAAATGATGACAAATGCCTTCTATCTGGATCGTTTGGAAACTTAACACTTTCCAACATTTTGTTATACCCAACTCTATCATGGCAAAGAAGCGAGTTCTCTCGAGCAGTCGGTGTATCAGTGTCCCAAGCAGCATTTAACACCTGCAGAAAAACAGGAAAAATCCAAGATTAGTTTGAGGTTTTGGTGATAGAAGAGGCTTACAAAACCGATATGCAATCAAACTTTTTACCTGCCATGCTACTGCCTCAGGTTCTCCTAATGAACCTGACAAATCATCGGGACGGTTTAGAACTTGCACTTCTCCAGATACAAAACTCAGAGTGGCTCTATGCTTTTTCAGTGTAGATGCAATTGCAGCATAACCATCTCGGTTGCTCGGGTTGTAGAACCCAGCGGTTAGCTCAGCAGCATGGCTTGCGGTTCTGTACCACCAGTGAACGTCTGGAAGCTGTTTTAAATCAATTGTGATATAGCGATGATGAAATGTCTCAAATGTATCGGTTTCCAAATGACTTGTGGCAACTTAAATCAACTACCTTTGCAGCAATGCAGCTACTATCGAAGACTAGTTTAGCGAGAGAGAGGGTTTGGTCAGCGTGGCCTATCAAAACCTGTGAGTACCAGTTGAGAAAGAATCTTCCGTAGAGGCCATCGTAATCACCTCCATCGCAGAAGAAACCGGTTCCCTGCGGTTGGGAATTGTAGGAGCCAGCGTTATCTGGGCCTCGAGCCCAAAACAAGTGCCCTCTTGATTCTGCTGCCTTTCTCAGGCTCTTCAAGAGATACTTGTCATAACACTGTACCATTGCAACAGAATGGTCATTATGTGGAAGTGGAAGTAAGCTAGCTATGAGGCTTGGCTATCTCAAGAATACTAAACTGTTGAAAGCAAAGATACCTGAAACTCTCCAACACCTGGATATCGCCACCCGTGCTTTATGGGACAAGAAGGATACCGCAGCTCTCCACAGGGACCTAGTCCAATTTCAACCATAGATATTACACCGTCCTCTAGAAACTCCGCAAGTTCTATCCGAAAACTTCTCATGTAATCAAAGTACACCTAAGTTAAATCCCACCAAACCATAACGTGCCTCATGAGTTGGTTATTTCAAATATATGTGATAACAAGAAGCAACTATCCAGGGATAAAGAAAAGACACAGGAGTTAGGCAGTTAGATTCTCTTATTTTTTCACCAAGAATAACATTTCGCTTAGATCGGAGCTCACCAATCTAATTGTGACTTTCAATCTATTTATTTCTACATAGGAGATTGTATGGAATAAGCATAAGCGTGCAGAAAGTCATTAAGTGTTAAAGAATCCATTCGATAAAGAGATATATAGATGATTGCTTGTAGTCATGGGTATACCTCGAGTGCAGTTCGGCCTCTTAAAACACGTTCTTTGTCAATACCCCACGAGAGGCATTCTGGGTTTCGTCTTCCCTCTCTATCAGTGAAATATATGTCAGGATTGGTTCGCCCGATTTCTGCCACCCAATGGGGAAGTGGAATGCAAACATCATCACCAACATTGCCTCCACATTCATGAAATGACATTAGAACCTAGCAAGAAAGAAAGAAAGTGAGATACATATGGAAACTTGGGAACAAATCATTACGAAAACTGTATCTTAACGCAAAAGACAGACCTGTATCTTAAGATTAAGATCACGGACCATCTGAAAAAGCTGCCTATAACCATTCCAATTATACTCTTGAGGGGAATGACCCTCAACTATTCCCCACCAGCAATCCACTTTAACTCCATCGACATGGATTGACTTCAATATCCTCAACTGCTTTAGCAGTCCGTCTCGATCAGCCAATTCACACTTCATATTGATTACACCAAGCTGTTAGCATAGAAAAGGGAATTTAATTAGTAAGGAGAAATTCCGGGTAACCATAAGTAACGAATGCGAATGAAGTTGCTTACTGGTAACATCATATAAACCGGAACATAAGGAGTGCCAGAAAAATCTTGCTCGGTCATATTTGGAGGAATCTCGAGAACCTACCAAATACGAAATGTGGAAGAGAGTCATCAGATTAGCAATGTAAATGCAAAGGATTTGACTGTTACAACATTCTATTTTCTGTGTAAAAGCGTAGTGTCGCTACCTGTTTAGAGTTGATAACATTGGCTGAACAACGAACAAGTACATCAGCTTTATTTACACTGCCAACAAGTTCTGGAGATTGAGTTGGGGGTAAATCATATGGCGATGGAGCTGGTGTGAAAACACCTTTCATACGGCAAGCGTTGAGCTCCACTGGGCTTCTATGCCCTCCTCTAAGAGCAGGAGGTGAGGTTTGCTGGGAAGCTGATGAACATGCAGCAACTGCAGAAGAACCACCAAGAGGCTTTGTCCCCTAAAAAGTTAACCCGAGAAAGTCATTCAAGACGACGCTTAAATCATTTGCTGAAATTGAATGCATAACCTTATGAAAAAGTAGTAACCTGAGATTTGGATGGAAAAGTTGTTCCATCAGGAAGAACAACCCACCCAGCTTCCCTAGCCAAAGCCGCAATAACATCGTTAATATCAGCTCTAACCCTAAGATTATAATTCCCATGCTTACGTAACCCGCCTAGTATCCTCGCAGTTATAGCTCTTCGATGACGCTCTCTCAACTTTGTCCGCTCCTTCTCTTCAACCGGTCTACTTCTACGACTTCCTCCTCCACCAGGAGTACCAACTTGATCTTGCATCGACTGCTGAAACATAAACTCGTCGTTACTACTACCTGAAGCTGTATGTGTCCCTCTATTCCTTTGGTCTCTATCATCTTCTTCCTTCACATCCATATCCATTTCTTCGTCATCATCCTCCTCTTCACTAGTTCCAAGCAGCTTCTGCATATCCGTCGCCATTACTAACCCAATAACGTTATCGCCTTTCGATGAAATGTTCCATTTTTACATCTGAAACACACTCTTCTGGACAATGCAAGCAAATATTCTATGATTTTTGCCTTCCTTAAATTCCAGAATCAATGAAACTGTCTTATCTCAGTCTAAAACTACCTAAAATCTCCAGAAATCCTACAAAAACAAAATTAATCGGCATTATTCATCTATAAACATTGTATTAGTGTTTCTTCATATGTATAATTGCAGATTGAGTAACTAATCATAGCATCTACCTAAATTAGTAAGTTTCTAACACAATTCTCACAGCAATCACAAACCTCTTCTCAGAAATGGTACGAATGCTGGAAATTCTCCTTCCTCTAGTCTAATCGTCGAGAAATGCTAAAAAAAAACCCTAACTGAATTGAGATCGAGAATTCCTCACTTGTTGCCGTTCCCGGAGAAGAAGACGGTGGATCTCCGGCGATTGGGAAAAGGGCGGATCCGGCGGTGAGAAGGAAGAAGGCGCGTGGAGGAGCGTGAGGAGTGAATTGGAAGACGAGCTTCACGCGTGTGGTAACGCTCGAGCGTGTCTAAGAGAAAGGCTTGACACGAACTAGGCGTGTGTGGGTTTTTTTTGTGCGTGAACGAAGGAAGAGAGTCATTAAACGTGTGAAGGGAGGCACGTGCCAACACCACCTTCACGAGATTTCGATGCAAATCTGCGGCGCAGAACGGCAGAAACATAGTCACATGACCTGCCTGACCAGTCACAGTTCGCGTGATGTGATGTCTAATTTTGTAATTTACCACAACGGTAGTGCTAACAAACTTCTTGCCGTTTTGCTCTCTTCGACGTGGACTCCCTCCCGGTTTAAAAGATTTTGACCATCGCTTAAACCCTCTTTCTCGTCTGGAGGGTTTCCGTTGAACTCCAATTCCAAGTTTATCTTTTAAAAACGTCCATAATACAATAGTTTGTGTTTTGTCGGGATACAAAATTAATTTAGATGGAAAATATATTTGTATGAAAGTTGCGATTATATTGTGTATATAGATATAATTAATGGGACAACATTGAATTATATACACCTAACGCATAATAAGCAAACCTTCATTATGAGATTTTGATTAGCTAAATGTGGAAGGCACGTCTCTTTATATTAAAATCATTTCTTAATTTTAGTATAATGTTCTTCATTAAATCAATAATAATTTAACTCAAAAGTATTGGTGTGAGTGGGAATCCATGTATTAACCTTTGTCACGTTCATTAGAGAGCCAAAAAACAAAAGAAAATAGTTTGAAACTCGCCGGAGAGCAAATCGTATCATTATGGAGAGTTCGTCGAATTCCGACCAAAACTCTGGAACTCCGACAAGCTCCGTGTCTTCACCTTACCGGAGAACATATTCGGATATCTCCGGTTTATCTCACCGGTTCGATGTTCAAAGCTTCTATAACCGGCCGTCAAACACTAACGCCGTTGTCTTGAGTGGCCATGAAGAAGAAAATTTCTCCGAAGACGCCGTTGAACCAAAAGATGACGTTGTAAATGACGGTGACGGTGACGGTGACGGAGAACATAATGATCTAGACAGCGACATTGATTCCTCTGAAGATGCAGGTTAAATCTTTAAAAGATTTCAACTTTTTTTCTCTTTTTTTTACATTTTAGATTAAATTAGGTTTTTGTAATGCAGAATTAGAGATGATGAGGGAAAGATTTGCGAAGTTATTACTTGGTGAAGATATGTCAGGAAGTGGGAAAGGAGTTTGCACAGCTGTTACTGTCTCAAACTCCATAACCAATCTTTATGGTTCGTCTTTGTTTTCGATTTCTCTCAAATATGCTCTGTTTTCAAAACAGAGGATTTTATGGTTTAGTCTATATGTGAATCTGTTATTGCAGCGACGGTGTTTGGAGCGAGTTTAAGGTTACAACCATTGAGTACTGAAAAGAAGGATTTATGGAAAAGAGAAATGAATTGTTTTATGTCTATTTGTGATTACATTGTTGAAGTTATTCCAAGATCTCTTGGTACTAACGTTGAGGTAATGGTTACATCAAGGATATAATTTCACGACTATCGATATACATGATGTAAACGCTAAAGAAGCTTGATTTGATTTTTGTTGTTTACAGATTACGGAAACAAAGTTAAGATCTGATATTCTCATGAGTCTTCCTGCTTTGAGAAAACTCGATAACATGCTAATGGTAAGTAAAAAACATTTGAATTAGACGGTAGATAAAACAAGATTCAAGATTTTCGACACGGTTGGATTGGCTTTTTTGTAGGAAATAATGGATAGTTTTACAGAGAACGAATTTTGGTACGTTGAGAGAGGAAGCTCATCGATGAACTCGGGTAATAATGGTGGTAGAGATTCAGGAACCTTTCGGAAAGTGGTTGTTCAACGGAAAGACGAGAAATGGTGGCTTCCAGTGCCATGTGTTCCGGCTGAAGGTTTATCGGAAGAGGAACAAAAGAATTTGCGTCACAAACGTGATTGCGCAAATCAAATACATAAAGCAGCATTGGCCATTAACGATTCTACTCTTAATGACATGGATATTCCTGACTCTTATCTCACAACTTTACCAAAGGTATGTTATATTCATATATGTTAAGGTCTTAGGGAAATTAAAACCAAAAAAAGTTACAGTATAATCCAATGTTAAAAAAATTGATAGGCGGTTGCTAGGTGCTCAATAGAGGCCTAGCGACTAGATCGATTAATCGGGGTCTAGGCGAGGCCTAACGGCAATTTGACCGATTTTTAGAACATTGGTATAATCACTTAAAATTGATACATCAAATTTTTTACTTAGTGATACAATCATTTACATTAATTAAAAAAAATTTCCATGATCTCATATTGTTTAAGACGAGGGATTCCTAACAGAAAGGGTTAGGGTTTTAAGGAAATGACCAAAAACCTTACACTACAATCACTTGAAAAATTATACCAAGATGTGCAGTTAGTTATACAACTTTTTTACATTAATATTTTAGGTCACATCTTGTTTAAGACAAGGGATTCCTACCAATGTGAAAGTGTGGTAATAAACTTGGTGTTGTTTTATATTTTAAACAGAGTGGGAAAGCAAGTGTAGGTGACGTGATATACAAGCAATTGTGCACAGCCGAGAAGTTTTATCCAGACCAGCTTCTCGACATATTGAAGATTTCATCGGAGCACGAAGCGCTTGAGCTCGCTGACAAAGTCGAGGCTTCACTGGTTACATGGAGACGTAAGACTGGAGGATTGGCTCACTCTAAGTCTTCATGGGACATGATGAAAGATATTGGTGGTGATGCCGAACGTGGCAATGACAAGAACCACATTCTCGCGGCTCGAGCTAGGAGCTTACTCTTTTGTCTGAAACAAAGATACCCTGGACTTTCTCAAACTTCACTTGACATATGCAAGATTCAGTACAATCGAGTAAGTAATTTCTTATTAGAAATTTTAAGAGTTTCTTTTTAACGATTGCAGTTTTTTATGATGATTTTGGGATTTGGTTAGGATGTGGGAAAGGCAGTACTGGAGAGCTATTCAAGGGTTTTAGAAGGTTTGGCTTATAACGTTGTATCGTGGATTGATGATGTTCTTTATGTCGATAGAACAGTGAGGAACAGAGATGATTAGGGTTTTAAATATTTAGTTATTTTCTTTTGAGCATCGACAAACTTTTTGGATGTAATGGAATGAGAATACAAAACAAAATGTGTTGCTTTTTAATACAAAACAAAATGTGTTGTTTTTTTGGATGTATTGGGTATTTGGGTTTTAAATTGTTTGATTCATTTCCATACGTATAATCAAACAATTTTAAAATTATATTAACAGTTACAATTAAACTTGTGTACAACACGGGTATTAACCTAGAAAGAGAGTATAGGTTATAATTTATTATATTTATTTTTTTAAAATAGATTGTTAATTGTTACAGGTAATTCTCATATGGAATTTTTAAAAAAAATTACAAATAAACCAAAATTTGCCAAATTTAGATCTAAATCAGAAACTGAAGATCCTATTAGGATAAGTAGATTTTTTTTTAAAAGTCTGAATTATCATAGATATTACAATCATCACTAGACTAATTTGATTTATTTGACCTAGTTCTATTATGATGATATTTCTTGTCTATGCGATTAAGGTGAATAGCTTCCACATTCGCCTCCATGATGCAACTCTCCATGTACGACATCTCCTCTGATGCAACTCTCTATGTGCGACATCTTCATGATGGACAAACTCTCCTCGACGAACGCTTATGCATGTACGACATCTTCCATGATGGACAGACTCTCCCCGATGATCAGCTTAGCATGTACGACATCTCCAATGATGGACATGGTCTCTCTGCACTCTAGAACCTCCGAGAAGCGCTTTTTCCATTAATCTGTGATAAACTGTATTATCTGGGATTTGAACCCCATGCCTGGTGTAAAAGTCTTTAAACCTTTGACCATTGGGCCAAGGGGCTTCCACAGGATAAGTAGATTTAAAGCAAGACTTTCATATAAAGCGATCTTATGTAAAAAATAATAATTAGCTAGGTAGAGAACAATATATATTATTCACAGAGTACATAATTTTGTATAATTTTATTTAAAATAAATCCTCACCTACCTAATTAATTTTTTTTTACATAGTTACGAAAAATTGAAATTTACCCGCGAGTATCGCTGGCGAATCACCTAGTAACTAAGGTAAATGAGAGAAGAAAATGAAAGGAGTTGATGGAAATAAATTTATATTAGTGCCAGCAATTTGGAATCTGACAATTAAGTTAATGGGACAATTAAATAAATTTTGCACTTAATATATTCAATCATCCAAATTGCACTTAACAAATTTACAAAGATTATTAAAGTTATTGGGGAAAGTTTAGAACCGTCCCTATTATAAATACACCCTTATTCACTAAATTTACAGTCATATCATATCACAAGAAAACCACTCTCAAAAATGTTTTCTCTTAAAGAATTTGTAGCTCTCTTAATCATAACTTTGTGTGTACGTTTAACAATGTGTAACGCTAATGACGACATCACACCACTTGGCTTCGACAATCCAAGAACAACCGTGGTGATTTATAATGATCTTGGTGGTCTTGTGCCGTTACAATATTATTGTAAATCAAAAAACGATTGTTTTGGAGACCGAACTATGATAGAAGGTGGATCGTGGGATTTTCAGTTTAAACCAAGTGTTCTTGGAAATACTAAATTCTATTGCAGTTTTAGTTGGGAAGATGAGGTGCACTATTTCGATATCTACAAACAGAGAAGAGACAAAGAATTTGCCAAGTATGGATGCACAAGATGTGAATGGAAGATACGAAAAAGCGGACCTTGCAAATTAGTTAATAAAAACAATAAATTGTTTTTTAAACGTCTGAATTGTTTTTTAATAAATAAATTGTTTGATATTTGTTATCCTTGGAATCCATAGTTTGTAATATCTCTCTATGTACTTTTATAATCGACATAAATAGAGTCATGTTTAATTTTGCACTCAGAAAAAAAAAATCCACAACTTTGAATGTGTATTATATACGATGAAAATCATAAACTTGATCCAAAAATAAATAAAATTTGTGTTGAGCTTCGGCTTACTCACAAATAACATGGCAATAATAATAATATTATTGCAAAAAGCTTGACATATGTGTTTTTGTCTTCGACTTGTGTTTTGCCATAATATTGATTATAGTTCCTCTTTGGATTAATTCTTGGATGAGATATAATGAAGAATTATCTTATTTAAGTTCAAGCCTCAGTTTTATTCATCTTCATATAATAACATTCAACTAAAACATTCACAAACACAACTCAAAAACTCTACACAAGCCAAAATGGAAAAAGAAACAAAAAGAAAGTGGTTTTTTTTGCAGTAACAAAACCTGTGGTTGTGTGTATGGAAAGTGGAAGTGAAACTGTACATAGTAAACAAAAGATTTCTGGAAGGTGTTGGTTTAATACATTGTGAAGTTGCTGATTATCTCTTCTAATAGCTCATCGAGTATTATTTCGCCTGTTTCAGAACCGATGCAACCGATATCAAAGCGAAGGTCCATCCATCTTCCGATCCTAGCCAAATCTTTATGGACTATTTGGTCTAATGTGTGAGGAGAAGGTAAAGGTAATAGATGCCAATAAACCTCTTCTTGTACAACTTCAGTAACATTTTCCATATCTTGAAGAAACTGAACCGCGGGTGGTTTAACGAATGAAATCCAAGGACCTTGTCCATAAAACTCCTCAAGAACTTCATTGATACAGTCGAAAAGAAGCTTCTTATCACTGCAGAGATTTGTAGGACAGAAACCAATCTCATCCATTAGAGCCTGCTCAAGAAGCTGCTCCGAGTAAAAAGATCTCGATAAAAGCTCTTCCCAATTCAACTCTGAGGAATTCACCACTTCTTGAATGTATGCAAGTGCTAACTCCTTGTCATCTATTCTGGTTTTGACATCATTTTCTTTGTCTGGTCTTGGTGAAGAATCAGGTTCGTCGAATCTTATGCAGAGTGGTTGCAACCGCATTTCGCCTATTTGAGTCATACCTGAAGAGAATCTGGAGCTATTTGGACTAAGTTCATCATCAGTAAAAAGAGGCTCAAGAACAGACACAGGACTTGACTTTCCCAGAACATCAGTGGCGTTTTCTTGGCACTCGGAGATTCTTACCGAAGAACTTGGTGGAGAACACGGTTCCTGAGACTGCGAATAAAGCAAGAAATTTGAGACTTCCTTCAAGAAAACAACTGAAAATGTATTATGTACACAAGGATTCAAACCTTGTGCTCGACTTCATTATGAATTTCAAAGTTATCTTCAGACAACATATCCAAGTTAGTCTTCTCTTCCTTCTCAGTGTCTGATTACACATTAAAAGCAATTAGTTTTATTATGTCAAACTCAAAAACCAGAGAAAAGAAAGAGAATCACCTATAGGAACTGGCATTTCACTCGTAGACGCTGTTTCTTCTCCGTTTGAATCCAATTCAAGTGTCTCAGAGTAATCTTCAAAACTACATTGTTGAATCTTTGGTTTCTCTGTCATTCTTGGACTGCTTTCTGGTGTGGAGAACTCAGGGAAAGCAAGAATCTTTCCAAGGATTCTCGGTACTTCTTTATCCGGTGAATCAACAACATCTATGTCTCCTTCTGCTAGCATTTCAGATAAGTGTTTCTTGGCTGCAATGTATATACCACACGTACTCTTCTTCAAATCTTCTTCGCTTCCACGGATAGTAGTTTCCTCACTTTTTGGAGAAATCTCAGGCAAGACATCCGGAACACGCCTCCCCGGATTAGTCTCAATCTCTTCTCCACTCAAGTTAGAAGACAAAGCATCTTGATCTTGTTTAGAATCTTGTTGAGCATTACAAGGAGGATTCTTTCCAACACCAAAGTTTAGTCTTCTTCTGATTCTACGTAGAAAAAATCGAGAGCCGAATCTTCCATATTTGGTCTTGTTTTCGGTAGAATCAAGTCCAGGTGATGAACCAACACTGTTTGGTTCAGGCTTCAAAACTACAATTGTTTCAGTACATTGTGAATTTTTCTCCAATGAGACTTGAAATGTATCCACCGGGTTCTTGTTGCAGCTCACTATCTCACTTTCCTTTTGAGCTATCAACCGCTTTATCAACTCGCTGAATTTCTCTTCCGAATCATCAGTTATCGAATCAACTTCGTTCTGAGAAGTTCTCGGACACTGATCATCATCACTAGCAATCAAAACATTGATATCATTACTACTTCTCCCCTTCCGGTTTTTCGCCTTTGTCCCGTCTCTGCATTGTTGATTCTTCTTCTCATCAATTTCCTCTTCAATGAGTTTCTTAACACTTTGCCTTCCAACTTCTTTCTCCTAAGACAACAACACAAGAATCTAAATCAGCTTTGATTCTTCAAAAACCATTAAATAACAAAAGGTCAACAAATCCAACAAGAAACTTAACCAGTACCTCACAATCAGTGTCACATGTAAGTTGCTTCTCTACCTTAGTCTCAAATATTCCAATGTTACCTGCATTGTTTGATTAACCAACAGAGTAAGAATCTTTCTGTTTCATACACATTTTCTTGATATTATCAAGAAAAAGGAGAAAAACCTATGATTCTTTTGCTTCCACGTTTCTTATCCATCAAAAGCTTTTGATTAGATCCACCATGTTTGAAATCAAACATGTTCATAAACACCCAAACACATCCTATTCCTTCTCTTGAAAATTGTCTTGTACAAATATCTTTCTCCATTAATTAAACAACCACAATTCTTTTTCTCTGTTTTACAAAGGAAGATACCAAAATTGTTATTACAACCAAAGAATCACAACTTTTCTTTCTATGGTTCATGCATTGTTAATCCCCACGAAAAAAAAAGTATAATGAAAAAAGCATAAATTATTTTTACCTTTAGAATCTGATCCAATGCTTGCAAGAAAAGTAATAAAATCAATAATGCATATGAAAATAAACTACTGGTTATACTTTGCTCAGCTCACTCCTAGTTCCTCTTCCATTGTAAAGAAACCTGAAGATTTTTTTTCCAGAGTATTTTTTCGCTTTTTATAATATAAAGTCACAAGAAGTGAAGAAGCTCGAAGCACGAGAGTAGATGTTTAGCAAAGTGTGTCATTTAAGTAGACCCACTTCTCACCATAAAATTATTAAATTAATTAAAATAATGCCTAGAGATTACAATAGCTCCAAAAATTCTGATTGATATATGGACAATTGTCATCAATTTACAAGAGTTTACATTATATACGACAAAACTCAGATTGCTAAAATGGAAGAAAATCTCGATCAAGTTTCTTGATTTTACGTATAAAACAATATTAGAATATAATAATATAGATGAAATCGATTTAAAAGTCAAGAGTTTTATTTGTCTTATTCATTAACTCATTCATTTCCCAAAAACTAAAGAATCTTGATAAGACTAAATTATAAATTTGATAATGAAAATGAATACCTAATAAGCAATTACTCACCTTTTTCCAATAATGTGGATGCATATCATTGTAGTAGATTTTACCATAAATGTATGTGACTCTGAATGTATATGTTAGAGAGAGCTAGGAAATGTAATAAATCATAAATGGAAGATATGGGGAATTGTCTCGGAGTCGGTAGGTAAAATGGTCCTACGGAGCCAAGTTGTTCAAGTGAGTACCGCACGGCGACAAGTGTGTCGGGGAAGCGTAAATTTGTCAATTTAATACCCTTTATTTATGAAGTCAGTGTTAAGCCCCAATGAAATTATTGCTTAGTATCAAAATACTTCGATGAATCCATAATAAATGTGGAGAGCACGATCCATAATAAACTAAACAAAATTGTATAATCGTGTGATTGATATAAAAATATGTATAGACACGTAACAATTTTTATCATTCCATGAACTATCAAATGTGACAAAACCATAAAGAATAATATGCTTTAAAATTTTTATATAAAAATAGTGTTGTCGCCTATCATTTTATTTAATCTGTTTTTTTATATTTGAGTTGAAATATGGTGGTAAATGGAATAATATGCTTGTGACAAAAAAAGGAGGAGGTATAATGCCAAAGAGTTGCTCACAATTGGCAAAATCCATTTATGACTATTTGGCCATTTGCTTATATGTTGAAACAGAATATATAACAACGATGTTGATCATCCTTATTAGGACCACACCTATTATACTCTCTCTTTGCGAATTTGGTTACGTGTGTTCTTCTGTATACATAAATATTTCTTACATAATATATGAATATACATGTATGGTTTTATTTTATTTTTGTCGTTATGCATGCAACAATATTAGCTGCCATGTCTATTTATGATTTTATCTAATCCAACCAAATGAAAAAGAATACAGCCGACGACAAAAAAATAAAAAAATACAGCCTCGTCACTCTAGAATGTTAACTTGATACTAAACACCGATCACTAATCACTATATCAATAAAGATATTTCAATCAGTAATCAAAAACACTACAAAAGTACAAATAATCACGAACGAAGCAAAATTTATAAAACTTCTTCTACAAAGAATTAGGGAAGTATTTTTTGATCCCTTATATATATATATTCATTGGTTAGTTAGTTTACCTATATATATATATATTCATTGCTACTTTAGTTTATTATTGCATTTGGTTCCCAAGTAGCCTTAAATCTATTTGTGATTCATATTAAGCTAAGTAAATTCGGTGAAAATAGATTAAATACCTTTAAAAAACCGTCGAAAATCCCTAGTTAAAAAACCAGCTATTTTTTTTTTGTTCATAGTAGTACGTAACAAGATATATATAGAAGACAAAAGATCATTAACAAATGTGCACAATGAAGACCATACAAACAAAATTAAGAAAACAACAACGTTTCTTGTAATTACTCAAAACATGTAACAACAAAAGAAACGACGACGTTGTGGAGTATACGAAGCAAATAGTTTCTTAGGATTCTTCTCTCAGATGTCACAGACACAGCTCTTTTCGTATCTCTTTGTCCTAAACCGCATGTGAGGATTTAATGGGCTTTTGTGCTTCGTTTTCATATAATTGGTCCCCATATAACCCGACCCGATCCAATTAGATCCCACTCGAATGCTACGTGCAAGCAATGTTTCGTTGTTTTTGTTCGTTCTTAAGTACCATCGCCCCAATTAAGACGTAATTACTTAAACTGCAAATTAGAAGAACTATCAAAACTCTTTGGTTGCGTCATGTGTAATTAAATGCCTACACTACAAGAAAACAACGAGAAACTGACGGAAATATCCGTCGGAAATCTGTAGGAAATGGTATTTTCCGACAGATTTCCGACGGATATATCCGTCCGTTCTAGATTGTCAGAAATGATAATTCTGTCGGAAATCCGTCACAAATTCCGACAGATTTCCGACAGACGTATTTCCGACAGGGTTCCGACACTACAAGAAAACAACGAGAAACTGACGGAAATATCCGTCGGAAATCTGTAGGAAATGGTATTTTCCGACAGATTTCCGACGGATATATCCGTCCGTTCTAGATTGTCGGAAATGATAATTCTGTCGGAAATCCGTCACAAATTCCGACAGATTTCCGACAGACGTATTTCCGACAGAGTTCCGACAGCTCGCCGGAATCCGGTGAGCTGTCGGAACCCTGTCGGAAATAAGTCTCCGGCAACCTGTCGGAACGCAGTCGGAAATACATCTGTCGGAAATCTGTCGGAACAATATTCCGACAGATTTCCGACAGTTTCCGACAACATCTAAACCGACAACGTTCCGACTGAGTTCCGACAGGTGTATTTCCGACTGCGTTCCGACAGGTTTATTTCCGACTGAGTTCCGACAGTGTATTTCCGACAGATTTCCGACTGATTCGTAGAAATTAGTAAAAATAAAAATAAATTTAATTATTATTAATTTAATATAAATTTGTAATTTTAAATTTTAAATTATATAAATTGAAATAAAAATATTTAATTTAAAATAAAAAGTTAAATTGTATTACAAAACGATTGAAACAATTTAAATCTAAGCGGTGGGCGGCGGCGGCGGCGGCCGCGGAAGCAAACCCGAGGAAACTAACTGCGCCATCATCTGTTGCATCGCCTCCCGGTCCTTCTTCGCCTGTTCCCGGTCCGCCGCAGCTTCATCTTGTATCTTCAGGACCGTCGTCTTCAAACTTTCAATTTCGGCCTCCTTTTCCTTCATCTGGGCTCTCAGCTCGGATGACTCGCTGTTGTAACAAGAAGACCCCGATGATGCTGCATCGTCGGGAATACCATAAATCCGCCCTTTGCTCTGCGGAGCAACCTGGGGAAGAAATTTCAATTAATGAAAAAGACTTGATAAGTATTTTAAATTTTACATACCTTTAAGACGAATTGGTTGATGATCTCGTCCGGGGCTTCGGTGAGGGGAGGGGTTCCTTCCGTTTGTGGCTGAGACAGAATATAGTCTTCTTCCATTATTTGGACGGCATGCTGAATCTCCCGAGCTACCGGATCCTGGACGACACCATCCTTGTTGGTGTGTGCTGCTACCAGAAGTTCAACGTAGCTGGGGTCCCGACCCAACTCCTTAGCCTGCAGTTGTTAGATATTTATTTCATATAAATGTATAAAACTAAAAAAAAATTAATAAAAATCAAAGAATGGCATAAAAAACATACCATATCTCTAGCCTTTGTCTTCTTGCTGGTAGCTCCGAGGTTGTGGGTGGCTTTACCCTTGCCCTTGCGGTCGCTGTTCCGGTTGCTAGAGTGATATGAAGAAATCGCCTTGGTCTCCTGTAGTTGCCAATAGGCGATGAACCCGTTCCACAATTCCGGCTTCTCAACCATCTCCTTTGGCACCTCACCGTGTAGCCACTTATCCTTCCACTCGAACACCTTGTGCGAGTAGTGCCTTCCTGCGTATGAGTCGAAGTCCCTCCTGACCGTTGCGGTCAAGTGTGGGTCCCACTTAAATTCTTGCTGAAAAAAAAAAAATTAAATTAAAAAAATAATACTTTAAATGAAAGTAAAAATTGTGAAAACAGATGACTTACCGCAAATGTGCGAAACCACAATTCTTGATCCTCCGGTGGCATTTTGCCGTACGTTGGATACGGAAAGCGGAGCAAAGAACATTCCATCTTGTTGAGGGACTTCGAAATCCCGCTTCGAGAATCATCAAACCTAAGAAAAAAAAAATTAACAATATAATTACATTAGTGACAATTAAATTAAATTAGTAAAAAAAAGAAAAAATGTAACAAAACTTACCATGTGTCTCTACCGATCTGGTCTGGATGGAGCGTAGGTATCCGCCCTCGTCCAGGAAGACCCACGAAGTCCTCCATGCTAATCTGGGACGGTAGTGTGGCGGCTGGTGGTATCTCCGGCGTCTGTACAGGTGTAGACGACGGTGATGGTGCAGACGTCGTTGCCGCATCAGGTCTACTCTCACGACGACGACGACGTTCGCCGCTGGCCCCGCCGCCAGATGCTCGGAAACCACTATAATCCCTATATTTATATATAGATTTTAGGGATATAGATTTTAGGGATATAGATTTTAAAATTTAAAATTTTTAAAGTTTTAATTTTTTAATTTTTTTAAAAATGTAAGAGATTTATGTGTTTTTTAAAAAAATTTTAATAAAGAATTGTAACCATTTTTAAATTATAGAATTTTGTAGATAAATCATATTATAAATTTTTATAAATCCTTTAAAATGCTATTTTTAAATTATAGAATTGTTATTTTTAAATTATAAAATTGCTATTTTTAAATTATAGAATTGCTATTTTTAAATTATATAATTGCTAATTTTAAATTATAGAATTGCTATTTTTAAATTATAGAATTGCTATTTAAAAATTTTTAAATTATAGAATTGAGATTTTTAAATTCTTAAAAATCAAATTTTTTATAAATTTGATTAAATCAGTTTATAAAATTGTATAAATCCTTTAAAATGCTAACAATTTTTTATAAATCCTTAAAATGCAAACTATTATTTATAAATCCTTAAAAATGTTAATCCTAATTCATAAATTTTTCAACATTACCAAATTTTTTTTATAAATCCTTAAATTTTTTATAAATGCTAAGTGTTTATTATAAATCCTAAATTTTTCAACATTACCAAATTCACAAATCAATTCACAAAATCAATTCACAAACCAATTCACAAATCAATTCTCTAATCCTAATTCACAAATCAATTCACAAACCAAAAGGAATTAGGAATTAGAGGTTTTCTTACAAATGTGAAGGAATATCATCCATGACTGGAAGAGAAGAACGAACGCCGGAGAAGAACGCCGGAGAAGAACGACCGGCGGTGAAGAATCGAGGAGAAGAACAAACGCCGGAAATCCGGTGGGAGAGAGAAGAACGAACGGCGATCCGGTGGGAGAAAGAACAAACGCCGGAGACCCGGAAACGTCGGGAGAGAGGATCGGCGGCGGAGGAAAAAGGCAGCGGCGGCGATTTTGGTGGTTTTCTCCGTCGATTTGTGTTCTGAAGAACGAAGGGGATCTGTTTTATTCCCAGAATTTCCGACAGCCTTAAAACTGTCGGAATTCTGTCGGAATCCAAATAATTTAAATGCCGCGTGTAATTGGACTGTCCCATTTCGCGGTATTTATTTTCATTTCGCGGGTAAAATTTGGTATTTCTGTCGGAAATTTGTCGGAAATTTCCGACAGAAATCCGACAGTTTTGTGGTTTTGAGCTTTTTAACGATCCGTTTTCGTAGGTACAAGGTCATAATATGATTGGATCCTGATTTGCAAGATAAAATACTTGGTAATGGTCATTGTTACTTTCAAATTCTAAACACTTAGTATCCTCGTGTATTTCCCGTAAACATCTATTGTTTAGTATATGTAACATCATGTTCTGTATAACATCGATTAATTGATTTTCTCTCTTATATTTTACTTTTGTTGTTAGAATTGTATGCCGGGAATGTGTCTTATTGAAAATTTAAAATTTGACCTTAAAACCCCAAATCTGTCGGAAATCAGTCGGAAATATATATATATTTCCGACTGAATTCCGACAGAAATAATAATTTTATGAAAAAAAAATTATTATTATTATGTCTGTCGGAAATCAGTCGGAAATATATATATATATTTCCGACTGAATTCCGACAGATTTGGGGTTTTAAGCTTGTTAACGATCCGTTCTCGTTCATACCAATTGATAGCATGATAGGATCATGATTCCGAAGATAAAATACTTGATAATGATCATTGTTACTTTGAAATTCTAAACAGTTGGTTTTTTAGTATTTCCCGTAAACATCTATCGTTTTATATAAGTTACTATATGAAACGCTTTTGGTTGAAACATGACAAAATCGCAATTCATGTTCTGTATAACATCGACAAGGTTACTTACTCTCTTATCTTTTACTTTTGTTGTTAGAATTGTATGCCGAGAATGTGTCTTTTCGAAATTCTGAAATTTGACTTTAAAACCCCAAATCTGTCGGAAATCTGTAGGAAATATATATATTTGCTACAGATTTCCGACAGATTTGTGGAAACACGTGTCGTAATTTAAGGTTTGCCTGATATAAAGCATCTGTCGGAAATCTGTAGGAAATATATATATATATTTCCTACAGATTTCCGACAGAAGCTGCAAAATATCAAAAAAAAACAGAAGAGACAGTGTCGATCGACAACCCCATACCGTCGATCGACATGGGTTTTGGCAAGATATACTCAAATGAAGTTTTGATCAGAAGACTATATGTATCCATTTCTGTCGGAAATCTGTAGGAAATATATATATATTTCCTACAGATTTCCGACAGAAAAACAGATTTTTTAAAAAAAAAATTAGAAAACAATGCATATGAAACCTTTTTATAATACAAACATATAATGTAACTACTCTGAGTCCGATTATGATCCTTCCGAAGGAATTGTGTCTTCGTCTTCATCAAATTCTCCAACTTCTTCTTCTGATTCTGAGTGTACTATATTATCACCAAATTCTGTGAAATCAACAAAAAGGTCCACTGCGGAAGAAATTGGAACTGGATCCATCGGAGTAATACTAGTTGGTTGCATAGCATCGTGCTCAGCAACTCCATATAGTCGCCCTCTTGGATTAATTGGAGTCACTGTAATCCAAGGATCTCTTCGATGTGTTACCCTAGGGTAAGAAATATAGCATACCTGAAACAAACATATTTAGTTTAGGCAATTGCAAAATCATTATTTATCAATAACGCACGTATTATAAAATTTTAAAATCAAACCTGGTCTGCCTGTGATGCTAGGATGAATGGGTCATACTTTTGCAGTCTCTTAGAAGAATTTACTGAAGTGACGCCAAATTGGCTCACCTGAACACCTTGTGGATGATTTGGATCATACCACTCACACAAGAAAACAATGCACCTCATGCCCAACAATCCTGGATAGCGTACTTGCAATATTTCTTTGAGAATCCCGTAGTAGACTACATCACCACATATAGCTGAAATACCGTAATTTGCAGTTGCCCTCGACCTTTCTTCATGAATCCTAAATGCAAATCCCCTAGTGCAATATTTCCCGTATGAAGTTGCTTCGAAGCTTGGGCCAGAAACTATCTCTTGTAACCATGTTGGAAACCTTTCTCCATTCTTCATTCCTTCAGAAACCTGATATAATAATTTACATAAATTAAGTATTAATTAATGCACTAATTTTAAGATATATAAGCGTTTTTTAAAAACTTACGTAATATTGCAGCCAATTTGCAAACTCGGTGTCCTTAGTTTCTCCAAGTTCGTCTTCTGTCATATTCGGATAATAGTGACGTATTGATGCAATGTAAATCCTGAAAGCAAACAACAATATATAACATATGAAACCTATATATTACTTAGGTATATAAAAAAAAGAAGTATTTAAATAAGTTCTGTTTTTACCTTTCGTACTCCGCCATCTCCTCACAATTCGTTAGGATATACATATGTAAGTGACTCCACTCATCTTGTGATAGGAAGCGTTTCTTCCTTCTCTCAGTCACTCGGCCAACTTGCAAAAACAACTGAGGGACCAGCGCGTGATACATGACTCTCTCACCTCTATCATCATGACGAGCAGGACGTCTACTCTTCGTACGAACTTCCCGTGGAAGGTAAGATTGCGCAAACTGTGATGCTTCTTCATTGATACTCTGTGCGACAATAGAACCTTCAACTCTCGCCAAATTTTTGACCTTCTTCTTTAGATGGAACATGTACCGCTCAAAAGGATACATCCAACGAAATTGAACGGGACCACCTAGTTCGGCTTCGCGGGGGAGGTATAGGGGAAGATGTTCCATAACATCAAAAAAAGACGGCGGAAAGATCTTTTCAAGATTGCAAAGGATCACTGGTATATTGGCATCTAATTTGCGGATCCCCTCAACTGTAAGTGTCCTCGTGCATAAATCCCTAAAGAAAGCACCAACAGCTGCAATAGCTTCGTGGACTGTTTGAGGAAGGAGATGGGTAAAAGCAAATGGAAGAAGCCTCTGCATCACTACATGACAATCATGACTCTTCATTCCCATAAACTTTAGGTTTTGCGAGTCTACGCAGTTACCCAGATTAGCTGCATATCCATCAGTGAATTTAACTTCGTCTTTAATCCACCGGAAAAACGCTCTGACCTTTTCTTTTTGCAATCGGTACGGAGGAAAAGGATATGTGCCATCGGGAAGACGTTCAAGATAATCACGGTTGCAAATCATTGAAACATCCATCCTAGACTTCACATTGTCTTTTGTCTTTCCCGGGACGTTTAACACCGTATTCATGATGTTGTCAAAGAAATTCTTTTCAACATGCATCACATCGAGGTTGTGCCTTAATAAATGATCCTTCCAATACGGCAAATCCCAAAATATACTCTTCTTGTGCCAGTTATGAGCTTCCCCTACACCACAAAGAGGTTCATGCCCATTACCCCCACAATCAGGAGTCCTATCAGCACCAAAATCTCTCAACTGCTCCAATATAGTACGACCGTCTATCTCATCAATTGGAGCATCAACCACTTGGTTATTTTTCTTAAATAATCTTTTAGACCGACGATAGGGGTGGCCGTCCGGTAGAAACCTTCTATGGCAATCAAACCAACATGGCTTTCTTCCATTCCTCAATTGGAAAGCGTCAGTGTCGTCATGGCAAAACGGGCACGATAATCTTCCATGAGTAGTCCATCCAGATAGCATACCGTATGCTGGGAAATCGCTAATAGTCCACATAAGGACCGCACGCATATGGAAATTCTCCCGCCGTGAAACATCAAACGCTTCGACACCGTGACTCCATAGCATTTGTAACTCATAAATCAATGGCTGGAGGAATACATCAAGTGATCTCTTCGGATGCTCAGGGCCGGGAATTAGAAGGGAGAGGAATAAAAACTCTTGACCCATGCACACACCAGGGGGCAAATTGTACGGTGTTAGGATTACGGGCCACAAAGAATACTGCCTTCCATGCTTCCCAAATGGGTTGAAACCATCTGTACTTAACCCGAGGTACACATTTCTTGGCTCGTATGCAAAATCCGGATTCAACATTTGAAAATGTTTCCACGCTTTTGCATCTGAAGGATGTGTAATCTCTCCATCTTGACGATGCTCTGCATGCCATCTCATTTCTTCTGCCGTTCGCGCAGATTGATATAACCTCTTTAACCTTGCTGTCAATGGTAAGTACCACATACGTTTATATGGAATTGGAACTCTGCCACCAGTATCCTGATACCGTGGTTTACAACAAAATCTACATCTTCTCCGGTCTTCGTCTTCTCTCCAATATAGCATACAGTTGTCGATGCATACGTCTATCACCTGATACGGCATACCAAGACCAGCTACGAGTTTCTGTACCTCGTAGTATGATGCAGGTGCCTGATTATCTTCAGGCAAAATATCCCTCACAAAATCTGCTATCGCATCAACACACTCTTCCGCCAAATTGAAGTCCGTCTTAAGGGTCATCAGTCTACTAGCAGTTGATAAAGGTGAATGTCCGTCTCTACACCCATGATATAATGGCTGCTTCCCTGCGTCTAACATTTCCAAAAATCTTCTAGCTTCTTCATTTGGTTCTTCTACTCTATCCTCCCCTATTACGATCGATGGCAAATTCTCTCTAAACGCATCATGAACCATCTCAGCGGTACCTACACCAAAATCTACTTCCGTTCTATGTTCGCCTAAGCTATCCGTTCTATGTTCGCCTAAGCTATCCGCAACATATGGTGCATTGCTACTACTACCACCATCATAATTAGTTTCTCCATGATAAAACCAAATTTTGTATCCCGGCATAAAACCATCCCTATACAAGTGATGCCAAACTTGTTCTACCTTAAAATTACGCGAATTGCAACAATTTAAACATGGACATTTTATTACCTTTCGATTCCCGACAACCTCCATGAACTCGCATATACCTCGTGCATAACTTTGATTTAATGCTTTCGACTCCGGATCATACATCTCTTCATCCATCCACGATCTATAATATCTAGAAGATGACATCTCACTCTCTTAACAATTTTTTCTAACAAATGTTTGATTGGAAGTTGTTGTTGTTGTGAGTGAATGAAGATGTGTGGAATCATATATATAAAAACGCTGACCGTAGGAAATCTGTAGGAAATCTGTCGGAAAGACAACGGATATAATAACGGCTATTTTTCCGACAGATTTCCTACAGACATTTGAGTGTCTGTAGGAAATCTGTCGGAAATTGTTAACGGCAATTTATTTCCGACAGATTTCCGACAAACCGCCGGCATCTCCTCCGGCGTCGACGTCGGCTAGTTACACCGTCCGACATTCCGAGCGATTTCCGACGGTTTTATTGTCTGTCGGAAATAATTCCGACAGAAGTGAAAAATTTTAGTTCCGTTGGTAAGCAGTCGGGAATCTGTCGGAAATTTCCGACAGAATTAAAGTCTGTCGGAAATGCTGTCGGATTTGCGGCTGTTTTCTTGTAGTGCTAATGCATTATAGTTTGTGTGACTTTTGAGATTATGTAATTCTGTTTTGTTATCTATAGAATCTTGTCATAATGTTCTACCTAACAGAAAACTTTATTGTTTTAGAGTAACAATATTATGAAATATAAGCAGGCTGCGGTTGCCAAGTCACCACCATAATTAGTTAACATAACTAATCAGTAACCATCATGGACAGACGAGGATGGTTAGCGTAAAATTAAAATAATGATATGGATCGCATTATATGTGTGATTGATGAAAATCTCGTATTTTCAAATAAATTTCGTTTTTTTTACCGGAGGTTTATCAACTAGCTGATTATAGTATCAGATCTTATGAAATATCTTCATATAAAACTAATTGTACTACATATATGGCTTTTGTGAAAATGCATTTTTGCATGCATGTTCATGTCAATAACATATATTTTACGTTATTAAGTGGATTTTGAGCTAGTGACGAATCCTCAAGGTATCTATTCTAAGTTGTGTGACTTGAATCTCTTACTTCGATTTTCGTTTGAAAAGTCGACAAATGTTATTGTGGAAGAGGTGTATATGGACTATGGAATTCGGACTAACCCTAAAAAAAGCATTTTAAGTTTTCAAAGCAAACCTTTGGATTCAAACTTTTGAAAGCAAATATTTGGATTTCGGACATAAAATTTAAACCCGGCCTAAATGTATACATTATAAATGTGGCCCATTTGATATACTTCTCGCTACTGTTTTTTCGTTTAAGGCTAAGGAGTGAGTAATACTAGTGTTATAGTTATACTATTCACTCTTTTTTGTTTGTTGGAACATTAATTTCTATTTTTCCTTGAAATCTTATTATAAATTTTCTTGACACATTTGAATTCTATTCACATTTTGCTGGTTCATTGTTAAATACAAAACATTTACAGCTGTAATTATAACTGTATATTTTCTTAAGCATCAAACCATTTATCTAGAATTTGTACTCATATAATGCAATTTTGTATTTGTTTTTTGTCTTTAGATGCAAACAAAAATATGAGTATAAAGACGATTCTCATAAAACAAAAGAAATATGTTTTTTTTTTCCTAATCTGATGATCGTGAACTAGTCATATGACTCATATCCAATTAACGTTATTTTCCTAACAAGATCAAACGTGCACAACCAAGTTGAAACTGCAGTTTAAGATGAAGCTTTCGACGAATGAATAAATAGATGCTACATTCCCAAATCGTATATCCTAAGTTGAAATATTCAATGATAACGATAATTATTATTTTTAGGTAATAAACTAGTAAAATTGTGGATATGCTTCGCCTGTCTTCATATCAAGAGACAACGTATTTCTTTATTTTTAAAACCTGTCAATTACACATTAACGTAATACTCCCTCCGTTTCATTATATAAGATTTTTAAGAGAATTTTTTTTGTTTCATTTTATAAGATGGTTAACTAGTTTCTATGCAGATTTTAATGTGATTTGATAATTTGTCCTTTTAAATTCCGTAGTCTTATATATGATTGGTTGAGTTATAATTTTAATTAATTATTAAATGAGATTTTGTTTGTATTTATTGTTTTCTTAATTCTCGCGAAATAAATCAAAAAATCTTATATAATGAAACGGAAGGAGTATTCAATAAGAAATCAAATTCTATTACGGCCCCGGGAATTATATAATTCATATGAAAATGACAAAGGAATAGGCATTATGAAGAATATTCCTAATATTTTACATTATATAACATGGTACAACCACACACGCCACACACGCCACATTAACATGGTACTACCACCAGTTGGAATCTCTTCAGCCTCCTTAGCATCTTGGATTTGTTGGAACTTGTGGACGGCTAGGAACCGATTGATTTTTGAAAATGTAACCATCACTCCAACTGAAGTTCTTGCTAACGCCATAAGAGAAGCTAAGTCTTGGCAAGTGGCACAAGAAAGCCTACCAAAGCAGAGGGAACCACGAACCACAACCAGAGAACAAGAGAGCGATTCACAAGCTTTAATCACATTCACAGACGCAGCCTGGTCCAAGGAGCTTAAGCATGCAAGATTAGGGTGGTGCTATCAAGGCGAAACAGAGAATGGATGGGAATTACACTCAATGTCAAGGACAAACGTTCATTCTGCACTAATTGCAGAAACTTGGGCAATGGTACAAGCTATTAGCATGGCTAAGGAGAAGGGAGTGGACAACCTCCATGTGTTCTCGGACTCAATGGTTTTAATTAACCTGCTTCATAAAGAGGAGTCGAATACGGAGACCCACAACCTTTTGTTTGAGATTAGATTGTTAGCTTCTCACTTTAGGAAGATCAAATTCTCCTTTGTAAACCGAGAAGCCAATATGTTGGCGGACTCGTTAGCGAAACAAGTTTTATCTGCTTGTGACTTGTCGACGGTATCGACGTAATAAAATTCCATGTTTTGACCAAAAAAAAAAAAAAAACCACACACGCCACATTCACAATTCAACTAGTTCATAATTTATCAGGAAAAAATGTAAAGGATATGTTTTTATCTATATTAATTGTTTTTGGTAGATCTTTTCTCACCTAATTTCCAAGACAAAAAGTTAAATATTTGTAAGGAGAAGATAACATGTTTTAAAACAAATTAACGAAATTATGAATTAAATATGTTTTCAAATTTATATTTAAAAAATATTATAATTAGGAAGTCGAATCTTTTTAACTTAACTATTAGTCTGTCAAACGTATAATGCATCATATAAATTACAGTGGTGAAAAGAAATCAAATTCAATTAGTGGTGATGTTTTACACATTCAAAGGATCAGATAAACACTTAAACACTTAAACTACTGGAACTTGTTATTAAACAAATACTTTTATCATATACAATTACAAAGATCCGACCCAAAAAAAATATACAATTACAAAGAACCAAACAAACTTGTTAATAACATCTAATATTATCTGTCATAGTTGTCACGGATATGAGTTTTGATAACTAGTTAAATTTTTCAAAACCAAGAAGTTAAATGTTTTTTTTTTATTATCATGATCATTTCCCGACCGAAATGTACCAAAATCTGTCAACTGGATCAGGTGCGTACCGGAATTAGCTAACCGGCGGGTAAAAAGACTGCGTGTAAAATTAGCCTACGAGTTGGTGTACCAATCTCATCTGTGCCTCAAGTCCACCTGTCATCAATCGGAGCACCCAGTATAAAAATACTACTGTGCGTGTGCACACACCAGATCTCTCTCCGTCTCATGTCACATTTGAGCATCAAGCACACAAATCCCCAAGAAGCTTCTTCGTTTTTTGGTATGTAAATTCAATCGAATCATTCTCAGTGACGATCTTCGCTTCTCAATTTCCTCTGAGAATTTCGCGTAAATTCCCCAGAAAAATTCTCAATTTTCGTGAATTGGATTTTGCTTGTTCTGACCAAAAATCGTTTTTTCTCCCTGAATTTCAAGTCAATACGTTTCGAAATTGAAATCAAACTCTTACTTCTTCCTTATCCGTAGGGTTTGCTCTGTAATTAGAGGATTTTGAAATTTCTTCGTTTACATGTTGATTCGTTGTTTTGGAGTGATCTGGTGAATTCTGAATCTCTTTGTTTCGTTTATGGTTGTTTTGTGGATTCAGGAGTCAAAAGATCCGATTTATCCGGTTAGGTATTCTCGAATTTTGAGTTGAGGTTTTACAATGGCTTTGGTGACTCCAATTCCAGCAATGGGTGAAAGAGCTGGATCAATGAGATTTCATGGTATAGGTAGTCCTGGATCAAGGTCAAGTAGGAGCGGAATTATAGACGAATCGGTTTCGCGCCTAATCGAGGAGAAAGTCTTTGTTGCTGTGGATAAACATGTAGCTAAGAGCAAGTCTACATTAATTTGGGCATTGCAAAACACTGGAGGGAAGAAAATTTGCCTTATTCATGTTCATCAACCCTCTCAAATGATTCCAGTTAGTAAGTATTTCGTTTGGAACGTTTTAAGTTTGTGGTGATTGATCATGTTCTTAATGTTTTTCATCATTGAACCTTTGTTAGTGGGAGCTAAATTTCCAGTTAGTGCTGTGAAGGAGGAAGAAGTGAGGGTTTTCAGGGAAAAAGAAAGGGAGAAAGTACATATGATACTAGACGAGTACCTTCGTATATGCCAACAGAGAGGGGTATGGTTTCATTTGTTTCGTTTATGCTCTTTATAGGGAGAGTTGTTTTACGTCATTGGCGGTTTTATCGTTCGTTAGGTAGTGAATTGGCAATGCTTGATAGTTTAGTCAATTATGATTGTAGGTCAGGGCAGAGAAGATGTTTATTGAAATGGAATCCATTGAGGATGGAATTGTGCAGCTGATCTCGGAACTGGGAATTAGGAAGCTTGTAATGGGAGCAGCAGCAGATAGACACTATTCAAGGTATGCTTATGGAAGTGAGGAAGATTTTTTTGCCTCTCTACTTATTCACGTTGAATCAAATCTGTAGAGCTCACTCTTAAATATTTTAAACTTTGGTTTCGTCTATCAATTCTTCGACTTACAGGAAAATGGCGGATCTGAAGTCACGGAAAGCCATCTTCGTACGCCGGGAAGCACCTAGTCTTTGTCATATATGGTTTACTTGCAAAGGATACTTGATACATACAAGGTTTGGCTAATTCTTTTTCTCATCATAACCAAATCCTTGCATTTCAGTATTACTTGTATGATTCAGCAATTTATTACTGTAGTAGTTTTCAAAGCTTCCCGAGAATCATTTTTTCTGCATTGGTTTGATATTTTGAATCTGCTTTTTAAATCATTTTTGTCTTTGACTGTTTCTTGGTGAAGCTTTAAACTGGTTTTTGGCAATGAAGGATCTCTGGCTGCATAGTTTCAATATTTACTGTGATATCATTGCAGGGAACCTGCGGATGACACTGAATCAGAATATGCATCTCCGCGTCCTTCTATAAGTGCAAGCGATGTATTCCAAACTTTCTCTACGCCAGAGTCTGAGCATCAGCATATATCACGAGTACAGAGCACTGATTCAGTTCAACAATTAGTAAGCAGTGGAACTTCAACTGAGCACAGCGGGAGGGTGTCTGATAGTTCATTGAATACTGATGAGGGGGAGAGAGAATTTGAAGTACGGGGAAGTGGAACAGTTAGGAGTACAGTTGAACAGAATTCTGGTCACTCATCTCCCTCCAATTTTCCGGTATGTCATTTAGTTCCTAATGGAAAGAGCAAACATTTTGTTTTTAAATACTTGCATTCTCAGCTGTCTAGGAACTTTTTCCATCATTTCAGGATGGGGTAGATGATTCATTTTCCGATAAAATTCGACAAACTGCATCAGAGGCTCATAATTCAAAACGAGAAGCTTTTGCAGAGACTCTTAAGCGTCAGAAAGCTGAAAAAAGCGCCCTTGATGCAATCAGAAGGGTAAGTTTCCTTACAAAAGTAAATTAGCTAGCAATATCCGAGTTGGAGATATATATTATACTGGACCATCATGGTGCTTATTACACCAATAATAGAAAATAATATTGTTTCTTATGACTATAGGCTAAACAATCAGAAACTGCCTATTCTGAGGAGTTGAAGCGAAGGAAAGATACTGAGATAGCAGTAGGGAAAGAAAAAGAGAGATTTGTAACAATAAAAAAAGAGCAAGAAGTAGTCATGGAAGAACTTCGAAGTGCAATGGATCAGAAAGCGATGCTTGAGAGCCAAATAGCAGAATCTGATGGTACATTGGAAAAGCTAAACCAGAAGCTTGACATAGCTGTGAAGTTGTTACAAAAATTGAGGGGTGAACAAGAGGAGTTGCAAACGGAACGTGACAGAGCACTCAGAGAAGCCGAGGAGTTAAGGAATCGCGCAGAGACCTCAACCCAACAGCTACCTCAGTACTTCACAGATTTCTCTTTCTCCGAAATTGAGGAAGCAACTAATCACTTTGATTCGACCCTGAAGATTGGGGAAGGTGGATATGGAAGCATCTACGTTGGTCTTCTGCGTCATACTCAGGTGGCTATAAAAATGTTGAATCCTAACAGTTCGCAAGGCCTTTTAGAATATCGACAGGAGGTAATTTCTTGACTTATTATCAGTGAATCTAAAAGTTTGTTCCAATTTAATTTCTTCTTTCATTCCATCATCTTTTTTTCTTTTTTCCCTGTTTCGTTGTGCACTAAATGCTGTCTCTACTAAAAAAGGGACTTTGAAACACTGTCCTGAAATTTTAAGTTTATAGTGCTTGGTCTGGAGGACTTATTCTTGATGCATTGCAGGTTGATGTGTTAAGCAAGATGAGGCATCCAAATATCATCACGCTAATTGGAGCTTGTCCAGAGGGGTGGAGTCTTGTCTATGAATATCTTCCCGATGGAAGCCTTGAAGATCGACTTAATTGCAAGGACAACTCTCCACCCTTGTCATGGCAAAATCGGGTGCGCATTGCCACTGAGATATGCGCTGCACTTGTCTTTCTTCATTCCAATAAAGCTCATAGCTTAGTACATGGTGATTTGAAGCCAGCAAATATTCTTCTCGATGCCAATCTCGTTAGCAAGTTAAGTGACTTTGGAACCTGCTCGTTACTAAATCCTAATGGAAGCAAGCGTGTGTCAACGGATGTCACAGGCACAGTTTCTTACTTGGATCCTGAAGCTTCCAGTAGTGGGGAGCTAACTCCAAAGTCAGATGTTTACTCGTTTGGGATTATACTATTGCGCTTGTTAACCGGGAGACCTGCTTTACGTATAGCAAATGAAGTCAAGTATGCCCTTGATAATGGATCCTTGAACAATCTTTTAGACCCTTTAGCAGGTGACTGGCCCTTTGTTCAGGCTGAGCAGCTAGCTCGCTTAGCATTGAGATGCTGCGAGGCTGTCAGTGAGAACCGTCCGGATCTTGGAACTGAAGTGTGGAGGGTACTTGAACCTATGAGGGCATCTAGTGGAGGATCTTCATCTTTCCATCTCGGCCGTAACGAGCATCGCATAGCCCCTCCATACTTCATTTGTCCCATTTTCCAGGTAACTAATCTGTATAGTTGAATATTAATATCCAGAATAACTAGAAATCTCAAGACTTGTATCAAAGTCACTCAAATCATTATGTTGCAGTCTAACGGTGAGTTAACCTGGTCTTACTCTGTTTTTTCAAAACTTTCAGGAAGTCATGCAGGATCCACACGTAGCTGCAGACGGTTTCACATACGAAGCAGAGGCTATAAGAGCGTGGCTGGACAGTGAACACGATACTTCACCAATGACCAATGACAAACTGTCCCACACCAGCCTGATCGCCAACCATGCTCTTCGTTCTGCAATTCAGGAGTGGCTTCAACATCATTGTTGAAATGAAATCCTTCAAGGCCTTTCAACACCTTTGTTCCCGCAAGTAAGCTCTTATAAAACAAAAGTTTTGGCCTTTTCTCCGGGAGGCAAAAGAGAGCAAGATTAGATTTTATTCGTCTTCCTTCTACACATACATACGAGCTCTCTATGGATACTAGCATATACATATTGTCTACTTTATAGTGTAAGTCCCAAGTTTGTCAGAAATGAAAAGAAAAAGAATCTGGTGAGATTTGTATATGTAAATAATATATATGTTGTGTATGAAAAAAGTTAAATGCTTATTATGTTTGTGTGGAAGAAAAAAAAAATGCCACTAGTTTCTTCCTACATTATGAATCCGCTCTCTTTAGCACAAAAATCAGCCTGATACTTAAACATGACCTCACTGATAATGCCTTTGCTTTGCTAAACATTTAAAAAAAGATGAGTCTTAAAACTATTTAGTCAAGATTATCGTGTAAGACTTGTTTTCCTCCTGAAAGAAGTTATCTTTGTGTGCGTAATGGTAGTGATTATTAATAAACTCTTCAAAGTTATATTATAAATAATCTTAATTAGTAGTGAGGTCATGTCCTTTGGAGTATTATTTAGAAATTTCTCTTGTGAAGTTCATTTCTCTGCATACACAGATACTGTGGCCTTTGCATCCTAGTTTGGCTCTCGTTGAAAGTCAAAGCATTGTCCATTATTTTATTGCTTTGCTTCAGCTTCTGCGATAAGGCTTGGTTTCGTCATTAGTACAGTGGTTGACTTCATATGCATAACATAAGAGACTAAACTGTTCTTGTTTGTTGATTGATTCCTCCTTTGTGCATATATCTATGTTTGTTTTTCTCTGTTGAGTGAATTAGAGGAAGTTTTAGAATTTTCATATGGAGTTTATTGGAGAGAGAAGCTCTGATCTAAACAATGGCGAAAAGAGTTGGCTTCATGAGGCTTTGCGGCACCGTTAAAACGCTGAATCCAGTCCAAGCAAAAGAGAGAGAAGGATAATGATGGGCGAACCAGTTATGGATGAGAAGATATATGTTGCAGTGGGGAGAGACTTGGATAGCAAATCGATTCTTGTTTGGGCGATACAGAACACTGGAGGCAAAGAGTTCTGCATCGTTCATGTTCAGGATCAGCTCTACAGAAAAGACAAGAAGAAGACAGAGAAGATACTGGACAAGTATCTTCGCATATGCAGAAATATGCAGGTATGTTTTGGTCACTTTGTATTGCTAAGAGATGTTTGATTTCAGTGAATAAAGATGTGGATTTTTGATAGTTTAGGTCCGTGCAGAGAAGATATACATTGAAACGGACTCGGTAGAGAAAGGGATCATCCAATTGATCTTAGAGCGCGGAGTCAAGAAGCTTGTCATGGGAGCTGCATCAGATAGACACTATTCAATGTATAAATGCACACTGACATAAGTAAGTCATAGTTCATGGTTCCTGTTTTCTCACATACGAATTAATCTAATTTTGCAGGAGGATGTCAAATCTGTTGTCTGCAAAAGCCATCTACATTCACCAAGAAGCACCTGCTACTTGTCACATATGGTATACCTGCAATGGATACCTGATATGTACCAGGTCTAGTCCAAGTCCTTTTAATATTTGTACTACCAAAAGATACATCAGACAGTTTTGGAAAGATACTACTTGTGCTCTGTCTTAATCTTGCGAGTTTTAATAATATATCTATCTGGTGATGTTATAATGCAGGGAAGCTATCACGGGTAACGCCTCTCTAGCGTGTGCATCTACAAGTTCTGACCAAGATTCAGTACGCACTCGAGGATCTGATTTACCTTCGAGCCAATTCAAGATTAGTAAGGGAAATGAAAGTGTTCCAGGCTCAAATCTAGTTGACGTTGATAAAGTGTATGACAATATCCAGTTCGGTGTCACGAAAGCAAGCTTGGAGTTGTGTAAGCTTCATGAAGTTGAAGCAGACAAAAATGAATTAATCAAAAGGGTAAGCAACATGTTCTTGTGAATCTAATTGTCATTTTGAATGTTGTGTGTTTACCTGATAAGTATTGTGTCCAAATGTAGGCTATTAAATGGGCAAGGTCATATTCAGAGGAGTTTAAACGTAGGAAAGAAACTGATATAGAGCTGAAGATAGCGAAAGAAGCACTCGAAACGATGAGGTTTGTATCTGAGAGCAGAATAACCGAGTCTTATATGCTGGTGAAATCGCTACAAGAAGAGTATAACTTAGCAGTCAAACTGTTGAGAAGAGCCACGAAAGATCGAGATGAATTGAAAACAGAACGCGACATAGCAATTATCGAAGCAGAGAAGCTGAAGAGCTCTCGACCTGATAAGCACCGTGAAGTTCCTCAGTACTTCATATGTCCCATTACACAGGTAAGATAAAAAAAAAACAAAAGAGAAACCGAAGATTGTATCGAATCTATTCATAAAAAACTGATTGGTTTTTTCTTTTCTCTGAATGTTTCAGGAAGTGATGGATGATCCACAAGTAGCAGCAGATGGATTTACATATGAAAGAGAAGCTATAAGCTCATGGCTTGAGAGAGGACATGAGACTTCACCAATGACGAACACGAAACTTCTTCACATAAAGTTAGTTCCGAATCTTGCTCTTCGATCTGCAATCCAAGAATGGCTTCTTCACGCTTCATCTTCTTCCGGACAGTGAAGAAAGATAAAAAAAATCACACCAATTGAATCCAATTCACTTTATATAAACCTTTGTATTTGAAAGACTTGCTCTTGCTTTCTCCCCTTGTACACTCTTGACCATATGTATCACGTTTAAAACAGCTAATAAACAACTTCAAAACAAATAATGCTATATCACATACTCAAAAGGGTAGGCAACATGTTCAACATTCCTAGTAAATTGTTGGAGTAAACAGAGCATAGAGCAAACTAGAGAAGCAATGGAGGAATCCAGTGAGGAGCCCAGTGAGGGATGGTCAAGTGACTTTGGCCAGGAGGTAAAGGAGAGAAAGGTGGGCGAGACTTGGGAGTGAAGGAGTTTGGGGTTCTAGTGGCGATATCGTAAACACCAAAGCCGTGGTGGACGAAGTATATGGAGTTGGGCTTTAGACCAGGGAACGAGCTGGCCTCGAGGCAGAAAGGCTCGTTGTTATTGCCGAGGAATATGCAGAGATCTCCAATGTCCTCTGTGTAACACATGTTCATATCTTGTTCCTCTCTAAACACCATGAGGAGCTTTGTGCCGCCACAATCGTAATTCAACCTCTTGAGCTGATAGCTTTGAGAATACCTACCAAAGCCCAAAAAAACATATTTTGTGTTGCGTTTACATGAAAGCAAACAAGCAAAACTAAGAAAAGCTATGAATTAATAATAATACCATTTGACTAGGAAACGTTGTCCTGAGGGAGACTCGACAAGGTGATGTGTCCTGTAACAAGAATACAGAAGCTGTAACTCGGATGGCGAAAACCGAGGAAGGTTGTGAAACCGCAACTCATGGATCTTCTGCGTGGTGGATAGGAGACCACCCCAAGACCATAAGTGGTGGCCTCCAGAGCTTAGCATGTAGAAACTTTGATCTCTTTTGGAATGCATCAACTTGGCTTGTTCGAAATAATTGAATAGATTAGGATTCATTAAGATGAGGTACCCTTTACTGTTTAGACCGGGCGTCTCTGTAGTCAAAAGACGGCCCATGTACTTGACAAGAGTGATGCAGTCTTGTTCTTGAGGACAAGAAGACATTGCCACGCCACTAACCAATTCAGTTTGAGAACCGGTCGCAGGCGTCCGAGGATGCAGAGGGATGATCTTGGGTGGTCTTGATGATATTGAGACCGAGGGATGGCACAAGTCGCTGAGTAGTGTGGAATGAGGGGGTTTGAGAAAAAGTCCCCATCCATGGGAACTTCCGACCAACTTGGACTGAACTATCTCTTTGGGAAGTGTCTTATCATCAATGAAATATTCTTGCTTGGCCGGGTCAAACATAAGGAGCTGGAGCTCTTTCATTAAACCGAGCTCAGGGTATTCTTCATGACAAGTGGTGGTGCTGGAGAACGTCCTAAGGCTAAGGGATCTCTGGTAAATGGAGAAAAGTAGACATGAGAAGAAGAAAACAGAGAGACATACGAAAACTAGAGAGACCTAGTTAGAGATTAAAAAAAAACAGTGTATGTGTGTGTGAGAGAGATATAAGGATTTACCAGGAGAGCATGTTTGCGGAGAGAGAGCTTGGAAGAGAGGCTGAACATAGATTGCTTTGATTCTGTGAACTGAGAAACAAAGACACAAACAAAAGGGTTTTCGATTTGGTCAAGAATTAATCAAGTCCTTTCTTTGACTCCATCTAAAGACCAAAGTGGTTTTGATTTCAATTATGTGTTTCTCTCTCCCTTGTCTTTCTTTCTCTGTTTCCATTTTCCTCCTCTCTTTCCAAGTTCCTCCACTTTTCCTTATTAGTATTAGACATTTAGACTCATAATTAATTAGTGTTCTAGGGTTTGGGAAACTAAGTCATTTAGTTACTTAGCAAAAGGGTTTCTGAGTTAAGTCAAGAACAAGACCTTTTTATTTTGAGTCGATCTAAACCAAAGTGGTTACCTTGCCACAAGTTTTTGTTTCTCTTTAGATGATTCCTTTATTTTAGAAGGCTTCGAAAGCTTATACTACTTTATTGTTCATTTTTTATTTAATTTCTTTATATTTTTTTACCCTACCAATTTAATAATGTTCAGACCAACTTGGTGGCTAAGAATAGAGAATCTTGTACAAATTTGATCACTGTTACATAACTGGACTTTAATACAAACAAGGGAAAAAAGAAAAGTAGAAAAACGTGGGCACAGAGGAAAAATGGTGAGAGAGACATAACTGAAATCTTCTTCTTAGATTAAGGACTAACTCAAAAACCCTTTTGCTAATCCATTATAACTTTAGCCAAAGTAGTTTGCTAAACCTTAAAACTCTTACTTTAGGCCAAAGGTAGTTTGTACCCTTACACCTCTAAATAATTATAAAAAGTTCATTTTCAAAAATAAAAAATAAAAAATGATTATGAAAAGTGTAAGAGAGAGAGAGAGAAAGATCAACCAAACACTTTGGTTTAGATCTTGTGGCAAGGCAACCAACCACTTTGGTTTAGATCGACTCAAAAAATAAAAAGGTCTTGTTCTTGACTTA